>CM031234.1:969822100-970191629 GCA_018340775.1 Taxus wallichiana var. yunnanensis
TATGTTTTTCCTCTTGAGATGACACCAACACATATCTAGCTATAACTCCAACCCAACATGTTGATATTTGATTACCCTCTTTCTCCCCATCACTATGATGATCCTCTATAATAGCTTCTAGATTTGAAACACCATGTATAATTGCTAGGGGTACTGGGTGGGTTAGATGTGCACCAACATTTCTCATTCTTTCATCAGACTTGCTCTCATCGAATGCCGAGAGATTCATACTAATTCACTTTTCTAATATCTAAGGGATATGGTCCTACGTTCCCTTTCCTTTTGTAGGGTTCTCATCACTTCCACGTGGCCCCATTCCTCTCACTCTTAGTGCCTATTTAACTTCCCTTTCTTAGACATAATTATATCTGTGAAGTCTATGTTATCTCTCTCTATCTTATACTTGGACTAATGTCATCCTTCCCAAGCCATTTTCCTCCCCTACATGTGGTGGGGTTTTATCCTGTCATAGGGATATTTTCCAATCTGATCTCAATCATCAAAATATTTATATCTGATGGAAGCACACGTAGATAATATCCTCTAGGATCATGTATGAACTAAAAAAATTATCTTCTATAAATTAATACATTAATATTGAGTACTCCGATGTATAATTCACAAAAACCTTCCCACCAACTATCTACTATGTGTGTCCAAGTTTCATCCAAATCAAAGAGTGCCTAGTACTTATCCTTACTCCACACAAACCTTCTTCCCGATATAATCACTTTATATTGAGATTATGTTACTAACCATTGATACAATTATCTCATAAGAAACTAAAAATGTATCATACAACTCATCATATGGGTTTTCCTCTACCCATTTGTGTGAATTGAAACCACTTCCATTGTTATATCTCTCGAGAAAATGCATCCTAGACATCATGTTCCAATGCTCAATATTTTCAAATGATAGTTGAAACACCATGCACATGCCACATATTTTTTTATTAGATAAGGTAAAAACAAGGATCATCTCCTAGGGGCCTTACAAAAGATGGAACAAGAACCACCAAAAAACAAAGAAACAGAAAGGTCCACAAAAGGAGTTAAACAAGCTTAAATCATACAATGAAGGACAAGACCAAAACAATATATTGATTTAACCTAGATTCCCTTTAGATGCCCCATCAAAATTTATCTTGAAAACATTATTCTTAGGCCTGATCCATATAATACTCTTTCTAGGTCTATGTAATTCCACCGGAATGAGGGTGAACTTATCAAAAACTTCCTGCTCCCATTTTGGGTAGGGTTTTTTAGCCTTACCTTTAAAGAGTTTGATGTTTTCCTTGATGGCCACTAAAACTTTACTTGTCCTACTAGTGCCATCAAGGAATGAACACCTTACCATGACCTTATTTAGAAGGGGTTAAGGTATGAGACATATTTCAGTAGATATTTTCCTCTGGGAATTACTTCATAATGAGGCACAATATCTTGAAGAATGAACACCTTCCTTCTTTCCCACAACAAATCTATTTCATGTTTTACAAGTTATATCCTTAAAATTTTTGATCAAATCCATTATCATCTCCATCACAAGGGAAATGGTAGTCTCTGAAACCTTAATTTCCATGCCTCTAACCTAAAATATACCTCTTTCCAAGCTCTACCAAATTCCTTTGACAGAAAGGGTAACTCTCAAGAGAAGAGATTTTTGGTCATGAAAGATACAATCATTCCTAGCCTTCCATAAACCCCAAAAGAGGTGAGGAAGGGAAATTTTCCAGGCCCATACCAAGATGGGGAAGCTGAAAGGGCTCTCCCATTGAAGACAATAATCCTCAATAGTCATAGGCATAATCCATTGAATATTGAACAATTCCATAATGGATTCAAACACTTTTTGGGAGAAGGGATAGTGAAGGAGAAGATGATTGACACTTTCCTCCTCTTTCCTGCATAGAGGACATCTATTGGGGAGCTTCATACCATGTTTCTTGAGATTTTCCACAGTCAAAATTTTGTTTTGGATAGCCAACCAGAAAAATATATTAACCTTAGGGATAAGGTCCTTCACCCAGAGCCTACTCCAATAGTATTTTTGAAGAACATCCTTAAAATTTAAACTATATGTTGATTTAACCAAGAAATTTCCAGTATCTTCCTCTTTCCATTTAATGGAATCCTCCTTGGTCTGAAAAATGGGGATATGGAAATCCCTTAATTTCTTGTTGAGATCCCAAAAGGGTTGGATATCTCCATCAAATTCTAGAGGAGGAACAATGATTTCCCACCTAACATTTTCCTCCTGAATCCAAAAATCTCTTATCCAAAATTTTCCCCTTTCCTCATAGAACTGAGCAGCCCTTTTCTAGATTGTCAGGTTTGCTAAGGGATAATCCTCAATCCAACTATCATACCAGAAACTGATTCTATTACCTTTTCCTATCTCTCGATAGTTCCCTTGGTTAAAATTTATTTTGAAGCCACAAAAGAATTCTAGAAAAAAGACCCTCTTGGAAGATTGTTTTGATTGAAAAAGGACTCCATTCTGCCTATATTTTACAAATTGATGATTGGAATTAAAATATATTTGGCAATATGTCACATATTTATGATTGGAATTAAAAGGGATTTGGTAATAGAACCAAAATTAAGTCTTAAATGTTAATTTCCACTTAGTCGGGTGTGTTGGAACATCACTCAGAATGATGTCCAAGTGCTCACCCAAAGCGTGTGCAACCTACTAGGTCCCTCTTTGTTAGATCATGAAATATGTATAGTCAGCATAAAACATTACATGTCATAGAATAAAATACAATATGGTAGAAATCATAGCAAAGATAACAATGATAAGGAGATTTGATCATTCATTCCATAACATATATAATTAATATCATGATCTAAATTTCATTGACACCTCGCTCATCTCTCCTAACATTGGAAATACATAGTGATCATCCATTTCATAACAAGATCTAACAAAAATTACAAATATAGCATAACTATCATATAAGTTCTAACACTTACACTATTACATTGCATATCATCACGTGTTTTATTACATAGAGATGATAACTATATGTAGTTGGTGGGAACTTGTCCTTCACCATTTTATAACTCTTTAACCTATTAATAGACTCTTTGATACATATCTGCATGTGTATACACCTAAATTTTTACGCTTTCTATTGTCATACCTATTACATACAATTTATATTTTTGAGTTATAGGTCGTTAATGCATCTATCTCTGGAACGGGTTCCTTAAAGGGATCATTCTAAGATAGGGGTATGATTATTCACATAACTATTGGGTTAGGGATGATACATGGAGAGAGAACAATTTTTGGTCCTATTTATGTATTTTTTTTGCTCATATTCCTCTTATTTTCCTCACATTCTTCTTCGACATCTTACTAGCTCATGACCCATCTTATTTTGCCTCGCATCATTCTTATCCTTCATGACTCTTTACACACATCCCTTTGCATTTTCCTCCCTTTCCACACATCAACTGTGGGCGATTGTATGGGTTTAAATTCAAAAATCCATGTCGATGCCTTCTCCCACAAGAAATGGAAGTGGTATACATAACCCAACTCTCATTTTTACATAATAAGCTTTGAAAATTGTGAAAAGGAACTCACCATTAGATTTCCTCTCTTGCACCAACTTGCACCTAATCACTCATATTCCATATTTCTTACATCTTGACTCTTGGCTTGGAGATTATTCTTGCTTGGATTGGTTCGCTTGCACTTTTGGGTCATCTATAATGACCTAGGACTAGATTGTTTCTCCTTCTCCAACTGAAAGTTGTTCTCTTTTAGTGTATGGTCCTTTAGGAGATAGATGCATCAGTGACCATCCCCCAATATGTAAGTTCTCTAACTCACTTTACCATTTTGTATATAGTGGTTCCTTATAAGTTATGCATACTCTATGATAACTTACTATTTTATGGACATGTTAGGTTAACATATTGTATTTCAGTTCTTTGCTTCATGTTACATGCTTTCCTTTGGTTATCATAGGCTTTGCATGATTTTTTTGTTCATCATCACCCCCCATAGTGTCGATACCTCCATAAGGTTCCTTCCTCTTCTTCAACATAAGGCCTTATAAACATTAGTTTTTTCTAGTGTAAGGGTTACTTCCCTTGGGGTATGCGATCATAGTGGTCCTTGTACCCCCTTAAATTATATTTTTTTGTGTGTTGGTCTTGTTTTTTCCTTACTAATTACCTCAAATACCATGTTTGAATGGATCATAAGAGTACATGGTGTCTAGGAACATTTTTTCTACCATACAACATGTGTCTTTGATCTGTAATTTGGTCTTTAAATGTCTATTTTTTCCATGCATGATATTGATATAATACTTGATCTTCGTGCCATGTTATATTTAGTTTCATCTTCCCAATCATATTCAATCTTTATCCAATGCCATCCATGTGCTTTATCACTTCTTTTATTCATTTAAAACTTTTGTTTGTTTGTCACGTCAGCCTATGCTTTTCATATTTTTAGTTTCTCTCTATTTTTAGCTATTTGTTATTCGACCATTCATGTATGTAACCCTTTACATGTCCTCTTCTTATTTCTTATGTTTTCACCCCGATGCACTGTCTTATACTTGTAATATTTCTCCCTTTTGTTGTCATGCAAACCTTCATGCATAGTTCATACTTATCCCTTTCCTCAATCTAAAAATATAATACAAATTGAATTTGACTTAATTCGTTGGAAAAATAATCCCAAGATGAACAATTCCTCCAAATTTGGTGAGATTCTCTCATCGAATCAACGTGAAATTTAAAAATATGATCTGGTTGTGGGAAATGCTTCGTAAATGGTGCACATGGGAGACAACAAAAAAATTCAAATGATCAATCCATGAGAAATTAGTATCCATTTTATATTATCTTAGGCTAGTTTTAAATCTCTTGGGAGAGGAATGGATTATCCAAATTTTAAGGGGTTCCCTTGCATGGTTAGGGAGAACGAGCCATATCAATTTTTAAGTGTGTGGGGTTTTGAGGGGTTTTTGAGATGGAAAAGGGTTTTTCTCATTTTTTTATTTCTTAAAATTTATATCATGAATAATCGTTCAAAAAAATTAATTTGGTGAGGGCAATTGATTCTCCAAGTTTCATATGATTCCTTTATGGGGCTTGGGAGGAATCTAACTTGTCAATCTTGATTTTTGGAGTGTGGAGGCTAAGCTTGTCAAACAAACAGTCATCCATAACGTTTTTAACATGGTTTTCATATGCCATGATAATTATATAATCTTGAAGGTATCTACACAAGGAACTTCTAGTTTAAATGTGGTGCTAAACAAAGAAAAGGGTCATGAGATATGAAGGAAATAAGAATTAGATAACTAGGGTATTGAAGGAAGTATTCCTATTATCAGTGCAAGGATCGAACTAGATTCAAAGGGGTTCTAATGGCTTCCAATTTTCAAATTTTTATTATGTTTCAAGTTTATTTTTGTGGAGATAAGAATGAATGCACCTACATGGTGGAAGTTGGAGTGGAGGAAAATACATGGTGAAATAAAGGGATGGAGGAAGCGTAGAAGTGGAGTTTTAGTGTCCTATTGCATTGGAGCACACTTTTTGTGTGCAATTTAACCTCATATATGCACCCAAGGTGCATGTTGGAGAGTGGAGTGCACCATGGTAGGTGGATGGGTGAAAATACATACATGCACATCCCAAACACAAACAATTTTTCATGTTTTTAAGTTGTCTTGGCATGCATGCACATGAAACTTGTGAAAAATAGGAGTATCACATAATTTTGGGGTGTAATTACACCTTAAAAGTGCACCCAAGGCTCAAATAGTGTTTAAATGTGTGCTTGGGGAAAACTTGGATCCAATATAACTTAAAACACTTACCAAGTCATAAATTACACTTTTTTGGCTTCCACATTATGTTTTTGAGTTTGCAATTTTCACCAATGAGAGTGAGGTACAATTATGAGGTGAAATTACAAATCATAATTGTGCCAAAGGTGCAAGGGGACACCCAAATTTCTCCTAAGCTCCCAAGTGTTGCGTCGAAACATGATTTGAACCCCTAACTAACTTCCATAATTGCTTTCTTCACCTTGGGATGAAACATTGATATATTTTGGCCATATAATATATGAATTTACATGAAAAATTTCCAATGAATCAAATTTATTTCTTTATAATCCTTGAAAATGTGTTTTTATCATTTTTTACATGTACCCTCCTTTGTCCTAGAGTGGTGCCTCGATGAGCTTAGTTGTATAATTAGTTTCCAATAAGTAAAGTCTACACCAACTTATGGGTCCTGAATATCATTTAAAATACTACAATTGATATTTTTTTAGGCTCACAACATCTCTTGAGGTTCCTATAATATTTTGTGCCAAAATCCAGGTGGAAAGAGACCACCTTGTGTCAATGTTTGAATATTTTATCCAATTTTATGTTCTCAAAACTTTGTCACACTTATTTCACCATGAAGTATGCTCCAAAATATTTCTAATGCATGTGACATGATCTGTTGATACTTCATGAGGCTATTAAAACCTTTCGCTAAAGTTGAATCTTCAAAAATTCTGCACATTCCTTTTTCTCAAAAATTTCTTGTGAGGAAAACTTTCCCAAGACCATCCAAAATTTTATAATGTGCTTACTATGTCATATAATCATGGATAATACTTTTATTCCTTTCTATTGAATACAACTAGGAATTCTAAAATACTTTGAGGATTTAGAAACCTTTCCCAAAAGTTGTTCTTTGAAAATGAGAAGTTTTGAAAATTTTGGAAACTTAGCCTGCTTTTGACCGTTTGACTAGAAAGTGGAAAAATTTCAATGATTTTTTCATATAAAATTCAATGAAATTTCATATGTTGACATGTTTCTCCCAAGGCCAATGACATTATCCATGGGTGATGGTGCTTTTTTTTCTTTTCCATGTTGAAAGCATAATCACTAGGGGTGAATTAGTGACCTTATAAACTTTTACTTTTACTTCAATCATTCATTGAGCCATTATCATATATGTGCAATGTTAATTATTTTAGCAAACCATTAGAGAAACATAAAAACCATTTATATGAACATGAAACACAAGTGTAGACACCAAAATTCAGTATTTATACCTTTGATCACCTACATTCGCATATTTTATTCTCTTCATCCCCCTTATTTAATCAAATGCCCTCTTAATTAATTCATCCCCTTTAATTAATTAAATTCCCATCACCTTTAAGTCTTATTTAATCAACATCAATTAATTAATTAATTAAGTAATCATGCCTTAACCACCTTTCCATTTCAAAATGCTTTTATTCTAAATATATAATTATGCTTTCCTACTCTTTTTCCAACCTATATCCATTTCTAACTCACCTACACCTCATCCTTAAACAATCCTTTCCTGCCTAATGCTTTAAAGTATTCAAGCACCCTCCTAAAAATTCAAGAAATCATGCCAAAAATAGGAAAATATTTCCATTTAGGAAACTTTAGCCATGATTTGTAGCGACCCAACCCAATCATCATCAACCCTATAAAGCTATATGCTTTGTTTTTATTCTATGTTGAATGCAACAAGAATCCAACAACTCTCTTGCAACATGTGGACAATCCTTCATGCTTTTTGTTCCATAAGCCATTACAGACCTCCCAGACCTCCTAGTAACATGCATTCATTAATTGTGATCGACCCTTTTGTGATATTGTCATCATTTTACATTACTTTAGTCAGCTTTATTGTATTATCTTGGTATTTCTCATATTTAACCTTTTGTAGATTTAGAAAATTAGTAGAAGAGCTCGCAGCTTCATCATCAACTTATTTATATAAATCTATACTTGTAGGTTACTCATCTAGCTTGCGTTTCTCATCCTTATCTATTTTTGTCACAGCTTATCATCAACCCTTATAGGTCGTCTTTGACTCATCTTTAGTAGCCCTTGCTTTCTGCTCCAAATCCATCCTAAGCCCCCGTATGTGCTTAAACTCTGCTCCATTTTTCTAAAACCTCATTTATTTTATCTAACACAACAAAATCAACCTATCTACACTCCACGCGCATCGACTGTGGTCCCGGTTTCAACCCCTCTCTTTAATACTTGTTTTCTCATGTTTTTTGTAGTTATTCCTTTTGATCTCCTCTACAGGTTGACTCCAACATCTCCAAAATTTTGAAGCTTCCAGATTTCATTCAGATCTTGCAAAGTGTGCATATTTTTCTTATTTTCCTTATCCAGTTTCCCAGTCGTCATGACCAGGACCTTAAAAATTCTAGGTCATTATCGACCCAAACTAGGTAACACTTATTTTATATTTATTTCAATCATATCAGCTTCAAATCCATCTTAATCAATTCTAGATTCAATATTGTTGTTGTTTATGCATGTTATCTACAATACTTGCTTTATTCCATCATTTCTAAACAAACAAGTGCTAACATTCACCAAGGAAGTTAACATTTCTTGGGTCTAATTTTTCAAGAAGCCCCCACCCAAATCATCTAATCAAAATCATTTACAATCTTATTTGCAATTTTTATCTAATTTGCATAAAAAGGATCTAATAGTCATCATGTAACCATATCATCATACATCCAAGGTAACATAAAACCTCCAAATTTTTTGATTTGTCTAGCTTCTTTAGTAGCTAGCTCATTAATTTGATAATGAATGATAAATTTGGACAACATTCCTAAAGCACTTAGGTGGGACACCATTTAGGCTGTCTCTTTCTTTTCTATATTCTATTTTTTTCTACTAACACTACAAAGGTGAGGCTTTGCTTTATTTCTTGCGCATGTTGGGTTCTTCATTTGGATCTCTCATCGGGATAAGTGCAGCAAGTTGGGGGACAAAAAGGGGTCATAAGTGGACGCCATATTGTAAATAACAACATAATATCAACTTGTAGGGATTATTAGAAATGCATACACTCAAAATTAGAAAAATTATATGAATATGAATCATAACATCTGGAATCTAGTTTCTAAACTACTATTTTTTTTTAAAAATGGACAAGTTTAGCTATATTAAACACTCAAAATTCAATGACTTGGTTTTTTTTAAACACCTATAAGATTGTAGTCTATTTGTCTGTGATTTGGAGGACCAAAAATTGATATATATATTTTCCTTTGGTGAGAAGTTATATTCCACTATCTATCTTGGGATAGATTTTATTTTGTATTTTTTTTTAGAGATATTTTATTTTTTATGATTTTTTCCATGAAAGTGGTCTAAAAACATAAAGAAAATAGAGCACTTTCCATTTGCCCACCATAATTTCATCAAAAAATATTGAAATCAAATAATTTTTTTTTTGAACATATATATAATTTCACCATAGTTGGGATGGTATAATTTTTATCACATTCTGACAAGTGAAACAAAATTTGCAATCTTAAACGTAGACATAAACATTCATAAGAAAAAGTGTCTTAAAGACCTACTATTAGTAAAAATTATAAAATAATATTTATCCTATTCTATTCACTTTAAAATAAATATTTATACAAAGCTAACAGTCTCCCCTACGTGATGGTACCATTTTTATGACATATTTTTGACTTTTTGGCATGGTTCAAGTCCGCAGAAGACTAAATTTGATGTTTTGTTGTTTTTGATGTAAAATTCAGGATTTGATGTCCACTTAATTTCCTTCAACTTGCTGCACTTACCCATTGCTTAAAAGTTTAGATAAATAAGGAAAGTTCTATCTAGGTATTCCTCACTTTTCCCTATTTTATTCCTTTTTGCATCGTATTTTCCCATTCATGTTTTGTTTCCTCATCCAACAACACATTTTGTTTTAGGCTTAAAAGAACATTCCTTTTGCATATTACTTGACCACATATCTTAAATAGGGGTTTAATCTTCTACATCTCACACTTCATCACACACAACCTTAAACCTCACAAATTAAATTAACACATCAAAACATCCCCTACCTAGTTTTTTGATTGGGATTTCATCACCTAATAACAAATTTCCTCAAACCTTCCCCAACCATAACAAACCTGAAACTAGAAATAGTTTTCCTTCTCATAGGTATCTAGCTATCCATCCCATTTATTTTCATACTTTCTTAAATAAAGTAAGAACATAAAAAGAACTGTCTACTTTACTTTCTTGGGTTAAAACTATTTTCATGCTCGTAGTCACTCATTTAGCAGCTAAAATAATGGAACAAAAATTTTCTTCAAAGGATTCCTTATCTCAAAAATGTTATCTACAAAAACCACCTCATCTATACCCTTGATCACTCAACCGCTTATCAACATATCTAATCCAACCCCTTGTTCACACTACAACTTTAGGTGAGACCAACCCATTATTTTACCATCAATCTATCTCATCTATAATATTTAATCCACCATCTTATCGATCAGAATCCTTCGGACTTCTTAAGGTACATCTTGGTGATACCATGTTCCAAGAGCTTCTAGATGCCAATCTAGTGACAATCTAAGATTACCTCCTTAGGAGGTCAACCCAAATTCCCCCAGATGGACCACCACTCCAACAACTTTATCCTTATCAAACCAATCCCCAAGCTACCCATCTTATAACTAATGATATTTCTATATCCAACCTTTCTTCCTCTTCCACCAATCCCTTGACTCATTAGATTACCTAGATAGTCACGCCTATTCCTCACAACCTCTTGCTAATCAAAATAGTAATCAACACTACTCTTCCCCTCACCTCTTCAGTCATTATTCCTACTAGTGTCCCTAGTCAATTCACCCAAACATCATATCCCCTATCCAAACAATATGATATTCTCACATATAATATGCCTATAAATTCTTCCCAACCCCTTTTCACAGGTGTTTTACATTATGTGGTATCTAACCCCTTTCAAAATAGTTTCAACCTATTCATACCCACATTCCTACTCAACATTTTTCGTAGCATCCTACCCAATCCTATCATGTTTCCATCACCCAACAATAACTCTTCCAATCAAATCCCATCATTTACCCTCATCAAATTCCCCAAACACCAACACATCTGCAAGTTCACCAAAATAATTATCCAACCACTTCTTACATGTAGCCACCACCTCTTATGCCCCAAGATAATATTTTTTGAAGCATCCCATGCTTTTTTTTTTTGAATAGGTTATCCAACCTTGAAGTTGCTACTTTAGGAACCAAGGTCTCATTATCCTATGATAAAATATATAATGAGCCTATTCACCCATCCATACCAATTAAACCATATCCTCTACACTAGGAATTACCAAAAATTTCTAAGTTTAACAAAAGAAATAGGATCCACAACAACACCTTCGTGTATTTAAACATGCATGTTATCTTATTGTGCATGATCGGACTTGATGCTCTACACTTTCCCTATGTCTTTGGTTGGTCCCGCATTGGAATGGTATAATAGTATCCCTCAATATTCAATATTCTCTTTCTCCCAACTCGTGTAGTTATTTCTAGAACATTTTTTTATTAAAATTGCATGAAAAATAACCATCAATGATCTATACACCATCCGACAATTTGAAGACAAATCCATTATATATTTTGTCACACGATGGCACCTCACTATAAGCCAATTATCCTTTCCTCTTCTACAAGTTGACCTCATCAATTTCTTCTCACGCTCATGTGCAAAGCATATATCTTCGAATTTATAAATTCAATCATTCCAAACCTTTGATGAGGCCTTCACCATAGCTCATAAACTTGAAACATGTGCCCTCGAGCAAGGCCATTTAAAACTAAAATAAAATAAACCCAAACATGAATTTATTAAACCATCCACACCAAATGACAAATCAAAGGCAATGGAAAATGTTTTTGTTGTTGTTAAATCATCTCATCCATCTACATCTAGCACATAGACTCAAAAATGAGTCACTTGACTAGCACCTAACTACACACCCATCGAGAGTCATATATTTAACAATTTAATGGTATAAAACCTTATCACACTTCCTCCTATCTGACCAATTGATGATTCAAGACAAAAACATTTATGGTATCGTGAATAATATTACTGCAAGTATCACCAAGTCTCGAGGTCATGACATAGAAAGATGTCATACTTTCAAGGATCTAGTCCAAAGGCTCATTGATCGGATGATATTCAAGTCAAAAATCCAAATGCTTCACATAATCAACCACTTGATATTTTTAAACAACCTTTCCTAAATCATACATTGACAAGCCAAGATACCACTTCTACTATAACCCAATCACCTAACGATTATACTATAAACACTCTGAACACTTTGTCGAATTTAGAACCTATCCTATCCAAAACTTCATCATTGACCACATCCATTCCCTTTGATATCCTCCCTATGTCTATTATACCCACATCTATCTTGGTGTCTACTTCCACATCTATAGCTACTAGAACCCCATTAGAAAATATATCATTCATTCCCTTAGATACATTCATGAAGCAACCATTTCAGCCTATTTACACATCTGGACATTGGTCCTTCATCAACTTCCTTATCCACCTCATCATCTACTTCATCCATTCTAGTAGGCTTGACCACCTCACCTATATCTATTCCACCCTTTCCCATCATACCATATGTGGAACCCATACTGGTTCTTCCTCCCACTCTCTTACCCACATCAATTGTTGTGGTTGCATCTACACCACCTTCTTCTTTCCCCCAACTTCATCATTTGAAGAATGCTTAAAGAAACTTTACCTTGTAATGACCTTGAATTTTCCTTCCATGTCATCAACACAATCCCATCAATCTCCACCTTCCATAGATCACCTAAAAAAAATTTTGTTTCCTAAACCAACCATAGAATTTCCATCTGACCCTCAATGAAGGTTGTTGTTACTCCTCTCAAGGATGCATATTCACATACAAAATATATAATCCCTCCTAGGGTTAAATCATCTAATCCAAAATCATCTATTTTAGAACCTCAAACATTTCAACCCAACAATCCAAAATTCTATAACACTAAAACATAAATCAACACCAAAATCAAATTCAAATCACCAAAGCATAAATACACTTGGGTTTTACCCCAAACATCCAAAGTATCTCACAAGGAATATTCTAGCACTCTAGTTGGATCATATATAGAAATTTTCCAACACTTAATGTAAACCTCTACAATTACGCTTCCTCCTATCAAGGCCTTTGACCCAAAAGGAAAGAAGCATTTATGGTTTAATTATAACCTTATGTACACCTTTTATCATACTCCTAGACATGATACTAAGCATTGTAGAGAATTCTAGGCCATTATTCATAAACTCATTGAAGAGGGAAGACTTTCCCTGAGACCAAGCTAGTTCCTTCCTTCACAATGAGTATGAAATCAGCTATTTCAACTTTAGGAGATGACTCACCCAATGATGGCCATCTTTTTTTATCAATACACTTTGGGTGACTACTCAATCCAACCCACGTGAGTTCAAATCAAACCTCAAAGCCAAAATCCAAGACCTTCATCGCCATCCCTCCTCCTAAGGAGTTTGCCACATCATCAAACAAAAGGTTTCTATTTTAGCAGCTCCTAAGCCTATTGAACAAAGCATCATTAGATATATTCATCAAGACCGAGTCAAAATATCACTCTACGAGATCATATAAAGCTCACTAGATCATGATAGACTCTTGTCAAGATTTAAAGTGCATTCCAACATCTGATGATGAAGCTCAGCCCTTCGCATCTTTTGTAGGAGCACTTACTACTTCTACTACTATATCATTCAATGAAACTAAAATTCTAGACATCCCACTAGAAGAACATGACCTTCCCCTCTTTATTACGATTAGGATCAATGATACGTTCATTCGACAGTCCATGATCGACAGTGGGGAAATAATTAATATCATTCCTTCACATAATTTTGACCAACTTAAGATCCCAAAGGAATTTTTTACTCAGACACCCACAATTCTCCATGATTTTAATGATGCCATTTCTCCCGCCTTAGGAAAATTTATCCTCCTATCTGTGTTAGTGAGAAGCTCATCCATGAGATCTTTTACATCATTGAGGGATAATTTCAATACAATGTTCTCCTTAGACGACCATGGATCCACACCATGTGTTGCGTCCCATCTACACTTCATCATTCCCTTAAATATGAACATACGGGAAAGATATTGACACTTCCTAGGATGATCCTCCCTTCTAAGGATGTAACATGACTTATAGATCAATGATGTACTCTGTTGGTCATAAAAATTACACTCATGTCTCGGATATATAAGAACCGAGTCCTTTTTTACAATAGTGGAATTGTTCCTAGTTGTGGTACCTTGCACACTTGTAAAGGATCTCTAGAAAGGTTGGTTTCTTTATCTAATTCGACTATTATTGCTACTCCTAGTGCTAAAAGGGAAAACTAAGCTAACAATGCCAAGGGACTAGGGATAAAAGGATAACATGAAAAGGAAACCTACACTAAAAGGTGATAACACCAGAAAAGAGGGATGAACACTATCTTTTCTAAGTGAAAATGAAGGGAAATGTGTGAAAGAAGGCTAGGCATGTGTAAAGACAACTTAAAACATATTTACCATATCAGTTTCATGGAACACAACTAAATAAGGAGTCTGTAAGGGACATGTAAATGGCACAACGAGCACACAATGCAAAAAAAAGGCAAGAAGAAGGAATGAAACACAGTTAGGATAAAGAATAGTCACAAAATGATGCTTCTATTACTTCCAGAAATGCATAGAGTTGTTACAATGGTGAAAGAGGCTGATATCCACATGCAAGAGCTAGATCTAGAGGTTTGTGACTCAAAATACAAAAATATGAAGTCCTTAGCAAAATACGCATAAGGATCCAAAATGTCCAATGTTAATAATGAGCCCAACTCTTACATTTATAGATGAATCCATGGAAGAAGAAGAGAAGAGGAGGAAAACTAAATTTGAAATACAACCACCAACAAGAAGCATTTAATGCCTATAAATCCACTTGTAAATATCAAAATACATTTCCCAAGTTTGTTTGGCATGTTGGAGAAGGAAGGAGGGTAGATCATATCAAATCGGGTGGTTGAAGCAATCATATGCTCATTAATGCCTAGAAAGATGTTTTCCCATTTCTCACCTACTATATCTACCAAGAATTTGAATTTGAATGTTTAGCACTGTAGCCCATGTTAGCAACTATTGATTGAGACTAGGCACACATCGATCAAAGCTCAGAGAAAAGATATGGTTGTTAGAAGATTTCAAAGCCATCTGGGCATGCAAGACACATGGTGCACATGGATTGGCTGAAAGGAAACCAACTCATTCAAATGTTCTTATCTTTTCTACCATGTGTCACTCATTGTTTGGTTTTTAGGTTTCAATTGCACCCTATTAGCACACTTTGACTAGTCATTTGTGGTGGCACACTCAAGCATGTCAAAGGATGACATGGGCATAGAAATGCACAAAGGAGGGTGCACAAATATATGTGGAAGGAATGCATGCTGGAAGAATGAGGTGCAGGAAGGATGAAAAAGAAGTTACACAAGGGGATGAATGGAAGGAGGAAAGAAGATGGGGCATGCACATAGGAAAAGAATAAGAAAGAGGAAAAAGGAGAAAAGTAAAGTGGAAAAGGAAAAAGAAAAAATGCAAGGGCACACAAGGAAAAGTGAACCAAGTGAATGTGCCAAAGTGAACTTGAGCACTGCAAAACCTCGTAATGAAGAGCTCGAGCCAAAAGTGTATATAAGTTACCTAAATAACTAGGAGAGTTATTTGATAATAGTTTTGGCAACTTTCAGGGCCATCTGCTTGCTAGATGAAGGAGATCAAGAGCTTCAAAGCATCCATTGGGCATGGATTCATTATGTAATCATGAAATTTTGATCTATGGCTTTGAATAATTACCCCTAAAGTCACTTGAATATCATTTCTTGACTCTATTCCAAATCCTACAAACTACTGAAAATTACAGGCATCCTGAAGTAAAAGAAGAGTGCAAGTAGAAAGCACACAAGAAGAAATAACTATGTACAAACAAACAATGTGCACATGCACACACTTAGAGGAATTGAAACTACTCTAATATATACAAAATGATGTAACAAACTTAATGGAAAGGTTTGAGATAGATCCCATTTATTGGGATTTGTAACGTGCCTCCATCAAGATGAGTTAACTCAAAAGAGTTAGCCTCTTTGCAAATGATGATGTATGGGCCACTCCAAAGTGCATCAAACTTTGAATGGTGCCTTGGTTTAGCTCTATCAACATCCCATTTTAAGACCAAGTCCCCAATTTGAAATCTTGAGGCCTAGCCTTTTTGTCAAACCATTTCTTTGTTTCTTTTTGATGTTGTTCTAACTGATCATGGTAGAGTTCCTTAATTCTTCAAGATTAACTAGCTCTACCATTCTGATTTCCTCTCTGTTATGCACCTTCAAATTCTAGTTGTTGGGAAAGCACTAATGAGTTCAACTCTAGTGTGTCAAAGGAAGGGTAGCCTCTTTTCCATAGAAAAGCTTGTAAGGTGAAGTTCCTATTGCTTTTTTTAATTGTGATTCTATCTTCCCAGAGCACGCGAGACCTTTGTATGCCACTTATTTTTGGCTAATGTTCATTATGTGCTTTCATGATCCTAATCAGGTTCTTATTTGTTGACTCTTCCAGACCATTTCCTTGAGGGTAATAGTTGGAAGAAGTCTTCAATATATGCCCATATTTAGAGCCCAATTAGTGATTTTAGTCCCAAGGAAGGCTTTTTCATTATCAAAGATAATGGTTTGAGGAATGCCAAACCTTGTGACTATACCTTTAAAAAATTCAAGGATGAATGACTCAGTTGATTCTTTGAGTGCGATATCTTATTTCCATCTGGTGAAGTAGTTCATAGCTTCAACACCCACTTGTGTCCATCGCTTGAAAGGTGGATTGATCATGCCTATGAAGTCGAGACCCCATTGCACAAAAGGCTGATCCACTTGGATTGGTCAGAGGGGAAGCACTACCAATATTTTCTTCCTATAAAGAAAGTGCATTCTTGCATTTTTGACCCACTTGTGTGCATCTGCATAAAATAGGGTAGCCAAAATATTCCTACCATTATGATCTTCATTGCTGTAGTTTTGGCAGAAAAGTGTCCACCAGAGAATCCATCGTGAAATTTTGCTAACACTTTTTTAGTCATGCATGCCATTGATACATCTTAACAACATGCCATCAAGATTTTTCTTGAAGAGAAGTCCATCAATCAAAACATAAGGGATATATTGTAACCTCATATGTCTTCTCTTTTCCTTGTTTAAACCAGAGGGTATATGCCCTCGAAAAGGAATGTGATCATGTCCTTCATCTAGTCATGTGTGCTAGATCTATATTCTGCTCAAGTTCTACACATGGAGACCTTCATCCAAAAATAATGAAGTCTCAGATTCATTCTATGCATCCTCAACAATTTTCCTATAGAGTGCGCTACCTCTTACTAGTTTTTGGCTTTGATATTCACATCATATTCCATGATTTTGGTCACCCATCATGCTCTCTTTTCACTAATTTCTACTCCCATGATGAAGTCTCTGACATAAGAGTGGGAGACTAACACCTTGATATGATTTGTGGTGAGCATAATTTTGAATTTCTTGAGCACACATGATGGCAAAGACCTTCTTCTCCATGTGACTATATTTTAATTCATAATCCTTTAACGATCTAGCTAAAGAAAGCCACTAGTTTTCCAACCCTTGTTCATTTTCTTATGTTAGGACAACAACAACACTCATATCAGCACCATAAGCATAAAGGATGAAATCCTTTGAATAATTTGGGTTGATGAGTGTTGCACACAAGAAATTTCTTTATTGATTTTTTGAAGATCTTTCTTCCTTCTACTTCCATCTAAAGGCTATGTCCTTCTTGAGCATCAAGGTGATGGGCCAAACTAGACCTAAAAAGTTAGGAATAAAGCACCTAATGAAATTGATCTTACTAAGGAAGGATTGCAAGGCCTTTTTGTGTGCATAGAGGAAAGAGCTAGGATGGATAAAACATGCTCATGATCAATTGTGATGCCATCCTTTGAAAACCACATGGCCCAAGAGATTTTTCCTATGCCACTAACAAAAAATTACACTTCTTGGGGTTAAGAGATACCCCAAATTTTCTGCATCTCTCAAATACTTTCTCCAGGTGCATATGATCCTCACTCTACTTTGAGAAGATGGTTATGTCATCAAGGTAAACCAAGATGAACTCATTGATGTAACCTTTGAAGGAAATGTCCATGGCACACTAAAATGTACCACATGCATTCGATAGAATAAAGGGAATATTTTGATATACATATGTTCCCCACTTGGTTGTAAATGTTGTTTTGAATTGATCCTCTTCCTTGACTAGATCTGATTGAAACCTAAATACCCATCTAACATTGAGAATATTTATACATCAGCCACAGTCTACAGAATCTGCTCCATTGAAGGCAAAGGATAATGATCCTTTAGAGATGCCTTGTTCAAATCTCTGAAATCAACACAGAGTCTATTTCACCATTCTTCTTACGCAATGGAACTAGATTCATGACCCAAGTAGAGTACTTGATGGGAAAAATAATTTTTTCCTCAATGAGTTTGGATAATTCCTTTCTCATGAGGGGCTCTATCTTTGGATTGATTGGTCACTACTTTTGTCTGATGGGCTTGATACTAGGATCAAGGTCAATGGAGTGTTAAGAAACACTTGGATCAAAACCTTTGAGGTATTCATACTCCCATGAGAATATATCACTGTATTTTTTGATAGAGAGAGATGAAGGCCTACTTTTCATCATGCACATAAGTCTTACTGAGAAACAACTCTTTTCTTCTTGGAATAGTGACTAGGGAGTAATCTTCTTACGTGGCATGTATACATTTTTTCACCCTTGAACTCATCATCAGGGATAAAATTTTTCTAAGGTGACCAACCCTTTAGGCAACTTATTTGACTTCATTTGAATCACTTGGTCACCATAGTTGTCATGCAAGTCAGCTTGCATGCTTGATGAGAACTCAACTTCATTTTGGATGAATTGATGATCTACATCACTCACTTTCAAACACTTGCAATTGTATTGTTTTTTGAATGGATGGTCTGATCACCATCTTAATGTGTTGAGTGTTTCCTTTGACAAAGTCTTCAAGAGAGAGAACTCATGAACCAAGCACAACCATTTGATCAGCTTCCTTATTCATTTTACGTGGCACCACCTATATATTTAGAGCATCAAAGCTCTCAAGGAGGTCCCAAACTCTATGTTTATAAGCTTTGAGAAGCTTATTATTTTCCTAGAACTTGTTGGTAACCTAGTGGATAACCAATTTTGTATCCCCAAATATCTATAGCACCTTAATCTTCTTTTTTCAACAATAAGAAGAAGGCCATGCACCAATGCTTCATATTCTACCACATTATTGAACATGTGAACTACAACCTATGAGTGAAGAAAAATTCTCATCCTTAGGAGAAATGAGAACAACTCCTACTCCCCATGTTTTTTCTACTTCTAGATCCATCAAAGTATAACTTTCCATAGACTAGGTTCAACTTGGTCTTTCTTGAGCGTGCACGATAACACAACTTCTTCTTCAAGAATGCAAGTAAGTACCAAGCCCAATTTCATAAGATTCTATTCTTCAACATATGGGTCAAATTTATGGTGCCTCTCTACCCATTCATCAAGTACTAGATCAGAATAGAAGGTGGAAGAGGATGCTCTTTAGAACTAAAATTGTTCTTCTTGGATTAAAGTTGGCTTGGCTTGGAGAGGGGATGGGACATATGACTCTACATGATAGGAAAATATTGGCTCAACTTGTATGGTAAACCGGTACCATACCTTGTCTTGAGTAACATATGAGACCAATTAGAAGACAAGTAACCACCCACTTTTAGTAAATTATCTTGATAGACATAGGGAAAACAAAGGAGGTAAGTCAATGATAGATACATCTTGAGTTATGGTGAGGCTTGGGCATGCATGAAGGGTTAACTCAAGATCCTTGATGACTCCTAAGGTGGTGATAGTTGAGCCATCAAGTTGTAGGACTCCTTTAGACAAGGGGCTATACTTAAGACCTAGACATCAACTATCTTCTTAGGCATAATAAAAGTACTAGCACCCGAGTCTATCATGCAATTATGCACTAGGTGTTTTCCTATGATCAAGGACATATAAAAGGGTGGGGTTTTAACATTATTACTTACTTGTTTCTCCTCTATTTCGAAAAATATTGATAGAAGCACGTGGTTTGTGAATAGTTGGATCAACATGAAAGTTGGGACAAGGCCTCATGCAACAGATCCCATGAGATGGAATGGTTAGAGCATCCCACATTGTGACATTTATATTTGTCTTCTTCATCTGGTCCACAATGCTAAATGGAAGACCCACTGACTTGTGCATTTGGGAATAACAACATCCTTTCTTACTTACTCAGTGAGGGGGAGCTTTAGCCAAAGTTTGAGGCTTGACCTACCAAAGGAGGGGCACATGCTACTTTAGGAGGAGCTTTGTGTGAGCCTCAGGTATAGGAATTTGAGAATTTTTACTACTGGATGCCCTGGCTACATCTTTCTTCTTTTGAGGGTCTTCTTGTGTTGTTGGATTGTGACTGTGCACCTAGACTCAAGCATTCTCTTCTTATATCTTGTTTTCCAACTTGGGTGCATGTGGTCTACTTGTGTCCTCTATAGCTTGGTTGATTGCACAAAATTCCTTCAAAGCACCAAAGAACATCAAATTGGAATCAGAAGAACCTCTTAGCCTTTCTTGGTTCTCTATTTCAAGTGCACTCATTGAAGGTTCATAGCTGGAAGTGTTCTAAATCATGTAGGCTTGTGTCACACAACATTGGTAAAATGATATTGAATGTGAGGCATGTTAAGGGAAGCACCACTCCACTCCTATGTGCCAAATTGTTCTGAACTAGAACAAGTGCACTTGACTTGTGTTGGGTGTTGAAGAGAGGGCACGGGAGGAAGGAACAACTTACAAGGGCAGATGTGCATTAGCATGCCATCTATCATTCTACTGGTTGGGCATGTGTATCTTTGGTTTCCATATTGATTCCACCAAGGCTAACTGCTTTGGCTATGCACCTGATTAGAACTTCCTCTATAGGCTTGCACCTATTGTTTCTCTAATGATATGACCTTGTTTGATAAATTTCTAATCAGGGTCTTCAATTCTTCATCTTCTTTTTTTGCACCTAAAGAGTAGGATGTTGATGCAACAAGTTGCACACTTTTCTCAAGAATAGGAATAGGGGCCACAGAAGGCTGGGGTGCTTGTGAAATTTCTGGGAACAAGGGCATAGGTGGTCTAGGAGCTATCTTTCCCACCTAAATAAGACTATTTTCTGCCCTTACTATAATATTATAAGTAGCTGGTAAAGTCCTACCTCCCATGGATTGAATCATGACTAAGATATCATTGTTCAACACCTTTAGATAATACAAAAATCATGTTGGGCTATAGGTCTTACCACAAGAGGGATTTTGTCCCAAGTCTTCTAAAATCTGATGTTGAAATCAGTCATCTACTCATTGGGTGCCCTCTTTGTTGTCATTTGCTCCACCAAAGATAAGTGATCTGAACTTATCTTCAAAATAATTGTAAAGAGTTGTTCCCAGCTCATCCTAGGTGGCAATAGATCCAAGTCTCAAGCCTCGGTACCATTGAAGTGATTTTCCTTTGAAAGAGGCCATAAGTAGCCTAACTACTACATCATCATGTGTGATCAAATAGAGTGAACATACATTTGCTACATCTTGGATATGCTCCTAAGGGGTGACTTGATTCTCACTAGTAAAGTATGGAATACTTTTGAGCATACCATTTGGCATATCATGTTGCATGGCTAAACTAGGGACTTCCTCCAGTGAAGTTAGAAAATTTCTTAGTGGAGGAGGTGGCTGATGCCATGCCATAAGCAGGGTGGTGTGTTGTCTATATGAGAGAGGAGTTGAATGGGCAAGTGGCATGCTAGAGAGATGGAGATGCACACATGGGCTTTCTAGAATGAACTCTTCTTCATGGATAGATGGAGGTACTCAAAAGAATATTTAGCTGTTGCACTTCTCCTTGTATGCACTCTTCTCATGAAAGGCACTCAAGGATGCTAAAAAAGATATCTAAAATGTTGGGAGTCACCATGTGTTGAAATAAGCCTCCAAAGGCTAGAAATACTAAGTCCACACACTAAAACTTAGTAAATATGAAATTTAAGCTTTCATTATTGGTCCCACTAGGCATGCCAGAAATTGTTGGTCATCAAACTTGCACCCGTGTCTCAAATCTAGAAGAAATGAGTCATTTTTGTGACAACAATGGAACCATCCCCAAGTTGTGGGACCTTGCACACTTGGGATGGATCTCTGAAAAGGCCGGTTCCTCTATCTAATTCTATTACTACTACTACTCCTAGTGTTGAAAGGGAAAATTAAGCTAATAATGCCAAGGGACCAAGGATAGAAGGATAACATGAAAGGAAACCTACACTAAAAGGAAATAGCACTAGAAAAGAGGGATGAAAACTATCTATTTTGAGTGAAAATGAAGGGAAATGTGTGAAAGAAGGCTAGACACATGTAAGCACAACTTAAAACATATTTACCAGATTAGTTTCATGGAACACAACTAAATAAGGAGCTGTAAGGGACATAAATGGCACAACGAGCATGTAATGCAAAAGAAAAGGTAAGAAGAAGGAATGTAAACACATTAGGACATAGAATAGTCACAAAACGATGCTTCTATTACTTCCAAAATGCATAGATTTTATAATGGTGAAAGAGGCCGATATCCACATGCAAGAGCTATATCTAGAGGTCTGCAACTCAAAATAATAGAAAATATGAAGTCCTTAGCAAAATGCGTAAGGATCCAAAATGTCCAACATTAATAATGAGCCCAACTCTTACATTTATAGATGAATCCATGGAAGAAGAAGAGAAGGAGGGAAAACTTGAATTTGAAATACAACCACAACAAGAAGCATTTAATGCCTATAAATCCACTCAGAATCTATCAAATACATTTCCCCAAGTTAGTTTGGCATGTTGGAGAAGGAGGAGGGTGATCATATCAAATCGAGTGGTTGAAGTAATCAGATATTCTCATTAATTCCTAGAAAGACATTTTCCCATTTCTCACCTACTAGATTTGCCAAGAATTTGAATTTGAATGTTTATCACTATAGCCCATGTCAAGCAACTATTGATTGATACTAGACACATGCTGATTGGATATCTATAGAAAAATATATGGATTTCAAATATGTTAGGGCCATCTAGGCACAAAAGACATGTGGCACACATAGATTGGCTGAAAGGATGACCAAATGTGAAAATGTTCTTATCATTTTTGCCACATGTCACTCAGTGTTTTCTTGTTAAGATTTGGCACCTTGTTGGTGCACTTTTACTGGTCACATGTGGCACACTCAAGTTTTTCAAAGGATGACATGGCAAAAAAAGGTACAAAGATAATGCACATGGTAGAATGAGGCGTGGGAAGGAGGTAGAAGGAAGGAGCTTGCAGGATGAATGGCTACTAGGAGGAAGGCAGATGCGCAGAAGATGCACACAAGAAAAGAGTGGAAAAAAGAGGAAAAGGAAAGTGGAAGGAATAAGGGGAAGCACACAAGATCATGCAAGGAAATAGTGACCAAGTGAATGTGGTAAGGAACTTGAGCATGCACAACCTCATAATGAAGATCTCGAGCCAAAAGGGTATATAAGTTACCTAAATAACTTAGAGATTTATTTGGATATCTTACTTTTGAAGATGTGGGCATATCTTCTCTACCTTCTCCATATTTTCCAACCCTCGAAGATCTAGTAATGCTTAAAGACATGGACATACCTTCTTTTCTTTCTTTGTCCCCTCCAACTCCCGAAGACATTAACATACCTTCTCCATATTTTTTGACTCTTGAGGATATGGAATTAGATGACACCATTTCCATTTCTTATGACTTTTTTATTATCCACCTTAACTTTGGGATTGGTCACTTATCAATGTGATAATCAGACTAGGTCCCTTCATGTTTTCCATCTAGAGATGATAGAATAATATTCTCTTACTATTGAAGTCCTTCAGTGTTGTGACGATGATTCCATCCTTTCCCACATGGGGGCATAAGATTCCTATCTTCAGAAGACCTTACCATCTAATTGACCTACTCTTCTTAATGAAGCCACCGTTGATGTCAATATCTGGACTCCACATGAGCCTCATGTTCTCAAAGTGGGCCAATATATTGATCCACAACAAGATTTATAATATTTCATTGCATTCCTCTCCCATCATAGCCAAGAATTTTTATGGTCATATTCACATATGTTAGGTATTGACCCCTCTATCATCATTCACAACATACTCACCTATCCTAATTCTAAACTAGTAAAGAAGAAGCTTTGTTGCATGCATCCTTGCATCTCCATCCTTGTTAAATAAGATTTGCATCACCTTTTATTACTTAATTTCATCATCCCCATTGATTATCCTCAATTGTTTTCCAACATTATCCCCATCGCTAAAGCAATATGAAAACTATGCATATGCACCAATTTGTGAGAGCTAAATCTTGCTTTCCCTAAGGATGACTTCCCTCTCCCAAACATCGATCACAGATTGTGGATTTTACCTCAGTCATGAAATGATTTCTCTAATGGCTGGTTTATCTAGTCATAATAAAATCCTCATTTCACTAGAAGATCAACACAAGACATCTTTCATCACCCCTTGGGGGACCTTTTGTAATCATGTCATACCCCCTTAGGTTTAAAGAATATTGATGCTAATTATTACTAGGACATGACTTATATATTTCACAACCTCATCCAAATAACCATAGAATACTACATTCATGATATTTTAGGAAAATCTAAGCATCAAAGTGACCATATTTCTATTCTTGAAGTCCTTTTCGAGTGCCTCATTCTCTTTTTTCTTCATCTCAATCCATCCAAGTGTGTATTTGGAGTCTTAACGAGAAAAATCCTTGGATTTATCATCTCTATTAGGGGTATTGAATTTAACCCCACAAAAATTAGGGAAATTATCGAAATGCCTCCTCCTTCTAATCTTAAGAAACTTCACACCTTTAAGGCCTCCTTTAATTTTTCTTCCATTCCATCTCATAACCTTCGATCATTTCCAACCTTTTCATCACCTCCTTCGTAAGGACATTGAATTTGATTGGGATCACGATTGTAAAAAATAGTCCGATAATATTAAATAGTACCTTCTATATCTACCCATTATTACACCTCTACGTGAGGGGGAGCCATTTGAATTTTATATCTCTTCCACTAATCATGCCTTAGGAACCATGTTAGCACATTGTGATGACAAATTTCATGAGAAATTTGTTTATTACATTAGTTATACTCTTCATGACTATGATACCCATTAAACTAAAGCTAAAAGGTTGTGTTGTTCCTTATTCTTCGCTACATCTAAGCTTCAACATTATCTTCTCAATCACAAGACTTATGTCGTTACTAAATTTCATCTTCTCAAGACATTATATTCTAAAACTTATCACAGATGATAACGTTACTTTATGGATCATGCTCATGGAATAGTTTGACCTCGAGTTTATTTCTTGAAAATCCATTAAGGTAAAAGCTATTATCGACCAATTGGAGGAAGCACCTATTCCTAGTACACATTTACCTCATGAGAAATTTCTGAACAAATCCATTAATCAATTTCATCACGAATATGACACTCTTAAATTCACTCTCTTCTTTGATGGCTCAAAATTTCAGCAAAGGGAGGTGTTGGTGTCATTCTCATTCCTCCTTGGGAAAATCCTATTCCCCTCACATATAAACTCAATTTTGAGTGTACAAACAACATGGTGGAATATGAGGCCCTCATCTTGGTTCTTGAAACCGCCATCTTTTAGGTGTTCAAATTCTTGATATTTATGGATATTCTGAGCTTGTAATTAGACAATTCACAAGTGAGTATCAATGTAAAAATGATACCCTTCAAAATATCACGATATTGTTCATCTTCTCCTTGAAGCTTTTGATTCCTACACCATCCAAGTTATTCCCCGATCGACCAATTGTTTTGTTGATACAATAATGTCCCTCACAGATCTCATCCCATGGAAAATATAGGATTCTAAGCTCCCTTTCATCATTCATCTTTGTGATTTACCTTTCCATGAATTACCCTAGGTTAACCTTATTGAATTTGATTCATCAGATCTTTGGTATTCTCAAATATTTGATTATCTATCCAAATCCATCTTTCCTCTTAATCTGTCCAAAAATGATAAGAGGTCCTTTCTTTAACATACTCACCATTATGTTATCCTTGGTGGAATTCTTTATAAACATGGATTTGATGGTGTTCTTATCTAATTTATTAAATCCCATGAATCATATCTATCCATCTAAGAAATCCATGATGGTATTTTTTGTGGACACTTTAGTGGCTTAGTCGTTCTTAAGCGTGTTATTCATCTTAGATATTATCGGCCTTTTCTAAATCATGATTGTTGTGAGTATGTTAAGAAATGTGAAAATGTCAGCAACATTCCAATCTTATTCATATTCCTAGTCAAGCTTTGCAACCGTCTCAAGACCTTTGGCCCTTTTCATAATGGGGCCTTGATCTTATTGGTCTTATTAATCCTCATTCCTCACAAGCAACATCACTCTATCATCACTGCAACTGAATATTTCACTAAATGGGTGGAAGAAATCCCACTCACCTCAACTAAATCTGGCCCAATCATTAATTTTATTTATCAACATATTATCTGCCACATTGGCGTTCCCAAAAAAATTGTTATGGATAATGAAAAGTCATTTAAACAAAAATATCTCAAGAAATTATGTAACACATTCAACATCCAACTAAGCTTCTCTTCCCCATATTATCCCCAAGCTAATGACCAAGTTTAAGCCACTAACAAGACTTTACACAAATATCTTCCTCAATTCTATTGATCAATTAGGTCTCGAATCGACATCTCCATCTCCCCTTTTCCCTTTGGGCCTATCGTACTAGCATTCGTACCTCCACTTTGGGATATGAATTTCTCCCTTATTTACAGCTCCGAATCCATCCTTCCTCTTAAATTTCAAATTCCATCTTTGACCATATCCCTCCATGACTTCATCTCTGATAAATACTATTGTTAAGCTCATCTAGCACATCTCGAGATACTAAATGAGCACTTCCTTCTCACTCTTGAATAACATCATGTTTATCATGAACGTATTAAACATGCTTATAATAAACACCTTAAGTAGCATTAATTTACTTAATGTCAATGACATCATTCTAATAAATATATAATGTCACTACTCTAGAAAGGAGGCAATGTTGAAAATTTACCCCAAACTAGATTGGACCATACATTATTTCACACAACTATGGGTCGAGAGCCTATAATATGGCCTCCCTTGATGATAAACCAGAAGTGGAACTACTTAACGCATTGCACTTGTGACCATTCTATTTTTAGCACATTTACCAATGTTCCCTTAGTCATGTATTCAGATCATTCCTCCATCTCAGCCCCTTCCATATCTCATCATGATGATTTGGAATTATGTGGTCTTCCATCACTTCCTAGATGTGACCTTAAATATGGGCACCATGGCTCTTCCCGTAGCATATTCCTTATAGATAGGTTCTCCCTTTTTTTGGGAACTATGTGATCATCACATCCGTCACCTTCTTATTCACCTATTGGAACCATGCAAAGGGTCCAGGGGTGTCTCTTGTACATTATTATCCCCTCCTAAGTTGTCTACTTAGCTAGTCCCAATTCTCCACCACGTGAAATAAAAATTCATGGATTCTTAAATCAAAAATAAAAATTATCAAAAGAATACTAATGCCTTAAAGGACATCTGTTCATCTTCAAACAAAAAAAGAACAAAAATCAAAATCAAAATAAATAGACCAATCCCTTGAAGATCGACTATCATTTTTTTTTACATTTTGTATAAAGAAGGCCATACCCTCGAAGGATGGCTACTCCTTATGGAATTTGAAGGATTCCTACATTGATTAACCTTCAATTTTATCATCATCATAACAAATCTTCCCACATTGATCATATTTCTCTTTCCCCTTCACAAAGCTGGGGCATAGTTTAGGGAACACCACTTTTGGAGAACCTTCTTTCCTCTATAAAAGTACATCTCATAACACATTTTTCATGTCAACATTAGGTTCATGAGATCATCCCGTATATTATTTTCTTATGATCTTTGAAATGACTAACTACCATTGGTTATTTTCTAGCATTGGTTTTAATCGCATGTGCCTTGTGTCACATGGATCCTCTCCTTATTCACCTCCAATGCGCAATGGTGGTAAATTTTTCTCACACGTTCCTTGGTAGGAGTTAGATTCAATCATACATATAGGTTGTCATCGTTAATTTGTGTCTTATCTAATCTCATCTAATCTCTTTCATTCTAAGTTCACATTCGTGGCCATATTAATTCTTTCCTCTAGACATTTAATTCAAAAATTTATCTCAAATTCCACATTCGTACCATACATAGTTCCCTTGGGGAATTTTACTTAATCATTCATTTACCTAATTTTCCTTTGAGGCAATACATACTTCCCCTTCAGAATTTTCATTTCACAATTGTATCTAATCCATGCACAAAGTCCTCCTTTGAGGCCATATTTATTCTCCCCTTGGGGAATTCTATTTCAACATTCACTCTACTCATTTCTACTCTCAAGTCCTCCTTTGAGGCCATACCTTTCCCCACTTGGGGCATATTTCATTTCCACCTTCTCGGCCATACTTCTCCTTCAAAGCATATTACTTCATCACTCACTTTTTCATTTTTCCTTCTCAACCATTTTTCATGTCCCATTGGACACCATATCATTCATCCTCATCCCTTGTGGACACATACCTATTCACTCGATTCCTTGTGTATGAAGGATTTCACATACTTTTCACATATAGTTGCATATACTTTGATGACTTTCCTATGACCCATTGGTCATCCTAGCCTACATCCATAATACATTTATCTTCACCCACTCATTGGTCTCATAGAAAATTGTATCCCATCTCTGTTGAGACTGCAATTTTCCTCTACCTATGTGATATTAGAGTTACCGTTATAGTTTTCCATCATTATTATGCTCCTTTTTTTTAAGGGAATCTTTCCTTGGTTATGCTTTCACCCATATTTTCTTCACCCACCCACCCTTCATCATATACCTTTTTCAAACACATCATCTATTTCCCTTAATGTCATCAATCCCCTGTTTGAGGGGTAGATCATCATCAATTATTTTTATCCTTATCCAACTCTCATCATTTTTGTCTCACAACTTGTTAGCCCAAACCACTCAACAAAAAGGGGAAAAATGTAGACACCTAAATTTTGTATCTATACCTTTGATCGCCTATGTACACATATTTTATTCTATTCATCCCCCTTAATTAATTAAATTCCCATCACCTTTAAGTCATATTTAATCAATATCAATTAATTAATTAATCATGCCCTAACCAACTTTCCATTTTGGAATGCTTTTATTCTAAATCTATACTTATAATTTTCCCTACACTTTTTCCAACCTATCTCCACTGCCAACTCATCTACACCTCATCCCTAAACAACCCCTTCCTACCTAATTCTTTAAAGCATTAGCCAAATCCTAAAAAGAAAGGAAATCATGCCAAAAATAGGAAAATATTCCCATTGAGGAAACTTTCCCCACAATCAGCGGTCACCCAATCCATTCGCCATCAACCTATAAAGCTATTTATTTATTTCTATACTCCATAAAACAAACCAAAATCTAGCATCTCTATTGCAACTTGTGAAAATATTTCATGTTTTCTATTCTAGAATCCATTATAGAACTCCTAGATGTCCTTGTAACATGCATGCGTTAATCGTGATCGACCCTTTTGTGATATTTTCATTATTTTACATTTCTTTAGTCAAAATTATCACATTATCTTAGTATTTCTCATATTTGACCTTTTACAGGTTTAGAACATTAGCAACAAAGCTTGAAGCTTCATCATCAACTTCTTTATGCAAATCTATAATTGTAGGTTGCTCATCTAGCTTGCCTTTCCTTGACCTTATTCAATTATTTCATAGTCACCTTCGACTGAAGGTCTCCATCGACTCAAAATTAGTAGCCATTGCTTTCTATTTTAGAGTCATACCCATCCCCTACATGTGCTTAACCTTTGTTTCAGTTTACTAAAATCTCATCCAGTCTCTCTGCCATAGTAAAATCAACCTATTTACACCCCATTTGTCATTCACCGGGTCCTTTTTGAATCCCTCTCTTTAATCCCTATTTTTTGTTGTTTTCTTGGTTTCTATTCCTTCATATCTCCTCTACAAGTTGACTCCAGCATCTCCATACTTCTGCAGCTTCCAAATTGCATTCAAATCCTGCATAGTCTGCATATTTTTCTTATTTTCCTAATATAGTCTCCCAGGTCATTGTCATGATCTGGCCCTTACATGCCTAGGTCGTTGTCAACCTAGACTAGGTAACACTTATTTTACAGTTATTTCAATCAAATCATTTTTAAATCCATATTAATTTGTTCTATATTTAGTGTTGTTATTTTTGCATGTTATCTACAATACTTGCTTTATTTTATCCTTTCTAAACAAATGGGGTTGACATCCACCGAGGAAGTTAACACTTCTTGGGTCTTATTTTTGGGAAGCCCTATATCAAAATTATTTTCAGTCTTATTTTCAAGTTTAATCTGATTTGTAGCAACAAGGACCCAAAACCATCATGTGCCTGTATCATCGTACATCTACAGTAACATAAACCCTCGATCATTTCTGAGTTGTCTAGCTTCTTTAGTAGCTAGCTCATTAATTTTATAACGAACAAGAAATTTAGAAAAAAAAAAAGAGATAACACAACATATATGCGGAAAACCCTTAAAGAGAAGAAAACCCACTAATCTTTATATTATTAACAAAAATAAAGATTTAGTGAAGAACCAACTCCACAATGAGCACCAACCCATAGTTTATCAAGCACTTACTTGAATTTAGGAAGCACTCACTTGCAAGGAAGCTAAAAATACCTAAGGTTTTAGCAAGCACCAATTTACAATAAAGCACCAACTCCTAGGGTTTTAGCAAGCACCAAATTGTAAGGAAAACTCAACACCAACTCATCCACCTCTAAATATTTTCCACCTTCCCTTTTTTGTTGATCAATTTATGATGAAACTCTCTTAGTTATTTTTCTCTTGATCACATAGGTCAAACTTCCATAGTATGGTTCTTCACTCTTCTTCACCTTCACATGAACATGCATAAACTATATTTTACAACATAATCATCTTCATATATTCATTATGCGCATATTCTTCATGGTCTATAAGACCTCTTACACCTCTCTCTATCCATTATATCTTATTCATTCTCTCATACCAAAATCAACTCAAATATGCCTAATCTACCTTGTATATATACATGAATACAATCTAACTAGGTCAGCCAAACATACACCTCATATCACTTATGTCATCCATAATAGATCATAAGACCTCTAAAAACATGAACAACTCGAACATAAACTTCATTAGTTGTCTTTATCCTTTAGGCCTCATGAAGACCTACTTTCATTAGGTCTACCACACAACAAAATAATATTGATCTTCTTGGGAAACTATGATCATCTCCAAAGTTAAAAACCTATCAAAAAAATTTCTATGACATCCTCTTAGTTCCTCCATGCTAAAATATCTTTGTACCAACCATGTATGCCATAAAACCTTCTTGAGAATAAGAACAATCAAATTACCCCAAAAACCAATCTTTAGGAATGAGGCTTGAACATCCTCAATTTGATCAACCATGACCAAAGCAACATGTGTACAATTACTACATGACATCATGGTCATCACCACCTTCTTGTAACACACCAACGCAAGGCATAAGGGCATAAGAACAACTTTGCAACTTGGACATCAAAACTGGCCAAGACACCTCAAGAACCAGTCAAGAAGAAAATGATCTTCAACACTTGTATGACGACCTCAAAATACTCTACCAAGCACAAGTATGACTTATTAAGGTCATGAAAAAAAAAATCCATGCACTTGTTATATCATCTTAACATGTAAATAGCTCATAAATTTCTTCTTTAAGACTATCTGGTTTTCTCCATTAGAACTATTAGCTTCTAGTTGACTTGGATCACCAATGTTAAGTGTTAAATCACTAGAACTTGTGTAGAAAAATTCATGGACATGAAACATGAGTCCTAAAATTCATCCACCATAAATTTGGAGTCTTTTTCCTATCTAACATTTGACTGCTATAAAAACTTCTTTAAAAAATAGTCTTTTTCTCGTAGGCTCCACACATTAATCTAACAAACCAATACCACCATGAGATATATGGGAGAGTGTAATACATGATCAAATAATCAAACTAGATATACCAATCCAATCTGAGAATATTTGAGTAATATCTCTTTTATCGACATCAAGATAGGGTTTAAGACCTATTTTGGTGTTAACGATTATTCATAAATATTAGGACCTTAAATCCAAAACTAATGTTAGGATATTTTATCTAGTACCCTTCCCATCCCTCCTCAACATACAAGGTTCCCATTCAAAGGTTACACATGCCAATGAACAACTAAAAGTGCACTTTGAGCTACGATTCTCCATTTTGTGTACTCGATAGGACCAAAACTCACTTTCTTACAAAATACTCTAAACTAAGGCTTAAAATTCATCAACATACCTAACCTCTAACCATTCATTTATTTTCATACTCAACCTAAAAATAATTATCATACCTCGTTAGGATAGGTAGACCTCAAGAACTAGGTCATGCTTCTTCACCTTGCCTTTTATTCCTTGGTCTTCATGTTTCAAATGACCTTGAAATTGACTTCATACATGTCCTCATGCATTCTAAACCTCATTCTGATGCTCAAATAGTGTTAAAATATCTCTACATACCTATGAACAGTCATCTCACCAAGCTACCATGACCTACTTTTCATCATACCTTCACAAGAACATATTTTTCTTCACATTGTCTTTAAATTCTCTCTTTCTCACATCTATAATCAACCTTCACAAGTGATGCACTTCTCTTTTGCATCAATTACACAACATGATCTACTACTAGCTCCCTACACATCAATTAGAAAACAACAACCTCCATATCATTAATGACCACAACATGCCAACAATCTCACCTTGACATCGATGATAATTCTTTCAACATTCCATAGGTGACGTCATCACCTAAGGGTGATTGCATATAGTATATATGCCCTATGTTTTCCTAGTATTATTACCAATTAATAAATCATGTTAACACACATGTAATTTATTTTCTCACACTACATGTTCACTTGTTGGTTGACTTTGGAGTCGTAAGATTTCCTCTTTTGTATTTGAGCCACCATAGTGAGGTAGGACTAGAGATATTCTTGTTGATATTTCCCTTCTCCACCCATATATAATATCTTTCAATTTCGTTGTCTCTAGGGAGGATTATCCATCAATAATCACACAAACACACACACGCACACACACACACACACACACACACACACACACACACACACACACACACACACACACACACACATACATGTAAATTTTTCTAATCCTTTTTATTATTTGATTTTATATGTATGTATTATATGCTATTATTCATTCATTATTACATATTAGAGTATATGTAGGCTTTCTTTTATCTATTACTCTGTATTTTTGTTATTAATCCCCTTAGCTTTATCCACCCCTTGGTTACCTCTCTTTTATTTAATAATGCTAATAGTATACCTATCTTTATCTTGGTTTTAGGCCTTGGAAACCTATAGCTATCCTATGCCTAGGGTTACTATCCTCTATATTTATGACTTTAGCGCTCCTTGATCACCTTTGTATATGAATTATGTTTCCATTCTTACAATGGATCCTTGAATTTAAGAACCCAAATAGGAACCTCTATTTTACCCTTCATACATACACATTCTATCCAATGACCCTTTTGAAGTAAAATACATGGAATATTGGATGTATTTTAGTTGACCGAGGAAGCTCCAGGTTTATATGCCACACTACTATTTTTTTACAACACTTGATAAGGGCTATAGTATTTAGGTGAAATATTTTAATCCTTGTTATGTTATTTTATAAATATTTTCTTATATTTCTAGAATCGCACAAAAAAATTCTCCAACTTTAAATGATCACTCATTACGGTGTTGATCATCTTATTGCTTCATACATTTTTGTGCCATTGTAAAATTCTCCTTAAGACTAGAGAGTACCTCTTATTGGTGTTGAATGTGTTTTTGACTACTCTCACTGTATGTTGGGCCCTCAAGTCGGAGGTAAGTTATTTTGTATGGTAACCATATAATTCTAATAATGGGGACATTTTTGGATGAGGTGTGAAATGAAGTGTTATACCATTATTCGCAAGTGGTGTCCATTGAACACATATCTCTTACTTATCTAAAACAAAGCACCATAGATACCCCTCTTAAAATATTTTTACTATTTCAATTTTTCTATCATATTAGGGAGGATATAATGAATTAAGAGCTATATGATTACCCAAACATGATAATAAATTAGTCCAAAACTTTTATTCAATATAGATTCATGGTTAATAACAATAATCTTAGGTGTACCATGTAGTTTATAAATAATATCCATGATATGATGGCTATAATAATTATAAAAGAATGTAAAAAGACACAAAAATTGATCATATTTATTGATTCTATCCATAACCACCATAATTACACTTTTCCCCTTAGATTTAGGAAATCATGTGATGAAACACATAGAAAAATATGCTCATCACTCACTAGGAATAGATAGAATTTTTATAAGATTTGACATCTTAATATTTTATCCATTGCTACTTACATGTGACACACCAAACATTATATCAAAAACTTGGACATGCATTTCAACCCTTCCCATAAGAAATCATGCTTTTTTTTTTATAATATTTTGAGGAACCCAAAATTGTTTCCCACTAGATAAGTATGGAGCTATGAGAGAACCTAAATTTTAAGGGTATATTTGTTACATAAATAAATCAGAACCTTATACTACAATGCATCCCCATTCCATACATTTTTTCTTAAATGTGCTGATCCTGTTGGAGATTCTAATGAGAGTGTGGACTTTTGTGTATTTTTTTATTTCAATCTTTCATGATTGACCCACTCTACCTATAATATGGGCATGATATATAATAATTCTTCAATAGACTCATCTCCCCAAGATAGTGCATAACCACATTTTCCTTTATTTTATAGTAAATTATATCAAAGTCATAACCCAAAATATTTGTGACCCATTTCCTTTTATTAAAATAAAATTGATTCCCCAAGAAGTATTCTACATTTTCATAATTTTTCTTCACTTGAAGTGATGACCCATGAGTTAGTCTCTATTTTTTTACTATAAGTCCTTCTCATAATTTTATTTTCATGGGATCTTACATTTTATTTGATAACTCTCAAATGTTATGGGAAACCCTCTTGTATGAGTATTGCACCCATGCCACATCTTAAAGAATCACATTTAAAAATTAAGGTATTGGAGAAATTTGGGGTAGCCAAAATTGGGGTGGTACACATCACCTTATTCATTTTCTCAAATACATGGGTTACTTCCTCATTCCAATGAAAGGAGTATTTATTTAATAATGTTGTTAGTGGTGTCGAAGTTATTCTATAATTCTTCACAAATATATTATAGTAACCTTTAATCCCTAAGAATCCCTTGATTTTATTAAAGTGTTAGGTATCTTCCAATCCATCATAGATTGAATATGTGAGGATTCACTTCTACACCTTCATGAGAAAAAATAGGACCCAATTATTCTATCTCCATGACTCCAAAATCACACTTGGATGGCTTGGCATAAAAGTGTTGTTGTTTAAGACTACCATGACCTTATTGATAAGCATGTAATTTTTACTCACATGTCTTGTTATAGATTAATGGATCATCAAAGAATACCATGATAAAATTTATGATAAATGTCCTAAGTATTGAACTCATATAATTGTGGAATGTAAAGGGTGTATTTTAAGGGAAAAAGGCATTACAAAATATTCATATTGGCCCTCATGTTCCCTATATGTTGTTTTATGAATATCTTCATCATGAATTATGATTTGATGATATCCAGGAAAAAGATATAATTCTATAAAATAAAGAGCACCATGTAACTCATATAACAAATCCTCAATGACAGGAATAGGAAACTTATATTTTATCATGTATTTGTTGAGCTCCATGTAGTCTAGACACATACACCAACCTTTATCCTTCTTTCATACCATCACCATTGGAGAAGAGTAAGCACTCTAACTATGGAAAATAATACATTATTCAAACATCTCTTGTACCATATTTTCAATATCACTCTCCTATATATAAGGTTACTAACAAGGCTGAATGTTGGGTGGTTGACTTCCTAGTACTAGCTAAATAGAATGATCTTTATCTCTTTTGGAAGGTAACCCTTTCATCATATCCCCAACAATAACTCGAGTGTTCATTAATATTTTTTAATATATTTTATGGTATATTATTTTTTTATGCTTGAGATTCTAGTGAGAATAGTTGTTTTATAAACACATCTACACCCTTCTTAATAATATTCTACATTTGATGATAACACACCAACTATAGATATTTTACCTTCATCCCATGCAACTCAATATTTTTCCCTTTTGAATGAAACCACAAACAAATCCTCAAATATCATCTCAATATTTCCCAAGGAAGTGATCCATTATACCCCTAATCTAATTTATGAACCTCTCATTGAAATAGCATACATAGGGCTATATAGTGGGTAATATCCATTGAATAGTTTAATCTTATGATACTTTCCTAAATAGTTAACTTTACATCCATCTATCACCTTGACATGAAACTTTGTGGGTAGATAAACAAACTAATTTAAGTGTAAGGCCAACTTATGATTGATGAATTTGTGAGTACTTCCAAATTCAATCAATATTGTCATCCTTTGTTTCTTCACAAACCCAACAAACTTGAGGATTTATGGAGTACTAATTCCTGAAATTACATGGAAAGAGACAAGAGGTTGATATAATTCAGATTTTATCTCTAGAAAATCTTCCCTTTATGAGATACTTCATCTTTTTCTTTAGTACCTTCAATGTAGAACAATTTCTTCTCATAACATTATGACCCTTTCCCAATTTTCTATCACAAATGTAACATATAAATTTTACTTTTTCTCTTAATTTTTTGAGAAGTAAATTAAGCGGGTTGGGGAATGAGTGTATGGGAGTTATACACTCCTTTTGAGTAGTGAGACCATACATATTTCCTCTACTATATAATAAATTATCATGGATTCTAACATTGAACAAGGATTAAAGAGATGAACATCTAGTTGGATGTTATCCTTAATACCACCCAATATCAAATATTTTAGATGATCACTTGATATGAAATCTGCATGTAATTATAGATTTTGGAACTACTAGATATAATATTTTATTTTTGTCATTTTTGAAGCTTTACTATCTAGCTAAAATAGTTCTTAATAATGTTATTATTATAATATATTTGAATCTCGCTCTATGAACTTTGAATAGTAAATAAGGAGACACTTCTTTATCCATAGATTCCAAATGAAATAGTTCATTTCTAGATATAAGGATGCCAATACCACCTTATAACTACTTATAATTTGATGCAAATAAAAAAATATCCATTTGGTTGATCCAAGTGACTGGATTGGTACCATAAAATTTCCTCATCTCAACTTTTGGCATCATGTTTCTAGTCTCCACATTAGTATAAAAGGAGTGATGTGGTTTTGCTAAATTGGGAGTATGGTTGATGATGGAACATAGATGACCTAGTTAGGATTTTGTGGCATATGGTTGAATACCATATATGGATGTCATGGGTTTTGATTAAATTGTTTTCAATTTACCATTAAGATCATCTTTTATCACCAAGTTATTAATTTCATATTATACTACTCACATTTAAGTTAAATGAATTTATGATATATTCTAGAATACCATATGTTTGAGGATTCAATAAGTCCTCCTTCTAAATCCATATCCTAATTATTTTTTCATTATTGGTATTACTCTTGCCTTTTCCTCTTGTTTTTAGACGTGGCATGGATTTTTGGGATTTAAGGTTCGGTGGTTAGGGTTTATGGTTTGGGCTTAGGGTAGGGATTCAAGATTTCATATTATAGATATATTTAAACTGAATAGAAAAAAACCCAAGGACAAACCATTACTAACATTTTTCAATATTTCTAAATATGTAATAAATTAGAAAAATTCTCTTTAAAATGTATCTTCTGAGAAAATATATGAAAAACCCTAAAAATATATAAATTTTGCAAAATAAGTCAAATGTTTTGAGATTTTGGGATAACCTTATGTAGACACCCTAAAAATACATAATTATTTCTAGCCTATCCTTGGATATCTATATCCTTTGCATAATCTACCAATTTACAACTCTTTAGAATTAATTAAATTAATTCTATCATGCTTAAATTTATCCCTTCAATAATTAATTCAATTAAATCTATAACATTCATTTAGAATTAATTAAAATAGCTATACCATTCTTATATCTCTTTAGAATTAATGAAATTAGTTATAATTATGTTTAAACTATACTCATATGACCCTTGGCTATTTTAATTAAATGGTTAATTTCCTACTCATCCTCCACTTAAGATCCACTTTACTATCCTAGTCACCTCACTCAACTCCACTTCTAGAATCTTACAAAGGTGGAAGTAGAAAATTTGCACATACAACCACCTTCCCAGATGTAAACTTATTTCCAATAAAAAATGTATTTCCCCTCAATGGATATTCAATCCATTCAAATTGTTCTAACCTCCTCTAATGTTATTTTAAGAATATGCCTTCATGACTTAATTAACAATCTTAAACCACTATGTGAACTTTCTTGTAATTATAAATAATAGGCCATAGCCTTCACAAAACACCCCCGGAACATTTTGTAAATTCCATTTAAATTCTGTTAAATTTTCCATTAAAATTTTCATCCTTGTGTCTAATTTGATCATATTATTATAATTCCATCATTTGGAGATTAATTTAGAGCATCCACAATACAAAGACCATAAGAAATTAAATTTTTTTTTGTGAACTTCATCAATTTCATCATTGAGGTTACAAGAGGATCTTGGAGAAAGGTTTTTGTGGATTATATTTTTATCTTCATTATGTTCATTTTTTCTTGTATACATTTATGACATTCCTAGTAGGACTCCCCACAGAATTTATTTCATTTTTATTTTAAAAAAATTAAAACAAATTCATTGGTGTTTTCTTTGTCTCATTTTAGACTTACTATCCAAGTTTGAGGTCATTTTATGGAGAAAACAAAGAAATATAACAAGAAAACTTGTCAAAATTTTATATTTCCAACAAAATTTTGACCACCTACAAGAAGTTTGTGTTAGTGTACTACTCTATGTGCTAGTGTCATTGGGGAAGTGCGGTAGTGTAACACTTCATGTGCTAGTGTAGTTTTTCATGCACTAGTATAGTGCTCTACTCACTAGCGTAGTACTCTATTTCTTCCTTCTACACCTTACATGCATTAGTGTATATATGCATGTGTTATCATAAGATTGTATGTGATAGTGATAATAAGATTTATTTTTTGTTTTAACAGATTTATTTGTTGCATATATGTGTTCACCTTTATGTTCTAGCATCATTGCATGTGCTAGTGTCTCATTGTATGTGCTTTAGCATTCTGTCAGCTATTTTTTTTTCTTACTTCGTATTTTCCATGAAGTTAAATTTATTCTAACCATTTTTTCAGATCTATCTTAACCCTTTTCTTGTAGTTTTCCAATAATTAGTGAATTTAATTGTTTATTTTTTCAAAAATTGTCTTTTTATTTTAACTTGTAAAACATCGTATATGCTCTTTTTTTTGCACTTTAAAAAAACTACTAATTTTTGGTTTATAAGACCATCTTTACAATGGTTGTTTTTAAATTTAAAACTATTAACTACATGTTCCTTATTCATAGGGGAAAGTAAAATTTATCACTCTTTATATTCTATTTTTATAAAAATATCTTAATTAATTTTTCGCAGATGGGATTATTCCCCTTCAACTATAATTATGGGAAGTGCATGGAAAGGGACCAGATTATCATTGTGAGGAGTACCATAGGAACCTTAAAGTAGTTGACACCTTGAGTGAACTAGCCAATGAAATAGGATCCCCACCTACTTGACTAGTAAGGATTAGAGACAAAAATATCCATAGTGGTGGCCTCGGTTTGATCCTTTGGGAAAAGTCAAATCCAACTTATCATATCAAGAGGGGTAAAGTAATTTTTTCATATAGCAATATTATAGCGTGCTCAATCAGATAGTCTTTGCTATTTATGGAGAGAACCATTTCTATAGGAAGACCCACTTGACCAAGCCAACTTAAGATTTTTTGTTTCACACATAAATTAAGTTTAACTACTATTTTAACATTCACTTTGCTAATATTAAATTATATCAATATCATTTATAAAATCTTCGAACATTATCATTCACTTTGTTAAGGGTTTATTAATCGATCTTCATTGTTATCCTCTTCCATCTTAGCATTTACTTTGCTAATGTTAGAGTAAATCATTTCTACAAGTATATTCCATCTTAGCATTCAATTTTTAAAGTTTGAGGAATCAATCATAAATCTCTTCCATGTTAACATTCACTTTGTTAAGGGTTGAGTAATCAAACTTTAATTGTCAAAATATTGCATCTTAGCATTCAATTTGTTAAGGCTCAAGTAATCTTGTATCATTTCTACAATTTTCTTCCATTGTAGCATTCCTTTGTTAATGGTTGAGTAATAAAAATATTATTTTTAAAATATTCCATTTTAACATTCACTTTGTTAAGTGTTGAGTAATCAATTGTATTTTACCTAAAATCTTCTATCTTAACATTCACTTTTTTAATATTTGAGTAGTCAACCGATTCAATTTCCTAGTCTTGTATTTTGGTATTCACTTTTCTAAGATATAAGGACATCAAACAAGTTTCAAAGTTCCCTTTTCTTTATATAAAATGATGGGAATAAGATGATCTCTTTTATACAAATAAAAATTCTTTTCACATAGATATCTCTAATGAGGAGGAAGAAGAAAACCAACACAATGATGTTTCCTTTGAAGAAAAAGCAAAAATTGAAGGGATCTTATGGAAAAAACAAGACTAATTCCTTTTTATCTCCTCAAATGGGATAAAAATTCCTAGCATTTTGATGATGATAATTTGAAAATTTTATGAGGCCAACCCGAACCAACTATAAAATTCAACCTAATCAAATAAAACTAATGAATTGGGAATAAGTAATAAAAATGCCAAAAATGAAATAAAATCCTGTGCTTTTTCCTCCGAAGCCAAATCAAGATTTGATAGATCAAATCAATGTGATGGCCAAGAAACTAGATCTAATGGCTTCTAAAGTCACTAACAACATGAACAATAGCGAAACAAAGACAAAAGGTGAAAATTAATCAAAAATGATAAATAAACTATTAAAAGAGAAAACCAATCCACACATTGACAATATTCCTAACATCGTACAAATTAATTTACCATTCAATCAATAATGAAACATTTTATCTTTGGAATACAAAAACAAACCAAACAATTCAACTTCAAAGAGATGCTCCTTATCCATTTTATAGGGACATCTTGCACTTTACCTTTTCCTATATCTTTTGAAGTTCCAAAGTTTGAAAAATATAAGGAAAGTATGACCCTTGAGAAATATCAAATAATTCTTTATGGATTTTCAATAGGTATCCTATAATGACATATATCGTTTATGACTATTTTCAAAAATAATTTGTGGACAAGGTTTAGATGGGTTCCTACATCTCCCAAAAGGTTCAATCACCACTTTCATAGACCTCTCAAAGAAATTCATTAAGAATTTATCCTTTAATATTTATTCCAAAATTACCATGATGGACTTGTGTAATGCAAAATAGTGAATAAATGAAATCTTTTCACAATTCTTATAATAGTGGAGAGGAATTTTCATCCAATTCTCGTGTTCAATTCTGATAAATGGTTGGGAAGTATTTTTATACTAAAAATTAACAATGAATTTTCCTTTCATATACAAATGAATTTCCTCAATAGCTTTGAGGAATTTATCAAGAAGGGGACTGCAATAAAAAATACCTCATTGCGAAAGGTTCAATTAAACCTCCTTCTAAGGATAACATGTACAAAAATAATAACCATAACAACAATGCTCGACAAGATAAATCCAAGTACATCAATGGTAATTAGAATGTTTTCAATGATGGTGTAACTAATAACCATAATGTACACAATGTGTAAAATTATCAAGCGAAACAAACTAAATCAAAATAAGCCATCGTTATTCCCAATTAAGAATATCCCTTCCTTGCGATAAAAAGAAAAGAAAAATTACTCCATTAGGGGATATATTTTCAAGTTTCATATGACAGCTGATAGGTGACAACATGGTCACTTACCCTATTACAAAGCCCTAGGTTAAAGGAGAACCAAAATCATCTTGGTATAAGGAAAACTAGTATTGTGATTTTCATCGCATCGATGGCCATACTACAAATAATTGCATGAGGCTTTGCCACTATATTCAAGACCTCATTGATAGTGGAGATATCACAGGTAAAATACCACCATATAATAAGAAACCTAGTGATAATTTAAAGTTTTTGAAAACCCTTTTCCTAAGCATGACGTAAATGGACAAGATACTTGAAAAGGCCAACCATTAAATAGTGTCGACTTTAACTCAATCATATCATCTCATCGAAAGAAATTAGCAATTCCATTGCTACCATTAAGTTTCAAGATCCTACCAATGCAATAGCCATGAGACAAAATAAGGTTTGGGTACCTGCAAGAAATAACCATAAACCTCCTCCATGCCTCACATGTTGAACAATCCTACAGTGTATAGCAATCCTAAACCAATAACTAGTACCAAAGCTTCCACATCTTGTTCCTATGACCTTATAAGACAATTGGAGATGAATCCAACATATATCTCTCTCATGGAGTTATTCAAGTCATCACCCTATCAACAAAACATTCTCACTCGTGCTTTGAAAGAAACACATGTTCCTAAGGATAGTAGCTCTCATCGGTTCAATCATTACTTTCCAATCTTTCTCCAAATGGACATATATTGTCATTCGGTCCTCAATACCTACAAAAATACAATCTTCGAACAATAAATATTTGTATATTAAATCCTATATCACCCACCATAAGGTTAAGAGGGTCCTTATTGACAATGGTGTTGCTTTAAACATTTTTTCTATGAAGATGCTAAGATGTCTTGGTCATACAAAAGATATTTGGGTGTTAACATTATAACTATCCATGGTTATGACATCGAGTGAATGATAATGTGTTGGAAATATCACCCTCTCCATACAAGTGGTCCCACGGATGCTTGACACTCTTTTTCATGTTTTTGAACTAGATACTTTATATAACATCCTTCTAGATTTACCTTGGATACATGCAATACAAGTTGTGACTTCCACATTTCATCAATGTATCAATTTCCCACGCAATGGAAAATATTTTACCTTACTCATAGATGTAAAACCATTTGAATATTGTAATCTTTTAGATTTAAAGTACACTCATGAGATTTATTGTCCTTCCATGGATAGATCTGTTGAACCCCGTGTTATACCTATTACCGATAATTTTATCAATCCAACACACTTTTTAATCCCAAACTTATACATCTAGTTCGTAACCATCTACATCCAACTCATCACATGAACTCAATTTTTCTCATAAATTTCTCGATGGGTACACTCTAGATAATACATTTCATGTTGGTAAGCTTTTATTGTCTCCATATAGCTATGGACAACCCAATGCACCCCACCTAAAAGAATATCCCATCTACTTTCTTGAAAATACCTTATGGAAATGGTATGCATATTTGAAGGATGAACACATTCATGGCTCTGAAGGATCTTGGTTATATGAGGATCGGATGGTTAATTTCTATGAATCTCCAAACTACAAAAAATCTCACAAGATGATGATAAATATGGATTGGAAAGGTAGATGACTAGGTCCATGAGAAAATATCATCTTAAACCTTGTATTATATGAATAAAATCCATACCTTCATGGTTTAGGTTATGAAACATTTTAAAATAGGCCCATAATATTCGATATAGTGACTAGTGAAGAGGACTCTTACTATGAAGTTGAGATAAGTTTCACACATAGCCTATTTGAATACCTCTCTAAAAATAACCTCTTCCTCAAACAACTTTCCATTCATACCATTTATGTTGATATTGTTTATCCATTCCTTATCCATCGGGACAACAAAATCTTATCATTATGGACCCCTTTCAAAATGATGATGTCATCAAAGAGTTCCTTAGTACTCATGATACTATTCCATTATCATATCATAAGAAGGTTTTTGATAAAAACATCGATGATTCTACTTACTTTGGAAACGAATTTCAGTGCTCCATTCCACTAAAAATCAAGAAAAATAAACATACACAATCTCTTATAGTGAAAAAATCGTAAATGCACTATTTGAGAAACAAAAATAAGAACAAAAAAAATTAATTGAAATATATCCTGATGAAAACCTTTCTAAGGCATCAAAGAGAGGAGAATCAATTCTAAATGATACAAATGACCTGCACAAAACCTATAGTGTCATTTCAAGATAATGACACATAAAAAATTCTCGTAGAGGATACCATCTTAATCAATATTAGAACAAGTGATAGTCATAAACTATTACATATTTGTGTGAGATTATCAGAATCATTGGTCAAGGCATTCATAGAATTCCTTTTAAATTTTCAAAATTTATTCACATGCTTCTATAAGGATATGTTAGGCTTGGATCCCTCCCTAGTTTTACATATCACTTTTTTCACCTAGATGTGAAACCCGTAAAATAGAAATTGAGAAAATGCATCCTAAGGCTACATTGTTAGTCAAAGTCGAACTCGAGAAACTACTTGAAGTTGGATTTATTAGATTTATATATTATTCTAAGTGGGTATCAAATATGGTTCATGTTTTGAAGAAGACACCTAAAATCCATATTTACACCAAATTTTGTGATATCAACAAGGCTTGTCTGAAGGATGACATTCCTCTTCCAAACATAGACATGATCATTAAATCTATAGTAGGGCATGAGATGTTATCCTTAATAGATTGCTTCTCTAGATATAAAAATATCATATTGTTGAGGAGGACTAAAATAAGACATACTTTATAATACCCTAGGGTAAATTCTATTACAAGATCATGCCTTTTGGCCTTAATAATGTAGAAGCAACACATAACCATGCAATGATTATTATTGTCCATGATCTACTTCATGACATTATGGAGAATTTTGTTGATGATATTATTTCCAATTCTAATACTATGGTAGATCATCTAATCATTTTACAATGTATATTTGAATGAATAAGAAAATATAAGGTTCGTCCTAATCCAAAAAAATTATCTTCAATGTTACTTCGGTAATCTCCTAGGATTCATAGTCTCATGAAGGGGATTTGAAGTTGATATTACAAAGGTAAAAATAATTATGAATATACCTCTATTGAGAAGACATAGTATGACACTAAGGACGAGGGCACAAAAATATTTGTGCGTAGGAATAAGGCACATTTGAAGGTGTGAAAGGATAAAAAAGGAAACGTGCACCAAGACAAGATGATTTAGGGACTTAGCCATTTTCATGGTTACGGGATATTTTTAGAGATAACGTGCATAACACATATTAGGATGGAGAATTTCATGACACAAAATTGCTATTTTGGGATGAGTGTTTGATGAGCGCCATGCACAAGTTGAATATAATAATAGGATTACTACTGTTAGTTAACTGTAGGAGATCTATTATTAGAAAACTTCCATGTGTGCCTATTATTATAAAGGTGCATGGTTATTTTCAGCATGTGACCTATTTTAGGAAGTTCTCAAGTGGTGAAGGGAAAGTCCCCACCCTTATAAATACTAATTGAATCTGTAGTCGATATATAGAGACACTAAGTATGAGCTATTGTGGAGTTATGTTGTCAGATCTGATGCACGCATAAACTTATGATACTATTTATTGTAAGAAGCTTCTATATTTATTGTGTTTAATATAATGGAGTGTATTGGCTGGATAATGGTGTTAAACATAATCAGTAACTAGTTCTTGAATGGTTAATCATATCATTTATATTATATAATTCATGATTCTTTAAGATGTAGATCTAGTTATGCTCTGTGGAATGTTTATGCTATTTATGGATTTGAATGCATTATATCTTCATCATGTTAACATCCTGCACAAGAAACTCTAAAGAGGGTCCTGGTACCTTTGCACACTTTGGGTGAGTGCTCATCTCAAGATGGGTGATGTGCCAGTGTGCTAGGTTATTCATGGTAAATTCTAGGCTGCATCACTAGTTCTATTTTTGGGACCTCTTTTCAGTATTTTTCAGGATGGTTTGCGATGAAGACATACCAATTGACCCTAGCAAGTGTTGGGGATTGGATAAAAAATATAGAATAAGAGTACGCATGAGGTTCAACATGAATCTGATTTTTATGCATGCGCATGGGTGGAACATAATCTATATGATTTTTGTATGAGAGCTTATTTTCTATCTTCTCGGGTAGAATTGTACAGTGGCTAACTACTTATGCATCTAAATGGAATTGGAGGTATCACACACTTATCTGGATGCGGGAAGAATTTTAGGCCCTCTATGATGCTAATTTGATTTGGATATGTGTCATGGATACTTGGTTATGTGGTGTTATGAATAGCTATATTCTAGAGTACTCCATTTTCACTTATTATTTCCCGTAGGGTAGGCTGAGTTCCAATTTTCATGTTATCCCAGGGGAGCTTACTTGCAGGGGAATTCCAATGGTGATCAAGATCTTGATGGGGACCACTGAACTTGGAAGAAAATTTGATGGTTATCTTAACCCCACCACGTGTGGAGGCGGGAGTAGGTTTGGTGAAAGAATTTGGAGCTAGCGATAGAAATGAAGAGAGAAGGAATGTGTCTTACATACAACAAGGTGTACAAGAGGGAGATAGAGAAGTAGTGTGACATTACAGAGTAGATGGAATTGAGGAGAGAGATGGATTGTGAAGGATTTGGAGCTCATACAGAAGGCATGGAGCCAAAGCATCAAGAACTCCCCCATTTGGGAAAACATGATAGGGAACCCTCCTCAGCCTCACACAGGAGCACGCCAAAAGAGATGACACAGGTAGAAAGATCACATCTGAATCTACCTAAAAACCTATCCCTTGCACTTGGTTTTCTAGTATCTAGTATATCCAATAGTTAGCAAGCTAATTTGGGTAGTAGAGAAGTAGGGGTAAGTCACATAATAAGTACATTTATGGCAGGGCAAACGTCTTCATTTTTATTTGGAGGTACCTTTTCAGGTGCATCATCAACACATAATTCGAGCGAACATAATTTTGGGTTCACTTTTGGGAGAAGTACCACCATGAAAACTATAGGATTTAAGTTCAAGGTACTACTATTGGGACGTAGGGAAGTATATCTTCTAGTCCACTTCTAGCTACAAGTGGAGGATCAAGGGGTATAGGTGTCTCTAGTTCTAGTGGATTTGGTGGTTCTAGAGGTAGAGATAACACATGAGTTTTTGGATCAGGTGGGTAGGGTCCACACTAACCCCAAAATATTTACATGGAGATGTCTCTCCATCTTCCAGAATATAGGGGCATAGAGGATGTTGTTGAACACGTACACATGTGTGAGATATTGTGGCATGCAAAAGGGATCATAGCTTCTAAGTGCAAGGCAAGTAAATTTGTAACTACATTACAGGGACATGCACACAGTTGGTATAGAAATTTTGACCTAGATCAAACTTGCGTAGATTATGCAGCATTAAAAGATGCATTCCTTACAGAGTTCTATATCCATGAATTTGAGAAAAGAGTATAAGCACGCTCAAGGATATTAAGTAGGGCACTATTGAGAGTTTCTGAGAGTATGATGCCCATTTCAAAACACTTTTATCTAATCTTTCTTATGATATTCATGCAAGCCAACATGCACAATGGTTCATTGGAGGACTGATCACACCTTTTAGAAGGGAATTGTCACATAAGACATACATTGATCTCATGTGAAGCACTTGAGGAAGATTTACATGTTGAGGTAGTTGGAAGTATAGATATTAGAATCAGCCCATTCTTGGAAGCTCTGATTACACTATGGAAAAATAGTTGGAGAAGCTATCGGAAAATTCATCACATGAGATGTGCATCGGGATTTAGTGTCCATACTTATAGAGTGGAAGGGCACACAAGGATAATTTTTCGTGCGGGTTAGTGCATTTGTTATTGCTAGACTGTGAGATATGTCATCTTAACCATGACGCCAACCACTGCCCATTATTACAACATGCGATAAGGAAGAATGTATCCTACTATTGTATAATTTTCCCATCCATGACTCATGATACGAGAATATTGGATTTTGATTGGTTAGATACATGATGCTATAAATAATGGTTTACGATAGAAAAGAGTATCAGATAACTCTAAGGGTAAAGTTGAGCACCAAGATTGGAATCAAAATCAGGCACACTATGATCGAATGAGGGGCGCTATGAAGGAGGATGTGATAGAGGTAAAGGATATCATGGTGGATTCAGAGGTCGAGGTCATCATGGTGGATGAATTGATTTCCCTCACGAGAACATGTTTTACATGCCGATCTCCTGACCACTACGGAATGAATGTCCTCAAAATATTACATGTTCATTACATGTGGGAAGAATCATAGCTACAAGGAATTCCTAGACTTATATGAGCATCTTAGCAAATAGCATAAATAGGAGAAAAAGGTGTAGGGATGGTTAGGATATAGGGTGTTGTGGATAATCGGTGAATGCTAAGTTTGGCACTTTGGAACTGAGGTATTACCAGTGAAGATTAGTACACACGTTGAAGCTACGCACACTAGAGAAGTGTTACAATAGAATCCTATCATCACTAAGGAAGATGTTTTGAATGCAAGGTATCTGGATCCTACGCACCATAAGGAGGTTTATTAGGATACCATGGAGGTACTTAGAAACCTTCAAGGGGAAATACAATTTTGAAGGAGCAATCATGGAAGATGGAACAGAAGAAGGTAGTAGAGATAGTCCATCGGATATAGATGACTTGAAGGAGGTATGCTTAAATACTTAAATTGCGCTAATTATCTCCTTTCCGCAAATTGATGACATAGTGTCAATAGTGCTCATCTTCTCTTCCATTGTCGTTAATTGATTACATTAAGCTAATTAATTAAGTCACCTATCCAACACATACCCTAATTAATGACCTTTTGTTAATTGACACCTTCTATCCAGTCTAATTAATTATTATTAATTAATTAGCCTCCCTTCTCATTAAATCAATAAATCCCTATTTAATTGGTTTAATCCCTTCCTAATGGTCTAAATCACACTAATATCCATCTAAAAGCTTATAAAAGCTTGCACATGTATTTAATTAATCACCTTGATTAATTAATACACCCCCTTTATCCACATGAGCCACTTGAGGACAAACTAAACCCTCCTAAAGCTAACTCAACCTCATCTAAACCCCCCTTATCCATAACTAACTCCACATCTCCTTTATCCCACATTCATGAGGATGTGTTGAATCCTTTATCCTTTGGGCTATATAAAGAGCCCTCCACCTACCTTTTTACTTACACCTAAACTCCTTAAGAGAGAAAATGCAAAGCATATAGCAAAGAGACTAAGAGCTTGCACCTTGTCCTCTTGAGAGTTCATCATCTTGAAGAGTTAAGCCTCTTTCTTAAAGTGCTTAGGTCATATGGGAGGTGTCAAAAGGGTCTTGTAGCCCAACTTTGACTAGCCCCATTCCTAGGTTCTTGGAACATTAAGGACAACTATTTTTGATAGCCATGGAACCTACCTAGGTTCCTTCATTTATATGTTGTTAGAGAATAGAGGATATTTAGGTGCTTAACATAGTTAATTTCATAGTTTTGTATTGATAAATGTTAGCATATAACCCTTTGTTTAATTCTTATCATGATGATGTTTATAATGTTGTTTAATTCTTGCTAATTAAGACTATTTAGGTGTTAGTCTTTGTTTACATTAGCATTAGTTTAAAAACAACACTTGCACACATTTGGCATGCTGATGGGACACTTAGTCCCATGGCATTTTAGTTTAAGTTTCATTATTTTGGCTAACTTTTGATATGCACATGTAGTAATTAATGTCCATTTTTTGAAAATTTTCTCATTTGATATGTGTAACTTCATGTTCATAGCCATAATTTTAATGGGTTATTGCCATTTTTAAACTAACTTGTCAAAATTTAGAGATATTGTGAAGTTTTCTTTTTTTTTCCATACTTTGTTATAGTCTAGCAGTCGCGCAGGCATGATTTTTTAATGCACAGACATGATTTTCAAGCACTGACATGGTTTTAGGGGCACACACATCTCTCTCTGTGTGGCACAGCATGCTATTTAAATCTATCATTCATTCTCTCCGCCCCCCTCGCACACATGCGCACTAACCCTGGCACATACCCTAACCCACGCGTAGGTGCACTAACCTCGAGTGCACACGTCGTTTCATACTTGTACCTTCACTACATACTAAAACCTATCAGATCGGTGCACACACCCTAACTAGGGCACATGTGGTTTTAGTGGCATAGGTATATTTTTCTTGTAATATGGTTATTCTGTCTATTTTTCTATTTGTTTTCTCGAGTAGTAGCACATACGTTGTTTTCGGGGCACACACACCTCGGGTGGCGCAGGCATTTAATTGATCTAAAATTCCACATAGTGGCGCAGGTACTGTTTTAGTGGCGCAGGCACTATTTTTGGGGGCACACATCTCTCGGGTGGCGCAGGCACACTGTGTGCTAAAAACAACCTTTGGTGGCGCATATGCCCTAACCCGCGTGCAGACACTGAAAAAGGGGCACAGTGCATCCTTTTGCATTTTTTGAAATTCAAGTGTTGATGTGCTGACATTCTTGCAGGTTTATCTAATCATATATTTGTCTTTGCAGGCTATTTTTACATGTTTGTATTTGATTAGGTAATATTTTGCATTGTTTACTTATAGGATTAAGATCACGTATGCTCTTCCCTCATGTTCCTTTGGGGTGATCTTGGGAATCAAAAATGATTCTTAAGTCCTTTTGATACTTTGAGATTGTTAGGGGTATTTAATTTGGAATTGGTTAATTTGGCTTTGTTGAATTAAAGTGTTGTTCCATTTGGTTATCTTTTGGGATTTGTGAAGACATCACGTATGCTCTTCTCTTGCGTCCTTGGACGATCTGGAGAATCAGAAATGGTGCCTTCTCTTTTGATGGAAAACTACTAATCATCATCATACAGACCAAAATGCTTGTCAAAGAACGAAGGAAATGAAACAAAAGTCAAAAACTACTAATACAGTTGTTATACAGGTTGCCAAAAGGTGTTCAAGCAAACCACATCTAAATTAAAAAGATAAAAAAACACACCACATTCAAAACACTGTATTGCAGGTTTCAAAAAAGGGTACGTCCCTCTCCGCTCAACTGAACATAACCCCTTTGGCATAACACCTTAAGCTACAACAATGGGGGTGGTTCCAGAACCCCAAAGTAGTCCACGCAAGAGGGAACCTTGTGGATGAAATGGGAAGTGCTCCACACTACCTACTTGACTAGTGATTCCTTTGTGAGATAGCATTACCGGTTGTCCATGTGGTGACCCCAGTGATAGTACATGTAGATGCACTAGTTGCCTACTATTCTTGAAGGGGGTAAAGTAAAGCCGAGATACTCCCAAACTAGTCAGTGTGACTTTTTGGGTAAATCACTCGCTTAAGACAACTTTGTAACACCTAGGATGAGAGAACCACCTAGGAGAATATACTTTGGCCAGGAGCCCACTTTGACCATTCTAAAAATAGTGTTGAGTTGTGAACCATATTGAGAAACGTGTGACGCATTACTTTCACCTAGTTTTTACTTGCCTTAGGGCGAGGTGAAACTCTACCAAAGTGAAGCTAGCATTTTTCATCATTCTTTTGATTTGTTTCCTTCACATTCTTTTGACACTTTGTTGATCAAAAGAAGGGTGACTACCTTTGTGTTACCAATCAACTGTTTCTCTCACTTTTATGTCCATTTACACCCATCCATGTTTGCGGTTGGTTAGTTAAACGTCTAAAGTGTGCGAGGTGTTCTCACGTCATTGGTAGCCATTGTGATCTTGATACCCATGTCAAGATCGTCATTGTAGTTAGGCATGGTTCATCACCATGGACTTCCTTAGAAGAGTTAGCTTGTTTGTATCGTATCACTACAATTTTGATATTTACGTCTTGTTTCTTGTAAACTCGACATAAATACCTATATTGTAAGGTTACACTACACACATTTTTAACTATTCCTAGCTATACTTTGAGATTTTTAGTTTGGTTCTATTATTACCTCGATTTCAAAGAGTGCTAGGTGTTACCTTTTGTGTGTTATATCAATAACACCTTGATATCAATACTTCACTTTCTCACAAAGTGGGTTAACATATCTTGGTGATATTGTTGTGTCATTCACAAATTGTAATTGGCACTTTTTGAGATATAGGTCTTAATCGAGTTTGAGCTCACTCATCGTATATCTTGATTGGGAGATCACATTGAACTTCTTGTATTTACTTACGTTTTGTTCATTCCCTTGAACTTGGCATAAGTGAAGACATCTTGTTAATCATCTTGCGACATGAACTACTCTTTGAAACGTAGTCTAGGAGATACTTCATTTAAATAGGTTTTAATACCAAATGATTGTTTCATTGGTGATTTTATCACTCTATCACATTGGTATTCTCACATTGTTGATTTACTCTTGACAAATACATCTTGCATTTCACTTAGGGGTAGTCACTAAGCTTTGGACACATTTACAATTTACCCTAGTGAAACTTATCATGAAAACATGGCTCCTAAAACACGTCTAGGGTTAAAAAAATAGACATATGAGGAACAACAAGCACAAGCTTGGGAAACCTCTAACAGACAAGGGTCAAACCCCTTCATTGGACACGACCTAGGACCACTATTTTCTGCAGAAAAGGAAATAGAAGAGATGGTTGATCATAGTGGAAATGAATTAGAGTCACCACGTGTGGACTTTGATTTTGACCCTACTCTACTAGATGAGTTTCTTCTTAGAAACAAAGATAGAGTGTTGGCACGGGTCATCGAATTAGGGGCCAAATTGCCCACCGAGAATGAACCAATACTACCTACAAATAATGTTGTTGAGGAAGAACATCCCCTTATCAATATGGAAGATATTTTAACACACGGACAAGCTTCTACCTCTTACGTAGAAAATGATAAAGTGGTAGGATATAGAATACCTCTTATCAAAGTGCCATGAAGAAACAAGATAGAACATGAGACAGATGAAGAACCTCCACAATATGAAGAGGAGGAACCTTTAGAAGAAGAGGCTATAAACCAAGCCACAATCCAACAACAAATCAGTAACCTAAGCCAAAAACTAGCTTTGCTTACTTCCCATGTACAAAAAGACACAAACAAAAATGTTCAAAAGTTGAGGCCTAAGGTTAAGATCAACGAACTCCATCAAGAAAACCAAGGAGAAGAAGACACAGGGTATCATCATGTTTACATCCCCACTTCTCCCACTAAAGAACAATTGCTCACATAGAAGTGCAATCTATGAAAGTGATGCTTGCAAGCTTACAAGAGAGCAATATAGGGAGCATCAGAAATATCAATATGAAGAACTATGCCCCTATCCTTTTGACAAGACAATGACCCTTCAACCCTTTCCAAAGAAATTTGATATGCCAAAATTTGAAAATACAAAGGAAAGGGAGACCCAAGGGATCATGTTAAATATTTTTACATGGCATGTCAAGAGGTGTCTTATAGTGATAATTACCTCATTAGAATTTTTCCCAAGAGTCTCGGAGGTCAAGCATTAGAGTGGTTTACGCGCTTACCACGAGGATCAATTTTCACCTGGCTAGAATTGGTAGAAAGATTCATGCACGTCACTTCTCATATAACATAGAGAGTGACATCACCATGGCAGACTTGTGTGGTGCCAAGAAATGCCCAAATGAGACCTTCACCAGCTTCCTCCAATGATGGAGAGGGATAGCTAGTCATTTCCTTGCACTTTCCCTGAAAAGTAGCTGGTCAATATCTTTGTTCCCAATCTCAACCCGAGATATCACCTTCCACCTCCAAATGCATTGTGTCCACTTTTGAGGAGGTTATCGAGAAAGGGATTTAGATAGAAAAGGATCTCATTGCCAAAGGCACCCTCAAAAACCAATCTAAAGACAACCAAAGTGTCAAACCCACGGAAAATCCAAAGATTTTCAACAAAAACAAAAATGTGGTGGGAGATGGAATCACTTGATTCCAAACGTGTTCAAATGGTCCAAACTGGTCAACCTTTTAAACTGACCAAGGGCCCAATTCAACCACCACCAAAATGAAGAACATTCACCTCTCTCAATGAACCATTGTCAGTCATACTAAAATAGTTGGATGCGGCCCACATGATGACCTATCCTACAACACAACCATTTGACGACAACACTCCTAAACCTTCATGGTATAAGGAGCATGAATATTGTGAAATGCATCGCGTTAAAGGGCATAAGATAGAAAAATGTCTGTGACTTTTCCACTATATTCAGGACCTCATTGACAATGGGGAGATAGAGGTGGATAACCCTGAAAAACACAAACACCTAATGAGAAAATGGGGATTTATAAAGAACCATTCCCCAAACATGATAAGTCGGAAAAGACAAAGCCGGATCGGGGAGAGTCATCCCAAACCTATAAAGCCACAATTACTTGTATACCAAAAGAGATAACAATCATTACGATTCACTTATCGATGTATTCACTCTCCTACTAATGTGTCAATACCATCCAGATCAAGGGAAAGGACTATGCTGCTGCGGTAACAAGGCGTGCCCACCTCATGATTCCGAAACCTCTCCATTGACCCCGCATACCGGTAAATATAACCTTTTAGAACAACTTGAGAAGACATCTGCTAAGATTTCGATCTTAGATCTTCTCAAGATATCCAATGTGCATAAGGACATTCTGTATCAAACTCTTCAGGGGTCGGGAGTGCCTTTAGAAGTCGATCCTGCACACCTTCAAGCCACGGTGGCAAACATTGCACCAAGTGAACATCTCACTTTCAACCATAGGGAGATCCCTACCGAGAATCCTACACATAATCTTCCCTTGTACATTGAGGTAGTTGTCACCCATAGGAAAATCAAATGGGTGCTTGTGGATAATGGTTCTAGGTTGAACATCTACACGCTTAAGTTGGTCAAACAATTGGGACATACGGAGGAAGATCTTGAGTCCCATATCATCACTATCACCACATACGACAACGCGGAAAGGGAATCAAGGTACCATCACACTACCTATGGAAGTAGGTCCCACTTGTCATCAGACAAAGTTTCACATCCTAGACTTGGAACTTCCATATAATATGCTTCTAGGCCAACCATGGATTCATGCCATGTAGGTGCCATCAACATTTCATCAATGCATCAAGTTGAAGCATGAGGGACATACGATTACAATACCAGGAGATTCAGAGCCCTTTTCTCATTGTAGAGCTCTCAATAGCTTTGCATGAAAGGGTACATATGCATGTCCCTCCATAGATATAGTTGTTCCTCTTCAGTCTGAGGCTATGGAATCCCACATGGATTCAGATTCACTTAGTTCTTGCACTCATGGGGCATCTACTTCAACATCTCCATTTGATTCATGGGAGATGAAAATCCTAGAATATGGTTGTGGGGAGTATAATGTACAACAAGCACTCTTGGTTTCGGACCTCTCATTATCACCCAAGACTAGAGGTCGACCCAACTACCACTTCAGAGACCTAGAGAAGAACACACTATTGGGTCATTCCTACCTAGAGGCTTGTTAGGCTGAGGAGAAATTTCTTGATCCACCTACTACTTGGGTCCCTGAGGACACTCAACCATCCTGTTATCGGACCCCGAAATATGAAAAGTCTAGCAAAATGATGTACTCCATGGGCTACAAAGGCCTCGGATGTGGGAGGAATGAACAAGGACAAAGAGAACCAGTCCCTCTTCCACATTTCAAAATAGAAAGATACATCACATCGATTCACCCTTATGGAGCGCACCCCAATGATCAAGATGTGACTTGTTCTAAGCATGAGGATAGTTCCGACTATCTAGACAGTGATACAGATTCCCATTGTAGCCAATATGAGGATCTGGCCTCCACGAACCTTTTCATGAATAACGTTGTCCTGACCATCACCCCCACTGAACCAACCCTTGACCTTGTATACCCTTCCCTTGTTGAATGGGACCAACAATGTCACGTACCACTAGATTTATTCGAGAATGATGAGGCTATTGCAGAGTTCATGGGCATAAGGGATACAATCCCCATTGGAGATCACAAGAAAGGTTTCTTTATCGACTTAGACACCTGCGCCTACTTTGGTGAGGAGGCTGAACTTCATGGTCAAAAAATTTAAAGAAAAGTGAGGGAAAAAGTTCTAAAGAAAAGCCTCGGCAAAAATCAAAGTCCAAGTCACACAGTGAAAACCTCTTTGAGGCACTGGCTGACAAACAAATAAGAAAATCAAAGGACAAACAAAGTGACCACGCCAAGGATGAAAATCTCATGGAGACATCCTTGGATGAAGATCTCAACCTTCCTCCTGATCCTACGCGTATGGAGGATTTATCAAAATTGTTAGTCAAAGAAACCATTGATGTCAATATTGGTACAAAGAAGATCCCAAGATAGTAAAATTGGGGGCATCACTCTCAACTAGAGAACAAAAGACATTCACTATGTTGTTGTGAGAGTTCATTGATGTGTTTGCATGGTCTTACAAAGACATGCCCGGCTTGGATCCAACTTTGGTCATGCACAACCTCAGTTGTGCATGCAGATGCCAAGCCTATCAAGCAAAAGCTCTAAAAGATGCACCCAAGAGTGGCCTTGTTGGTTAAGGAAGAGTTGGAAAGATTGCTATTGCGTAGGGATTCATCAGACCAATTGATTATTCTGAATGGATATCAAACATTGTTCCTGTCCAAAAGAAACCTATCGGTATCCGAATCTACATGGATTTTAGGGACATCAATAAGGCTTTCCCTAAAGATGACTTTCCATTTCCCAACATTGATATGATTGTTGACTCAACAACAGGGTATAAAATGCTATCGCTCATGGATGGTTTTTCAAGTTATAATCAAATTAAGATCGTTGAGGAGGACCAACACAAAAACAACTTTCACAACCCCTTGGGGCACCTTCTGCTATCAGGTGATGCCATTTGGCCTTAAGAATGTGGGAGCAACTTATCAGTGGGCATGATAGTAATATTTCATGATATGATTCATGACATCATGGAAGACTACGTAGATGACATCCTGGGAAAGTCCAAAACAAGAGAGGATCATCCTATCATTTTGCGGCATATCTTTGAATGCCTGCGTGAATATAAAGTCAGGATGAATCCAAAGAAGTGTGTCTTTGGTGTGCTATCCAGGAAACTATTGGGCTTCATTGTATCAAGATGAGGTATTGAGGTAGACCCTGCTAAAGTGTCTGCTATCACTAAAATGCCTCCACCTAAGAATATCAAGCAATTATGAGCTTACAAGGGAAAATTCAAGCCATTCACCGCTTCATCTCCCAGCTTGCAGATAAATGTCACTCATTCACCCATTTTCTTAAAAAGGATGTCACTTTCCTCTGGGGACCCGAGCAACAACAAGCCTTTGCTTTGCTTAAATAGTACCTAGCTAATCCACCTGTCCTCATGCCTCCCACTCCGGAGAACCACTTTTTCTCTATATTTCCACTACACAATATGCTATTGGTGCATTGCTCACCCAATACGACCTTAACCATAAGGAGAAAGTGGTGTACTATCTGAGTCACACCCTCATCACCTATGAACTTAATTATCCTCAGATTGAAAAGGCTTGCTTGGCCGTTGTTTTTACCTTTCAAAAACTTCACCATTACCTACTAAATACTAAGACCAAGCTCATATCCAAGGTCGACCCACTCAAGTATTTGTTGTCCAAACCCACCCTCATGGGAAGAATGGCTAATTGGATCATTCTCCTCAGTGAGTTTGACATAGAATTTTCCATCAAAAATTAGTTAAAGGACAAGTACTTGTAGACCAACTAGCAGACACACCCTTGCAAAGCACGGAACCTTTGAGTCTAGGATCTGCCAGATGCCTCCTTGCTCTACATTGAAGAATCTACCATGTGGTAGATACATTTTGATGGATCATTTACATTTCATGGTTCAGGTGTAGGAGTAGTCCTTATTACTCCTTCCGGTGATCCTATACCGTAGGCTTTCCACCTGGCCTTCCCTTGCATGAACAACATTGCAGAATATGAAGCACTCATTACAGGAATGAAGCTAGCCATCAAGTGGAATATTCATCATGTTAAGGTTGTAGGTGATTCACAGTTAATCATTAAACAAGTAAATGATGAATATAAGGTTAAGGATGACAAACTCATACCTTACAAAAAGTTAGTGGAAACTCTAAAGGAGTATTTTGTGTGCATTACCTTTGAGAAAATCCCAAGAGCACAGAATAGATCAATGGATGCTATGGAAATGGTAGGATCTATGCTTCGTATTCTCACCAAGGAACAATGATATGCCATTCTTCATAGAAAACCTACGCCTACCCACATATGACCTGCCAGAATCTTGCCTGGCTTGTGAGGTTGTTGGTCCCCATTCTCCATGGTACGAACCCATTTTCACCTATCTTAAGGACAACACATTCCCTCCCGATATCTCCCACTCTGAAAAGCAAAGCCTAATTCACCAGATAGCCCATTACACCCTTTTAGGAGGTACACTTTATCATCATGGCTATGATGGGAATCTATTACGTTGTCTGGATGTGATGGAGTCAATCCAGGCAATCAAGGAAGTGCACGAAGGAGTATGCGGAGCACATACAAAAAATGGTCTTGGCTAAGAAATTGTTGAGAGTAGGTTACTATTGGCCTACCATGGAAACTGATTGTTGTAATTACATTAGAAAATGTGTGCTTTGCCAAAAGTATGGAAATTTTATCCATGCTCCATCACAACCATTGCAACCAATCACTACCCCATGGCCATTCTCCAAGTGGGGACTCGATCTAATAGGGAAACTTACTCCCACCTCATCTGATGGTCATACACATATCATCACAGCTACATAATACTTTACAAAGTGGGTGGAGGCTGTACCATTAACCTATGTCACAGGAGCACAAATTTCTAAATTCATCATGAATCACATTATTTACTGGTATGGCATTCCTGCAGCCATTATTACAGATAATGGGAAGTCATTTAAGAACAAAATTATGAAAGGTCTTTTCCAATGGTTCCAAATCAGATTAAAATGGTCCACGCCATATTACCCTCAGGGTAATGGACAAGCTGAGGTGACAAACAAGACATTGGTCAGGATTATGGAAAATATGGTCAGTAAGACAGGTCAAAACTGGCACCTACAAATTCATCCAGCCCTTTGGGCTTACCAAACATCCATTCACACTCCTACAGGTGTGACACCATATTCCCTAGTGTTCGGATAGAATCTATCATCCCTTTAGAAATCAAACTTCCATCCTTGAGAATTTCTCTTCGAGACTATCTGGATAAAGATGAAGATTATCGAGTGGCAAGGTTGGTTGAGTTAGAGCTACTAGATGAGAGGCATTTCACACTCTTAATCACCTGAAAAGTATATCAACACAGAGTCTCCAAAAACTATAACAAGAGAATCATCCCTCGTCAGTTTGAGGTTGGTGATTTAGTCATGAAGGAGAACCAGTTCAACACTAGAGCAGAGCGAGAAAAGAAAGGGAAGTTCGAACCACATTGGTTAGGACCCTATGTCATAGTTGCCAAGTATGGCACAGGGGCATACAAGTTGGCTCACCCCAATGGTGATGAGCTCAGGAGCCCATGAATGCCATGCATCTTAAGAGGTTCTATGCCTGAACATGGTGCAAGGAAGTCAAAAAAATCAAAAATACAAAAAAATCAAAAACATCAGAAAAAGAAAAAGAGAAAACAAGTCATCCACTAGTGAAAACCACGCAATTGTGGCACTTTGGACAAGTCCTTGGGTGAAAACTAGTTTCGGCACCTTGGGAGGATTCGTTGTTCACAAGCATTCTATATTAGAAGGGTAGTTGTCTTTGGCCTAGACCTAGGTTCTACCTTCAAGATTCCTTGTGCACATCATCATGTCCAGCCTTGATCCGGCTTTGTCTTCTTTTATTCATCTATGAGGGGTGGTCTTTCGCTATTTCCCATCTTACGTTGGGGGAAACTCAACGACTTCACCTTCCTGTTCATAAACGTGTGGCTTCTGCCCTTGTATATTCCCCATCTAATGTTGGGGGCATCCACGCTTTCTTGGTTACCTACACATAGCTTTGGAAAACCATTAGAAAACAAAAACAATAGAAAATTGTTTCACAAAACACAAAAAAATAGAAAATTGTTTCAAAAACACAAAAACAATAGAAAATTGTTTCACAAAACACAAAAACAATAGAAAATTGTTTCAAAAAACACAAAAACAATAGAAAATTGTTTCAAAAAACAAAAAAACAATAGAAAATTGTTTCAAAAACACAAAAACAATAGAAAATTGTTTCACAAAAAAAAACAATAGAAAATTGTTTCACAAAAACAATAGAAAATTGTTTCAAAAACACAAAAACAATAGAAAATTGTTTCACAAAACAAAAACAATAGAAAATTGTTTCAAAAACAAAAAAAAAAAAAAATTGTTTCACAAAACACAAAAACAATAGAAAATTGTTTCACAAAAACCTAAACAATAGAAAATTAGTGCATGAAAACATGTCTTACAAACACATTTGCTTGCATTGTCTTGTTTCCTTGCTTTGCTTGTTGCTTGTATAGTGTTTTGCTTGCTTGCTTTTGGGGTGTTTGTTGCTTGGGTGTACTTTTTTAGGATTCATCTTTTCTTGCTTAGATTAGATTTATTCTTGCTTGTGCATATTTCGTGGTGTTTTTTTGCATGCTTGGTGAATCTTGGGAAATCATGATGTAATGTGTTAATTCATTATGTTCTTTCTTAAGCTTTTGATTGTGTTTGTTACATGTTAAATAAAGACATGGTAAATCATGGTGTATTGCATTAATTCCTGGTGTTCGGTGTTAACATTTGGTTGTGTTTCTTGCATGTGCTCTGTTTTGTTATCATTCACATCACTTTACCATCATTATCATCACATCTAGCATCATCTATACATCATATATAAAAAAATGCTAAGTTTTACATCATGCATGTATGCTAAGCTAATCATCACATATCGTATCATCAATGGGGGCAAGAGGGGTTGCGCATAATCAAAAATCTATCCCCCGCACCAATATCATCATATCATCCCATCCATATACATCAAAATAACACATGAGAAGTACATTTGATATCATCTACAGATCTATCATCTAAGCATCCACAACACATGTATACATCAAACATCATCAATACATACAAAGACATCAGATACATACATAATGTAATCAAAACATCATATAACATCATCACATCATCCATAAGTGCTGAATTAAACAAATAACATGCAATGAGAATCTACATATAGTAATTTCTGAAAAGGGGTATTTCACATCATAGAATTATGCCCACTCATGTCACATGCATCAAAGTACAACAACAATACAATGCATCATCTCATAATATGATAACATCATAACAACATCCATAAGTGTTGAATCAAGAAAATAACATGCATCGAATCCAATGCAGGCAACAGGCCCACTCAAGATACTAAACACGATTCATGTCCCATCATCAATTGGCTCCCCATGAATTTAAAGACAATGCAAAAACCATCTATATACATGTATCAACAAAACAAAGATATACATCATCTCATAACCATGTGTATCTGAGCCAAAACAATGAGTCCTCATATATATATATATGTGTGTCAAATATACATCTATATCAAAAATGGATACATACAAATCTATGCTCTATATCAAAAATGCCTTCAGCTGAGGCGTACAACAAGGATATATCAAAAATGTTTGTATACATACATACAATGTCCTGATCAATACTCAATACAAATACATCATCGATACACGATGCCATCAAAAAGGGGGCATGTATCTAAAAGAATCAAGCCTTCATCATGAGGCATCATCAAAAATACATGTCTATAATCACTGTACATCAAAATCAGCCTTCATAAGAGGCATACATACAAAAGACATCTGTACAATACAAAAGTGGCTATCAACCACAACTCTCACCCTCACCGGGCTCCCAGGCCTCTATCCTCTGATGCTGAAACTCTAGAGGCTGGATGGCACTAGTCTCACCAGCTACTCTAGAAGAGGCTATCTCACGGATCTGGTGGAATGCCTAGACCTCCATGATCGAGAGCCTGATGCACTCGATCCTAATAACTATGGCAATGCCACTCTCTACTCTAGTGGCACCACTCTATAGTATGTAGTCCTATAGAAAAGGGCCTCACCACCAAGCTTGGTGGCATCACGAATCAGATCTACATCACTGAGGTGAGCACTACCTAAAGGGTAGTATCTCTCTCACTTGTAACTCGGCCTAGTCTTCCTTCCTGTCTCACAGAAAGCAGGCCTCTCGATCCCTCTCTGTGGTCATCACCTGTAGCTCGCGCGGGCCTTGGTCCCTCTGTGCTAATACTACCTAATAACGGGCATGTACGTGATCTCTCTGTGCCACAACCATGCACACTTGGGACTGGGACTGATGTAGGAGGCTCAATATCTGAGCCCCCTGTGCTGTTGTCTCTCGAGATCTGGCTCTACCATGCACCTCTATCATCTCTTGGGCTAGCCTGGGCCCGAGCTTGATCCCACCCTAATAGTAAAGTCACAATGTGGGCTCGGGCCTCATCTCACTCTCTGTGGCTGCATCTGTCACACACCAGCCTCGAGCCTCATCTCTCTCCTCTAGCTCTAGCCATCTCTCTCTCTGCTATGAGTTTGCACACCTATACTGTGTGTTGTGGCTATCTATGCCACTGGTTGTGAGGCTATGTGTGCCTCAGGGACTAGTCCCTGAGGTGCACTCTGGAAGACTGCCCCTGCTTGAAAACCCTACCTCTAGGTGGCGGCATGGCTTTCCTGTGATGGGCCCCTATGGCCTCGGTCCCTGTGCCTGTGGGACACCCTATCCATCATGTGGGATCCCATCAAAAGGATCCTCTGGTCTGGCCCTAGTGCCACTGCTCTAGCTGCCTCTACCCCATGCCATACCTCTACGGGTGGGTGAATACCTACTACCCAAGCTACCTCTGGAATAGTAAGACATCGGGGTAACACTGTAGCATACCATGCTACATAATCAGCTATAGTCCCCGGGTCTCTAACCTGTCATAATGGGTCCCATGCCTGGGGGACCACCTATAAGAAACTAGTCCTGGCTCGGGCCACTGGTATACGAGGCCCCATAGTCTACCTCTCAGAATCTCTACGGCATGCCGGATATCCAGTGCGAGGACACCCTTGCTACTCGGCCAAGCTGCCATCCGCTAAGCACTCTATCAACACGATACAACTCCATGATGTAGCTGCAGGCTTGCCAATGAGAAAGTGCTCCACCAAGCACACGCTGAGCTCTGTGGCATCCTCTAGCCACTGGAAGTGCCTGTATGGATGCCAAATGACGTCTATCACTAATAACTCATCAAACTCCCACCTATATCTGAATAGGCTGCCAAGGTGACCACATGGACATCTCCGCCAACTACTATCCAAGCCATGTATGATGGCTCCTCGGGATCTCTAACTCGGAAAGGGCCAACAGGGTGCATCCAATAGCTATATGATCCCATGACCATATCTGTAGTAATGATGCAGGCCCCATGGTCTTCTGACCATGGTATGTGATAAGGTGCAGATCCCAGTATAAGTGGGCCAGTATACACGCCCCCAACAATATATCTCTCACCACTTGTAAATGTCATGAACTAGTGGCAGCAATCCTCTCGGAATGAAGTCCCTGTCTTATCAGTGAGTAGAAACCCACTGATAAGTGACATGATATAGAGTGGTCCCCAATGCAATGTCGGGTCGAAAATGCACTCATGTAAAGCTACAGTCATCCCATCATGTGGGATGTCATCAACCCCAAATAAAGCACTACATGCTGCTCTAATCAACCCTGCATCCAAACTATACTCAATCAATGTACCCATCATGGGCATGCGTAGAATCCACCACACATCCTCTATAGTCACTATCATCTCTCTGTGGGGCAGTCTAAAACACTGACTCTCATTGTGCCATCACTCAGCTAGCGTAGTCAGGAGGCCATGATCTAATACAATCGATGGCATCCGAGACACGGGGCCCAACCCCACTGCCTCCAGTATCGCCATCACTCGGCGGTCACGTCAGCGCATACTTTGCCCTCTAACTTGGCAATCCGGGAGTGACGCTCCCACATCTGTAATACTGGTAGTCATCTCTATAAAATAACATGCCACTCATTAGTTTCTAGCATTTCCTCTAAAAATCTATCTCATTTTTTTAGGGTTAACCCAAAAATCCTAAAAATTCTTCTAAGTGTCACGTTTTGGGACACTTTCCTATCTTTTTTCTACTATCTAGGGCACCTGCGTGCCCTTTTGGGCATGTGTGTGCCATTTTTTTAGCATATGCACCTGTGCACATGTGTTTTCTAGGCACGTGCGCCCTCTTTTGGGTGCCTGCACACTTTTTGGCATGTGCGCCACTAATCTGGTGCTTGCACATGGACATGTGTGCTTCTACATATATGCACTTGCCTATCCATGCCTGCACCATGCTTTTGCATGTGCGCCCCATTCCCAGCATGTGCATGCACACACATGTGCTCGTGTGTGTGCGTGCATGTGTGTATGTGTGTGTGATTTTGACTGCGCATGTGTGCGCATGGACCTGCACTGCACCCAAAACGGATGCCCGCGCCCCAAAATGGCACATGCACGCCCTATCCCATGCCTTTGCTGCTCACAAGCATGCCTATGCATTTTTCTATGCCTAAAAACCCTAATTTAATGCATTAATGACACAATTAATGGGTAGGGTTGTGATACTCACAAATGGGCCATCGTCCACATGCCACTGGTACCCCCGGACTACATCCGCACCTCAAATGGTCTCGTGCGATCACCATGGTTCTCTGAGTGTCAGAGGCTCATAGTAATTTTTCTAAACTGAGTGGTTAAAATGAACTGATTGCGATGTTTTTACCCCCTGGGGGGTATATTAACCAGGTTTTTCACCGTTCGAAGGGCCGGGAGACCCGTTTCGATCACCATTTTCTCCTCTGTTCTTGTAGAATAATTATTTTTACTAAATAATTATTTTTCTCTTCTTTCTCACCATATTGGGGCATTTTTTGTTGTCCAATACCCCTTTCTTCTCCCTAGGGAAATTTTATTGCTCCCTGGCAATTTTTATTCTTCTTTACACTCTCGTAAATAATTATTTTTCAAATAATTATTTTTCTTAATTTTTCCACTAAGCAAAGGACATTATTTGTCCTTTATTTCTCCTTTCTTCCACCTAGGGCACTTTTTGTCACCCCTAGGCCTTCATTTTCTTCTTCTACTTTCTTCTACTGTTCACCATGGTTTGGAAAGAAAAAACAATAAAAATATATATATATATATAAAAAATCCAAAAACAAGGCAAAAATTTTCAAAAAAATCCTAAAAAGTAAAAACCCTACAAAATGGTAACTTGCTTATTACGGCTGAAACTTGTGTCTTGCGCATGGTATTTTCTCCATATCCTGTTGGTTTGTCTCACATCTTCCCTGATTAATATGACTCATGGATCACCAAATTCACAACCATTCACAAAGCTAGTTTCTTGCTTTGTCTATACTCTAGGGCACTTTTGGTTTCTTGGTGTTGTTTCGTTGCAGCACAAACACTTTTCATGGACCCCATGTCCATTTTCATTTCCCCTTGCATGTATCCTTGCTTGGGGCATCATTTTTAACCCTTGTCATCAATCACAAACTTGTGGATCTCTTCAACACTGATAACAAAACATTTGTACAACTATCTTGACCATTGTTGGGTTGGATATGTGCGTTCATACTTGTTTTCCCTATTACATGAGCTTGTTTCCTTCTCGTATTGCATTGCATTATTATATGTTGCATGGAGTTGGTATTTTCAGCAATGGACAATTGTTCGTAGTATGGATTTTCATGTCATTCTACCTTTGTCGTATGCTTATATTTTTAATAAGGACCGATGATGTAGTTCCTATGGCAATATGATGACATCAAATTTGTTCCAAATAAATAAAGGCTAGAGGCTAAGCTCTTCTCTCCCCTCTTCCATATTTCTTCTACACCACTTCCTTTCACCCCTAATTTTCTCTCTCATCATGGGGCATCCCGCCTTCCCCATTCTTCTACCTCTCTCACATCTTTTTTTTATCGTCGATCGGCTTCTTTCATCACCCCATCGACACTCGAGGGGGCATCTCTCCCTCCTACTAATTTTTCTTCTATCCCTTCAAAAATTTCTTCCATCTACTATCTTTGAAGTGACATCACTTACGCCACCCCAAAGAGGGGCAAATGTAGACACCTATAATTACGCCTAAGCAATTTAAATACTTAAATTGTGCTAATTATCTCCTTTCCCACAAATTGACGACATAGGGTCAATAGCGCTCATCTTCTCTTCCATTGTCATTAATTGATTACATTAAGCTAATTAATTAAGTCACTTATCCAACACATACCCTAATTAACGACCTTTCGTTAATTGACACCTTCTATCTAGTCTAATTAATTATTATTAATTAATTAGCCTCCCTTCTCATTAAATCAATAAATCCCTATTTAATTGGTTTAATCCCTTCCTAATGGTCTAAATCACACTAATATCCATCTAAAAGCTTATAAAATTGCACATGTATTTAATTAATCACCTTGATTAATTAATACACCCCCTTTATCCACATGAGCCACTTGAGGACAAACTAAACCCTCCTAAAGCTAACTCAACCCCATCTAAACCACCCTTATCCATAACTAACTCCACATCTCCTTTATCCCACATTCATGAGGATGTGTTGAATCCTTTATCCTTTGGGCTATATAAAGAGCCCTCCACCTACCTTTTTACTTACACCTAAACTCCTTAAGAGAGCAAATGCAAAGCATATAGCAAAGAGACTAAGAGCTTGCACCTTGTCCTCTTGAGAGTTCATCATCTTGAAGAGTTAAGCCTCTTTCTTAAAGTGCTTAGGTCATATGGGAGGTGTCAAAAGGGTCTTGTAGCCCAACTTTGACTAGCCCCCATTCCTAGGTTCTTGGAACATTAAGGACAACTATTTTTTTATAGCCATGGAACCTACCTAGGTTCCTTCATTTATATGTTGTTAGAGAATAGAGGATATTTAGGTTCTTAACATAGTTAATTTCATAGTTTTGTATTGATAAATGTTAGCATCTAACCCTTGATTAATTCTTATCATGATGGTGTTTATAATGTTGTTTAATTCTTGCTAATTAAGACTATTTAGTTATTCCACAATATTGATCTTATAATAATTGGTTCATGGAGGGAAAAGTACAAAGCACATTTACAGGGAAAATAAAACCTCATTACATTAGGAGGATAGGTAACAATTTTTACCTCAATACACTAAGACCCTATGGTATTCACCGCACGCCATGGAGAAATAATGGATAGGCCATTTTTAAAGAAGAAATATGTTAGCATATACCCCTGCGTGGGACAAGAATGCGCACCTGGTAGGTGGTTCACATGGATAATATTGTAGAATGGAATGAATTCATATTTTCTTTAACAACTCGGTTTTGTAGGAGCAATGCACCTACTCTAATCTACACATATCATGGTGATCAACCTGTTCAGTAGTCTAAGAGGCTCTAGAGAGAGGGGCAAGAAGATTTACCACCTTTTCTATGGGTGCACAAATTTTATTCCACTTTACAAGGTTGCACACACGCTTGGTAAATATATGCAGAGCTACATAGAGAGACTTGAAATTGGTAGGATTTGATTGTAGGAATGTTCCATAATTTTGACTACTTCTCTACTAAACCTCCAGTAGAAGAGGAATTAAGGGTTATAAATAAATTAACTATGAGAGACAGTGAAAAGGTGGAAGAACTCATCTAGGAGTTATTTGAGGAGAATGACTCGAAGTGTGCTATGATAAATAAAAAGAAATAGATTTTGTGCTTCTTAAGCGTGCTTGCTTTGAGAAAGAAAAAGGAAAGATGGTCTATATAGTGGATGATGAAGAAGTATAAAAACTAGATATAGCTCATTCAACAAGTAGGCGTGAGGTTTTGGATAGTATGGATAATAATTCATGCACCTATCATGAACCTATGAAGAAAAATAAAGTGAATATTGGTACGGATGTTGAACCTAAAGAGGCAATAATTAGAGATTATTGGTCTAATTCTAAAGTGGAAAAGATAGTTGAGTTTCTTCGTGATTTTCAGGACTTATTTCCTAGGGGCTACCATGAATTAAAAGGAATGCATGAATCATTAGGAGAGATGAATATTAAGCTTAAGGAAGGTGTGCACCCAGTTAGGAAAAGACCTTACAGAATGAACCCTAACCTATGCGTAAAAGTTAAGGAATTGATTGATAATATGTTGAAATATGGCATCATCAAACCCCTAAAAGAATCAAAGTGGGTTAGCCCCATGGTTATCAGTATAAACAAATAGGGTCAGATTAGGATTTGTGTGGATTAACGAGAACCAATGCCACATGTGTGATTGATCCCTTTCCTACACTTTTCATAAAGGAGATATTAGAATGTGTTACAGTGCAAAATCCATTCTTTTGAGATGGATTCTATGGGTATCATCAAGTCAATTTTGAACACGAGGATCAAGAGAAAACAACTTTCACCACTGAATGGGGAATTTTTGCATATATTGTGATGTCCTTTGGTCTAAAAACATGCTTGTTGTATTTTCGTGCATAGTTTTTCAAGCATTCCAGGATTTTATTCACATTTTATTACAGATTTACTTGGATGATTGGATGGTGTATGGACTTGTTAAGGATCACTTTGTGAAAATTTACGCTTAATGTTTGAAATATGTAGACAGTTAAGAATATCTTTAAACATCAAGAAGTGTGTGTTTTATACACCTTTTGGCACTTTGTTAGGGCACATCATCTACAAGGAAGGTTTGTCAGTACATCTAGCTAAGGTTAAAGTTATTGTAGGCCTAGAAGATCCTACCAATTAGAGTGAGGTGCATGGATTCTTGGGTCACACTGGGTATTATAGAAAATTTATCAAAGAATATGCAAAGATTTTCACACCCTTAGAAGAGTTACTAAAGGGAAAAGGGACATTTTATTAGGGAGAACCACAACATCACACATTTGAGGCATTAAATGAAAGACTTACTAAAGCACCTATTCTATATTATTCTTCATGGAATCAACTTGTTTCATGTACATGTGGATGCCTCGGCATGAACATTAGTGCGGTGTTAGCTCAGCTTAGAGAAGGTATTATAGATCATCCTATCTATTTTGCAAGTAAAAATTTGACTCCTATAGAGTAGAATTATATAACTACTAAGCGCGAAGCCTTTTCCATGATCTATGCACTGCATAAATTCACACAATACCTTCTAGCAACACCATTTTTATTTTACACCGATCACATGGCATTAAAATACTTGGTAAAAAAACCCATTTTATAGGGGTGCATATGTCAATGGGTTCTCTTTTTCCAAGAATTTGATTTCATGGTTATGGTAAAAATAGGTAAAATTAATTCTAGCCTAGACCATTTATCAAGAATTCATCAGGGGAGGACATGTACAAAATTGAAGATCTGATGTTGGATGCGCGAGTTATATAGGTTACAATATGCACCTTTGAAATTAGAGGATATTTCTATCTTTTTATGTATAGGTATGGTCTTAAAAGGAATGAAATCCTCATAAAGAAATAACTTACAATTCATGCGGTAACTTTTATGTTGATTAGTGGTGACCTATACAAGTTAGGCCAGAGATGAAGTATTGCATCGGTGTGTACTAGATCACAAGCACACGGATATCATAGAAGAAGACCATAGTGGTATTACGGATGGGAACTATGTAGGTGATGCCACTTTGTGTAAAATATTTTACTTATTGGATTATGGTGGGAGACCCTCTACAAATATTGTAAAGCATATTATAAGGCGTTTGAATACTATCATCATTGTGGTAAGCATGGGAAAAGAGATGAAATGCCTTTAAGACATATTCCTAGTGTAGAGTCATTTGAGAAATGGGATATAGAGTTTTGGGTCCTATTTTTCAATCCATGTGTAGAAATGGATCATGCTACATCATCACTTGCATATATTATCTTACAAGGTTGGCAGAAGCAACACCTACCAAGGATTATATAACAGCTACAACAACTAGGTTCTTATGGGAAAATGTTCTTACAAGGCATGGATGCCCGCTAAGTTTGAAAAGTGATAGGGGTGTGCATTTTTTTAATGAGAAAATCACGATACTATTGGATGAATTTATGATTGCACACCATAAGAATAAACTTTATCATCCTTAGGAAAATGGGACCATGAGGCCTTGACAAGATTTTGAGCAGAGACATTGACAAATATTTGTGATGTCGGAAGGAAATATTGGGATGATAAAGTTTCTGTTGTGATTTGGGCATATAGAAAAACATACAAGAGGTTGAACAAGGCCACACCCTTTCAATTGGTGTTTGGCATAGAAGTAGTTCTTCCTATGGAATTCATGTTACCTTCTTTGTGTATTGTGCATGTTGGAGGTCTAGCCGATGAGCAAGATTTGGAAGAAAGAATTGATAAATTGATACAATTGGATGAGAGGTGCACCATAGCATGTTGGAGTCAGAAGTAGAAAAATTCTAGGTAAAAGGCATGGCATGATAGGAACATCAGGGACAAAAATCTTGAGATGGGACAAATGGTGCTTCTTTATTATTCTAAGTTTTGCGACATCCAGGAAAGCTTAAAGTGCATTGGTTGAGACTGTATGTTATCACTCACATACTTAAAACAAGAGATTTCTAGTTAGAGATGTTTTATGGAATACGATTACCATGTTACTTAAATAGGAGTAGTTTGAAGCCCTACTATAAATAAGTCTTCTTGGTGTTTGTAATAAGCGGTGTTTCTATTTAGCATATGTTTTCATTTTTGTACTTCCTTAATGTATTTCCTTATTCATTTGTTGTGTTTTATCAATTTAGTTTGGTGTTTTGTGTAATAATTGAATTTGTGTACTTGAAGCTAATTACCATTTGAAGTATTTTTATGCACAAAGGACTACACATACCATTGGTGTGGGGTGGTTACTCAAAATTGGGTACACATGAGAACAAAATTATTACGGAGTGCTAAGTGTGGAAAAGAGTGTTAGAAAAATATTTCTCTAAAAATATGTCCATACATGAATATAAATGAGGAAATAGTATAACGCGAGGTAAGCAGCAAGCCGTGGAGACTACCGGGAGGCGTAGTGGCGAGGTATTTGGGTGCATGTAAGTGCGCCGAAGATAATTCTATAGCTAGAAGGTAGGAAGACGTTCTAGAAGGTTATAATTAGGGTAGAAATATGTACCATGCGAGATATTGTAAACATGTTCAATTAATGAGAGGATCATTGGTAGTTGAAGGACTAATAAATGAAATAACTTTTGAAAATCTATATAAGGAAGTGATACGAGTTAATTTTTACCTTTGCAATCACAAGTATTTGAGTAAGATAAGTGCGACCAAGATGAGAGAATAGTTTTGAGGTGAAGAGTGTTGGGAAACCAGACATGGAGAGAAAACTATTATGTGGAAGAGGATTGTGTCCCCATTAGTGAAGGGTTTGAGCGAAGCGAAGTGTTGACAAGGAGATAGGGCATGCGGTTTCAAGCTAGGGCACGTAGATTCAAGCTAGGGTTTGAGTTTCCTCATTATAGAAAACACAAAGGTGATATTTTCATGATGGCACCAAAGAAACCACCTGCAACGCACGAAAGAAAGAAGAAGGTAGAAGATGAAGTTGAAATTGGTTCCAGAGAGTAGTTTTTCATAGATACAATACCCATAAGGAGTAATAATTAGAAAAGAGTGGGATTCCCACATCCCTAGGTGTAATATAAGTGAATACAACAATATTAACTCTAACAACAAGGGAGAGTTGGGCATGTTTCTAAATAATAATACCAACAAGTGCACGGTGGAGGATATGCCAGCGTATGATGACACTTAGGAGAAATTACTGAAGTAGGTGTTATCCATATATTTCCCCCCCAGAAAAATATTTGATCAGCCATGACCTGCACAGAAAGAACCAGAGAAATCACGTTTGAATCCTACAAACAGGATGCAGGGAGACTCTACAATGGAAGTGGCGGGCCCTACGAAAGATCAAACGACCCTACGTAGGATAAATTCAAAAAATAGCTCTATCGAGCAAATCCGTGCCTTAAATCCATTAAATAGATTACAAGTAGACTTGAAAATGGAACAAAAGGGTCAGGGAAGGAGGATCGGTGTCAAAAGAGCTAGGAGAAAGAAGGAAAAGAAACGGTGAAGATTCAAGTCTTCGGGCTTCAAAAATTGTTCAGAACATGCCCAAAAAATGACTAAGTATAGAGATCCAATGAAAGCCTCCACGTGTTCAAATGATGCACCTCCAAAGATTAAAATCAAAGGGTATACCCAAACAAGCACTAGGTTTCCATACGTCTAGAGCCCCAAAATGTACACAACCCTTGAAAAAGTCTTCAACTAGGTAGAAGGTGCCAAGTGTCGGCTCAGTGTAATTCTAAAATGGGAGCCCAATGCAGAGGCTCAAACTTGTACCAGCACTCTATGTAGCCAATGGTCAACAGAGGTCAAAAGGAGAATGGGCCCAAAATGGCTAAGTAATGAATGTAGGCGGAAGGCACCAAGTGTCCAAATAGCACACATTCAAAACTGAGACCCTAGGCAAAGAATCAAACAAGCACGGGCTCACCGTGTGTCCCATGATTTAAAAAATTGGGGAAAAATTCATAGTTTGAATGGTCCAAGTAGATTTGGGCTAATAGCGGAGGGTGCCAAGTGTCAACACGATGCCATTTCAAAGGTGCATTCCAAAAGAAAATCTCAAACAAGCACCATCTCGCCACGTGTCCTAGAGCCTGAAAAGGTGAGGGTGACTGTCTAAAATTCCAAAGGCCCGTAGAGCTCTCCATGTGTCGTATCCATGCTACTCCAAACGTAAATTTTGGGGGTAGTTTCTAAACATGTGCAAAGCCTTCATGTGTCTTGGGTTGATACAGTGCCTCTGCCCATGAAAAGACTCAAGAAGAATACAAAGGAAATAGGGAAACCTGTGGATGCCACCATGTGTCACATGGGTGTTATTCCAAGAGCGAAGGAAGGAGTCAAATCTAAAATGAGTGCAGAGCTACCACATGGACCCAGTACAGATAGACTAATTTAAATATTATGCGCCCATGACCTGAAAATTCAAATGACCATATCTTTTAACTCGAGAACTAATATTTGGGCAGGAGAAGATTTTTTGGAAACATCTTGATGCCCTCTATACCTTGGAAACATAAAATATCATTTTTTACAAGTTTTGGTCAGTGAAAATTGGGAAAACATCTTCCACGACATTAATACAAAGCCCGATTTCTCCAACTACGGATCTGATTCAATTCAATCACGTCATTATTCTTCAATACACCGTATAGACAAAGGAGCCAGAATTAATATATTTGGGGTGGATTTGAGAAAGGCATTGATTGATTATGATTGAGTCTTCAAGGTAGGATTCAATTTATATCTCATGGTAGCTGAAATAAGATTCAACTTTTCCCTCTTCTCTCTCTTATTCTTTTTATATATTGTAGCACTTCTCATTTGAGAAGAAGAGGAGATTCTTTTGGGCATAGGGAAACTCACTCAAATTTTTTTCCTGACTCCTTTTTGAGTCGAAAACCTTCTCCTACACCTCGCAAGCATTTTTGTGCTTCTAAGTAGAAACATAATGGTTTGTACACCCATATAGAGAAATAAAACATGTTTTTGTGGTGTTTCTTCAACCCTTTACCTTTGTTTTTTTGTCTCTTTATGCCTCTAACCTTTCAAATCTATTTTATGTGCATGTATTTCACATTTGCGGGTGTAGGGAATTGCATTTCATGGATTTTTGATCATGGATTAGGGTTTTTGTTTGTGTCACTTATGTTTGACCTTCTCATCTTCCTTTCTCCCATGTTTCATCCTCCCTCAACAAAGCATCTCACCCCTTTCCTTCTTTGGTGTATCACCACTTTAGTGTAGGATTTTCTTTCACCCTCTCTTTCTCTCTAGTTCTTTAGAATGGTTAGATTAAGATAGTTTAGTTTTTTCTTGCATTATATTATCTTGTGGCAGGTAGTTTAAGAACAAGAACCAACTTTCTCTAGAGGATCATCTTAGGTTTGTAAGTCCCACAGCTTGAGAGATGATCCAATGTTATGCAATCACACTAAATGCCCCATTTTAACCACTTCACATCTTTGACCATTTGGGGGTGCTGTGATTTTCCACTAACAGCTTTTGGCATGCTTTCGATGGGGGACAAGAGGTCTTCAATTTATTTCATTAATTTGATGTGTTCTTAGTGGGATTCAACCTTTTGAGGCACATGCAAGCACATCTGGCAAATCCATCTAGTCAAAAACCCATTCTCTGAGTTATAGGCATTTTCCATCCATTTCCACTCATTTTCATCCATTTTCTTCTTCCATCTCTTTCATTTTATCTCATTCCATGAGGTTGTGCAATCATGACTTCATTCCCTTCATGGAACTCACACTTACAACAATGCACTCCACCTCCAATGCATTTTCAAACTCCTCTAAATCAGCATTATAATCAAATCCAAGACCATTATGCTTACCTATATGAGTAGGGTCAAAGTCGGTTTGGCGATGGAGCTTATCAGAACAAGGGGACACATACAATGGTGACAACTATGTGGAGAATGCTGGTTTTTTGAAGAAAATTCAAAAAATGGAGGTTGACATGGTTTAGTTAAGGGGAATAACACAAATGAAGTCATTCAATATTGGTTACAGGGCAACCTTGTCCATGGGAAGGCCCTTTTCCAAGACATTACAGCCCTTAGGAGAAGCTAGACTTCATGGTTGAAATGCTGCCCCAACTTGCATAATGGACTGAGGAGATCGAGGCTTATGAGTTGGAGTCAAGATAACCTTGTCAATGGGTAAGTCCACCATCTCATAGCTTTTCCTTTTATCTTTCTCAAGTAGCACCATCTCAACCCAAGCTCTAATTTCCAAGCTTCCCGATTGTTGCCCCAAGTGTTGACTCATTTCTCATTCCCTATTCTTCCACCCCATTTCAGTTCCTCTCCCCGTTCCTTCTATACAATCATCCCCTCAAAAAAAAAAATTCCACCTCCCTCCCCACCAAAAAAAAAAAAAGTTGTTTGAAACCCAACATGTCACTCCTCTTACTTTCCCAAGTCCATGTTGGGAAGAGACTCAAGAATCCAATCAAGGAAAATAGTAAGAAGGGGAGCCCAACAGATAAGAAATGATAGACAATCGTAATATTTGGGCTGCCAAATTTAGGTTTATAAAGATCCACTTGATAGTTGAGCCAATAAAGGAGGTCAAAGTTGAAGACCAAGTGGTGGTTGAGACTAAGTTTATAGCAGAGAAGGAATGAAAACAAGAAGAAGAAGAGCAACAAGCTAGCTGCTCTGAATGTATTTTCCCTAATGGCATTTTTTTGAAGAGGATGTTGATCTAATCCAAAGCTACATAAGCAATTAAAGAAGAACAATCAGCTCTAAGTCCCATTGAAGAGGATCAAATGGGAGAGATTAAATTAGAGTTGAGGCCACTCAATGAAGAAGGCATCATTGAAGATTTTTTTCTTTCATTTCAAGGGCCTGATTTGATTAATGAACCCATGATGGAGGAGGACCATACAGTTTTAGAGGTTCTAAGTGTGGAGCAGGCTATAGGACAACCTTTAGTTCTTCCTTCCACTTTATCCCCTTCAATCTCTCGATGTTGAAGAAGAGTTTGATATTTAAAACTTCATGTTTGAGGAAGAGGGAAACCATGGTGAGTAAGTTTTGGATTAGGAAGACACCATGGAGGAGGTTGAGTACATGCAACAGGACAACAACGAGGCAGATGATTATCACATGCGACTTGGAATATTGCTTGGATGGAGAAAATTCCATGGAGATCATATCATTTTCTCTTCCATCATCCATCTTCCAAGAAAATAAGCTTGCTTCCATAAAGGAGGGCACTCAAAGACAACAACTTATGTCTCACAACATCCCTCTAGAACTAGTGTTGGAAGATCATGGTCTACCATGTTCTTTACAAGAGAAGGAAGAGAAAAGAAAGGATATTTCATCATCTCTCTCTCATCATCCATCCAAGAAGGTCCACAAAAAGACTTCATTTTTGGAGTTAGAGTTTAGAACCATGGGTAGATTTCAAAGGACCATACCTTGCCCAATCAGATATTTGGAATCAATGGAGCCAAGGGAGAAGAAAAAACCAGTCATGTCTACTTTAGGGCATGAGGATTAGCATCAAAGTACCAAGGGTCATCATCAACACCTCCAGGATTCCAATGTTAATCAACTTAAGGAGGTATTTTCGGTTAATGTAGATACCTTGACGATTTGGGTGGAGGACAAGCTTAAAGTTAATTTTTTATTCATCCAGGAAGCCATATTCAGTGTCAAATCATTTATATGGCTGTCCCTTTTGAAAAAGGGAAGCTATTTCTCCTGCATATAGTGGGTTTTGTTTAATCTTTTCTTTCCTTCTGGTTAGTATAGGAGTAGGAGTAGATTTTGTTTTTAATAGAAAAAGTACTTTTACACACTCTCATGTCTCATTTGAGGCATGTATGATTTGATTCTTTCCACATAGCATTTTGTTGTGTTTTGTTGCTCCAAGGTTATGTCATTGTGAAGTTTAATGTATCCCAAGTAAACACTGTAATAGTCCATTCTCGGGATAGACCAAGGCTAGGCTCTTCGGTATTCATGGTAGAAAGATCCATATCTCTCCGTAGCGAGCTTGATTACTAGTCCCAAAAATGAAACAAATCCAGACCAAACAAAGTACATTTTTTAATTCACCCATCCATTCGGGGACAAATAAAATCCTAGGTCAATACAATTTTCTACTCTTAGAAACTCCATTTCAATATTTTCTTATGAAAATTGAGAGTGCAAACACACGAGTAGGCTCAGGGATAGGAAAAACATAGAAAGTGCAGGAAGTTAGGGAGTCCATTTTGAAGGAAGGGTCAGTACCAAGCCATTAATTATGACTCCATGCCCAATGGACGCTTCAAGGCTACTAGTCTTTTCATCTAGCAGAAAATACCCCAGCGAGTCACCAAAACTATTATCCATATATCGGCACCCCCAATAAATATTGGATCAACCACGACCCCACACGTAGAAAGAACCAAATAAATCACATTCAAATCCTATTTCTGCCGCACATGGGCACTATTCCAAACAAAGGAAGGTTGTGCTAATTTTCCCGCTCTACCCAAATACCTTGCTTTTCAAATTAGTAGGTATGTATTAAATGTGCATTCATTTCCTTTCTCTCTCTAAACGGCTATATAATGAACGAACCCCTATATGCGTTTTGCACACTTGTTGCTTTCTCCTTTCATCTTTTATGCTCAAACCTTTTACAATCTAAATTCCTATGCGCATATCCATTCCCTCTGCATTTTATCCCAAGTATAGCTTGAGATCGCTCACTCTTAGTGTAGGATTACTACCTTTGACATGAAGATCAAATTTCAGGGCAAGAAGTTTGGAAATCTCACCACTAAGTCTTAAGTCATTCCCGATATAGGGGACAATGAAGTTCACCATCTTGACTTTAGTGATTTTTGGTCAGGGATGATGAAGACGAGCCCTACGCCACATGGCACAGATGATTTGTGATAGGTGTATACTGCGGTTTGGCTTTGTTGATTGTTTTTCCCAATCTCTAGTGCAATGTGTAGATACACAAAATGCTTTCATGGGAGCTCATTTGACTTTGATTCATTGTGAATTGAAAGTCCAAAGGATACATGTGGCGAGACATAGCCGAGGTGTTGAAAGAGATTCGGGTAGTGGATTTTGAAGTCATTATGGTCCCTCCCAGTCATAAGCACCTATCTTCTTCTCTTATTCCTCTCTTCTCTTCCGATTCTTTTTCTCGGATTTATTGTAATAAGTTGAGGTATTACAGTGGCAATCCTTAACTAATCTTTAGTTAAAAAGAGTGGAGTTCTGAGGAGTAGTGTAGAATTATAATTTATATAATGGCCTCTCCTCTCCACAACCTGCCATTTCGAAAAGGAAGAACTTGGCTTATTTTCGAAAGTGTAAATAAATCATAAAGAAATCAATATAGAAGGGCTTTTCATTCTTCGTGTGTCTGATCTCTTTTATCCCCAAGCTTTTCATTTAATCTTGTTAAGATCATTTTTTCATGCGTGTTTATGATAAGAAGCTTTGTATTCTTGCGTATGCGAGATGTTATTTATAGAACTTTGTGTCTTTGATGAAATTTCATTTTATTAGTATGATACAAATGATCTTATTTCAATTCATTGTACCTTCACATGCATAAAGAATTACTCAGGCCTTCATCTATAATTAGTGTTGCCTTTAAATTGCTCATTCTAAAAATATTCTCATTCCTCAAGATGTTCTTTTGTAATTGATGATCCTTATAGAAAACACTTTCATAAATATCCAAGTTCCACAAGAAATCATGTTTTGTAAATGTGTAAATAGGTTGAAGTTCTAAAGAATAAGGAACCTCTCCCATTAAAGAGGAGGGACTTCTTGTCCCACATTTAGCTGTATGCTCTTTTTCCTCGTGAAGTACTATTTGACGCACCAGCGTTTTTTGGTGACTCCATTGGGGAAATCATATTCCCAGATTAATAGTAATTATTGATCATCCTTTGATCTAGTGACTCCATTGTGTTTTACTCAGGAGAAGGGCCCTTGGTATTGAATATTCTTAGTTTCAGCTTTTTGGACTTATCCATTTTCATGGGGTTTTCCTTTCACTTCAATTGGGATAGAAATAGAAAGACTCATTCAACAAGTACCCCACATTGTGTCCCAAGATAGAATCCCTACGGGTGGTATTCTTTTTCGAGTCAATCAGTCTAATCTTGAGCTTTGATTCTTGCTTCGGTGTTGCATAGTTCCTCTTCCAAGCCATTTTTCCAAGAATGGCGGCACCACTTTTGTGCTTTTCCCCACTTAGCCCAGAATCAATTTGAATGCTTGGGGTCATCGTGTCGGGGCCTTGCCCTTCCTCGGCCTTTGCACGAGTTACCCAGGAGGTAGCTAGAAGAACTTCCCTAAATTCAAAGGTGATGGTAAAGTGCATCCTTTTCTCTCCACATGAACACATCGTAGCCTTCATAGTTGCATGCGAGTTATTCTGTGCGCATAGTCCATTCGGGAGTTGAACATGAAGATGTCTCCGTAAGACTTTTCATTGAGACTTTACAAGATAATGCTGGGGACGATTGGTTCTATCACCTTCCTTGAATATGGCCTTGATCTTATCACCGGTCAGTTTTGGGATCTGATGAACTAGGTTTGAAAATTTAAGACCGTTTGGTAGTAGAAGACGTGCGTGCCTTGCTAGACCAAATCTCTCAAATAAAGAAGGATTCATTAGAACCCATGAGAGAATTTGTGGCCTCTGTCGCCATTTGAAAAGATTCAACAAGTTGATTAACAAAATTCCGCTAAATACTCAATTAAATTGGAACAGATCAAATTTAAAAATGTTTTTTTGATAAGAAATAGAAAGACCTAAATGCTTTCAATCTTTGAAGTTAGCTATGCTTTTAGAAATTGAAAGTTTAACGATGAACTAATCTCAAACATTGGTGAAGATCAAACTCTTGTTGTTAGTGTCGAAGATGATTTAATCATGTCGGGAATTTGAGAGAGACCCTTCTAAATCTAAATCTACTTCTTCCTCCTCTTCCACCCTAGACCCTAATTCTTCTTGCATCCATTCTGCTTCAAAAACTTTTGCAAATAATCTCATTGCCATTAAGAAGCAATTGGCTCGGCTCATATCGCCTATGTGCGAGGCGTTCAAGGAGGAATTTTCAGCCCGAAATAATTTGTCTACTTCTCAAACAAGGCTAGCACTTGAAGGACCTCCTATTAAAGTTCCCGTCAATCTGACCCGTGAAGTTGAGGAACACAGAAGATGAAGAGGTTAATGAATATTGTGAGGAATTTGTTGAAGGGTTGATGATGAAGCGATGAACTTGAGGGATCTCGAGTTAATTTCTTTACCAGCCGAGGGAATTGATGATGAGGATGATTATGATGAAATAGTAGCGGACATGAATAGCGAATCATACTGTTGTCATGACTTGAGAGCAGACAAATCGAGAGGAGAAAGTGATGGCCCACGAAAATCTAAAGAAACAGTCGATCGCAACTATCCCCGTAATTGCAAAAAGAGGATCTCCTATCCCCATTTCATCTACACCAAAGGTGAGTCACATCGGTCTGCTACTAAAATTATTTCCATTTCTCCTAAAGTTGATAAACCTAAGATTTCAAATGATGATAGCCCGTCCACTTACGGGTCTTTCGATATTATTGATCACCTAAAAAAGACTAAGGTTCAAATCTCAGAAGCTGAATATTATCAAACCCATCCTAAGGCCTTTGCTAAAATGATTCACTTTGTCAATTCCCATTCTAAAACTACCTCTAAAGGCCTTTTACCCACTCCTTCTTCTGCACCACAACCTAATCTGGTAGCCGCTGTAACCTCACCCAGTGAAAAATCAAACCATTCTATGTGACACTTCTTATAGCTGGCCATAGGCTCAGTAATTGTGTCATAGACTCAGGAGCCTCAGATAATGTGATGCCTGCTAAAGTAGCTCATGCCTTAGGCTTGACCCTCACACGCACTTATGGATCTTGTTACTCTATGGAGAGTAAGGAAGTGCCCTTGGTCGGAAGAATTAAAGATGCACAAGTGGCTTTTGCTACTTTGCTTGAGAGAAGAAAGTTTTAGCTACCATCTTGGTGCAGATATTCCTCCTTCATACGGGATGTTACTAGCGAGAAACTTCTGTAAGGATGTGGGTGGAGAAATTAAAATGTATTGGTCACATGCCCTCATACATTAATGGACAAATGAAGAAGTTGCTACACGAGAATCAATCGAGTATATTGTACAAAAACGGATGATCCCAAAGCACAAATACTCTATGAGGATATGGGGCATGGCAAACTACATGATTATGTCTCCTGAAGAAATCCAACTCCCCAAAGTATCACCTAAAGATTCTAATGGTGTTTGGATTTTAGAGTTTGATGGAAGTTGTTCCTCAGCTGGTTCTGGAGCTGGTGTCATATTGGTGTCACCTGAAGGAAGCCTTCATCCTTTCTCATTCAAGTTGCAATTTGAAAATACCAATAATATAGCAGTATGAGGCTCTCATTCTTGGACTATAGGTGGCAAAAGAACAAGGTGTGAAGAATCTTCTAGCTCATGGGGATGTGGAATTGATTGTAAAGCAAGTTAGAAACCTCTTCCAGGTGAAAAATGGAAGGTTGAAACATTACAGGAATCAGGTGTGGGATTCCATTGAATTTCTTGATGCTTTCTCCATTGAAGCAATACCTAGGGAGAAGAATACCAAGGCTGATTCACTAGCAGTCTCAGGGTCACTGCTGATTCCTCATCCTGACTTCTCTCAAGATAAGTTCACCATTGAGATGATTCATCGACCCAGTGTACCTGATAATACAAATAACTGGCAAGTTTTCAATAATGATCAGCATTTGCTTTCTTTCTTAGAACTCAAAGATAATTTTGAACAGGCTATACTTTGAAGGAAGTGATAATTTACCTCGTGAAAGTGTTCCTTTGGAAAAGAAGCCACTCGAGGAGAAGAAATGGATCGGGATGGATGTATCAAACTCAGGAAACAAGATCCCTAAAGGATTGGTAAGTTTAGAGGAAGCTGTTTGATAAACACGACATTATGTAAATTCTAGAGCTTTTACTTGGACCTCAACAATCAGCTAAATATGACAATTAATATTGGGAGTTCTCATCGACCTAAGTTCGTGAACATTGGAAAATGTTGCCGCAGATGAGAGGAAGAAAGCAATTGATACATTAAAGAGGTATAAGGATGTTCTTGCCTACTCTTATGAAGATTTAAAAGCTTTCCAACCAAAAGAGATGCAACATTTTATTCCTTTCAAACCTGAATTAAGCCTTTTAAATAGAAGCGAGGCAATACAATCCTAAAATAGTGACACCATTTTTCAAGAAATACGAAGTTGTTAAAAGCTAGGTTCTGAGAGATTTCCAAGTTGGAGACACTATTTTGTTGTGGGATAAAAGGCATGAACCTCGTGGCAGCCATGGCAAGTTTGATTCCATTTGGCTCGGACCTTTCAAGATCAAGAACTTTCTTTGGTAAGAATGCTTTTTACCTTGATTATATGGATGGTTCTTCTCTCCCACTTCCTTATAGTAAGCGATACACAGGAAATTGTTAAGTCATAGGTGATTGCGAGTCCTTTGTATATTTTGTGTACAGACATTTTGTTTTTCTTTCCATCTGTTTTGGTGTGTTGTCCTCTGTATTGGTTTGCTTTTTGATTCCGTTGCCCAATGGATAAGGATAATTGGTCTACTTCCCTGTGTTTGTCTAAGTTCTTACCTTGTCTCATTCCTTGAATTTATGCCAAGTCATCCCCGGAAGGAGCAGTTATTGTCCACTCAAAATTCCCGACTCTTAAGAAAGTGAAAATTTAAAATTTTGAGCTTAAGTGTCTTTTATCTTTGTCTTGATAATGTGAAATGCCAAAGAAATTGAGAAAATCTGCGTTTTGGGTCATTTTGTGTGTTTTTCGGGCTGTCGGACATTTTTGTCTGCGTGTCCCAAGTTCAACTGGGCCCTTTGTTCCCGATCGGCCAGTTCACCCGAAGTTTGTTCTTTTCGGGCCCATCGAACTTTTTGTCCCAAATGGCCCAAGTTCACCCAGGACCAATTGTTCCATTTTCGTCCAATTTGGTAGCCCGCGTGCTTCACGCTTTTTGTCCCAAATGTCCCAAGTTCACCCAGCACAAGTTGTTCCATTTTCTCCTGAATCGGTAGAGCCACGTGCTTCACATAATTTTGTCCCACGTGTTCCAAGAGCATTTGTGCATCTTTTCCCCGCTTCGCCCGAATCGGCCGAGCCACAGCGTACTTTGTGCTTTCGCGTCCCACATGTCCCAAATGAACCAAAGTGCTATTTGTGCTAATTTTTCCCGCTCTACCCGAATACCTTGCTTTTCAAATTAAGGTATGTATTAAATGCGCATTCATTGCCTTTCTCTCTCCTAAACGGCTATATAACGAGTGAACCCCTATGCGTTTTACACACTGCTTTCCTGCTATCTTTTGCTCGAACCTTTGCAATCTAAATTCCTATGCGCATATCCATTCCCTCTGCATTTCATCCCAAGTATAGCTTGCAGCTCTGCTCTCTGGATTACTACCAACATGAAGATCAAATTTCAGGGGCAAGAACAAATCTCACCACTAGAGTCTGCCGTTCCCGATATCGGGGACAGTGAAGTTCGCCATCTTGACTTTAGTGATTTTTGGTCGAGGATGACAGATGCAAACCCTACACCAATGGCACAGATGATTCATGACAGCGGTTTGGCTTTCGCTGGTGGTTTCCCAATCTCTGTGCAATGTGCAGATATAGTGCTTTCATGCGGAGCTCATTTCAACTCTGATTCGAGTGAATTGACCAATATACACGTGGCAGAGACATAACCGAGGCGTCGAAGAGATTCAGGCAGTGGATTTTGAAGTCATTGGGTCCCTCCCGATCATAAGCACCTGTCTTCTTCTCCTTATTCCTCTCTTCTCTTCCGATTCTTTTCTCGGATTTATTGTAATAAGTTGAGGTATTGCAGTGGAAATCCTTAACTAATCTTTAGTTAAAAGAAGTAGTTACTGAGAGTAATTGAATTGTAATCTATATAATGGCCTCTCCTTGCCATTTTAAAAAAGGAAGAACTTGGCTTATTTCCTGAAAGTGTAAATAAATCATAAAGAAATCAATACAGAATGGCTTTTCATTCTTCATCTATCTGATCTCTTTTATCCCTAAGCTTTTCATTTAATCTTGTTAAGATCATTTGTCTGTGTTATGATAAGAAGCTTTGTATTCTTGCAGATGTTATTTATAGAACTTTGTGTCTTTCAAATTTCATCTTATTAGTATGATACAAATGATCTTGTTTCAATTCACTGTACCTTTGCATGCATAAAGAATTACTTTGTCATCTATAATTCTGAGTGTTGCCTTTCTGCTCATTCTTGTATTCTCATTCCTCAGTCCTTTTGTAATTGATGATCCTTATAGAAAACACTTTCGTAAATATCCAAGTTCCACAAGAAAATCATGTTTTGTATATGTGTAAATAGGTTCGTTTTTGAATAAGGGAACCTCTCCCATTAAAGAGAAGGGACTTCTTGTCCCCTGACTATTGCTCTTCGTGAAGTCCTATTTGACGACCAACAAGGTGCATGCTTATTTTTCAGTATGCGACCTATTTTAGGAAGTGCGTAAGCGGTGAAGGGAAAGTCCCCACCCTTATAAATATGGATTGAACTATGTAGTTTGATATACAAAGACACTGTGTATGAGCTATTATGGAGTTATGCTGCCAGATTTGATGCACGGATAAAATTATGATACTATTCATTGTAAGAAGCTTATTTATTTATTGTGTTTAATATAATGGAGTGTATTGGCTGGATAATGGTGTTAAACATAACTGTAACTAGTTTTTAATGGTTAATCCTATCATTTCTATTATGTAATTTATTATTATTTAAGATCTAGATCTAGTTATGCTATGTGGAATGTTTATGCTATTTATGGATCTAAATGCATTATATCTTCATCGCATTAACATCATGCATAATAAACTCTAAGGAGGGGCCTAGTACCTTTGCGTGCTTCGGGTGAGCACTTAACTTAGGCTAGGTGATGTGCCAATGCACCTGGGTTATTCATGGTAAATTCTAGAATGCATCAACCTCCATACGGACCCTTCATTGGTTATGAGGTTTCTAAGGAAAAAATCATTCTATCCGATACTTTATATTTTAGCTTGTAGATAAGTGTCATCATTTTAATCAAATTCTCGAAAGGGTGTATTTTTCAAATGGATGCGATAATGTCAATATTATTTCACTAAATTGAAATAATACCTATCAACTCTTACTCGTGTTAATTCCACTTATTCAAGATAAACATGTGTTATTATACACATCTACAAAAAAAAACATGTTATTTCGGCATTAATTATAAAACAAAATGAAAATGGATAAGAGCAAGGTGTTTAATATCTCAATAGAACATTTATTATTCATGAACTCAAATAATCTCAAGTAGTAAAAATATTCTTCGTTATAACATTCACCTTTCATAAGTTACAAGACATTATCTACTAAATAATACAACAAAGCTTATACCCAAGGTAGATCTTTTAAAATATATACTTTCAAAACTTGTCCTAATGGGAAGAATATCTAGTTGGGTGTTACTCATAGGTGAGTTTGACATAGAATTTTTCAATCAAAAATCCACAAAAGGGAAACATTTGGTAGATCAACTGCCACAAGTGCCATTTTTGGACTCTTAACCACTTCATTTTGAGTTCCATGATGAATACTTGTATATGTTTATACATTTCCTTCATGGAATCTATTTTTTTATGGATCTTATAACATGCATGGATACGGATTTGGTTATGTACCATACACACTAGATGTCTTTATTATTCCCAAATCTTACCACATCATTTTCCCATGCACTAATAATATCATGGATTATGAATCTCTTATAGTAGGGTTATGATTTACTATATCTTGATAGCTTGAGAGATAATAGTTTTTGGGATTCCATTTTAATAATCAAACAAGCAAAAAAATAATATCAGGTAAATGATGATAAACTTGTTCCTTATAAATGAATGGTTGACATTCTCAAAGGTCACTTCAGGTTGATTACATTTGAACAAGTTCCTCGGGAACAAAATAAAGAAATGGATATCACGGGAACTATCGTGTCCCTTCTTAAATTTGATATAAATAACATGCATAATAGGTTTCTCATCAAAAAAAAAAAAATTCCCACATATGATGTGTGAAATTTTTTGTCTTAAAAACCCTTGATATCAAGACATCTAAACATTTATCCAAGACAAGACCTATCCCCCAAATATGAATTCTACCAATAAACAAGCCAAAGAACAAATTTCTTTACACTACACCATCCTCGTAGACACCTTATATATAAGAGGCTATGATGGAACTCTCTTAATATGTATCAATCAAGAAGAAGCAACTCAAACACTAATCAAATTCCATGCATGAATTTTGTACACATACAAGTGGAATTGTTTTAGCTAAAAGGAATTTGCACATGGGTTACTATTGGTCCACTATGGAATCAAATGCATATACATTTTCAAGAGATTCCAAACATGTCAGTGACATGGTAATCTTATTCATACACCCTCACAATCCCTCCAACCTATCACTTCACCCTAGCCCTTTCCGGATGGGGAATCAACTTAGTCGAAAAATAATGCATATGCCTTTTGATGGTCACACCTTTATAATCACCACCATTGAATATTTCACCAAGTGGATAAAATCCTTTCCTCTCACCTACATCAACATGGTCAAATATTACCAAATTCATCCTTAACCACATCATCTACCATTTTGGTATCCCTACATATCTTGTCAAAAAAATGGTACATCCTTAAAAATAATGTCAAGGATTTAGCTAAAAAATCCATATCTGTCTATAATGGGAAACATCTTACTACCCATAGTGCAATGGTCAATCAAAAGCTACCAAATAAAATAATAAAATTAATATTGGAAAATTATTTTGACAAGCACAATCACAATTGGCACACACAACTATCTCCCCCTTTAGGATTATAGAACCTCTTTTCACACTCCAAGTAGGGCCACACCCTTCTCCCTTGTATATGGTATGAAGTTGTATTACCCATATAATTTGAGCTCTCTTCCCTCTATGTTTCACTCCAAAACTTGGTGCATGAAGAAAATTATCACCAACCGTATCTTACAAAGATACAAATCCTTAATGAGAGGTGGGTCCATGTCTTAGATCACTGAAAGTATATCGAACTAACTCAGATGGAGCTATAATAAGATAAATGAAGAAAATGAGTTAGATATTGGAAACCTTGTTCTTAAAGAGAACCAAAAGAGCACTACCAAAGAACATGAAAAATAAGGTAAGTTTAAACCTAATTGGTTAAGACCCTACATTATTACTTCCCAGTTTATATCTAGAGCATATAAAATATCTGATAAATATGGAAAAGAGCTTAAAGATCCCATGAATGTGAATCATCTAAGTTCTATTCGTAATCCTATAAGAGTATCCCAATTTTTGGGGGCATATCAAGCACAACCACCTATTTCATCCCTTCATTTTTTTCTTCTTTGTAATTCATCCCAACTCACCTTGTATTGTGTGTTCCTCCTAGTTAGGATGTAATTCTCTTACTACGTTTGTCATTATTCGCCCTACTTCCATTGTTTTAATTCATATGGTATTCATTGGTTTTGTTCATTTTTGTCATGTTTAACATGGTTAAAGGAAACCTTTTCCTTTTTCATTAGCATGTAAAAACTAAAAAAAAATCATATAAACTCAAAAACACAAAAAAATCAAAACACGACAAAATACAAAAACATTCAAAAAAATGTTTCACAAAATATCAAAACAACTTTCAACACAGTTAAAAAAAATCCATTTGACTATAATCCTAATGATCATTCCATATCATCCTATGATTATTATTTTTCTTCCCCTTTACAAACATTTTAGCTCATGAAAGTACCATCGGTTAACCCTTCACATGTATCCTCGCTTAGGGAAACTTCCATTTTCAATATTTTCCTCACATACATCCTTACCTGGAAAACTAATACATTTTAAGAAAAAATGTCAATGGGATCCGATAAGAGTGTCATGAGGAGTAACTACTCTTTTCTTTGGCCTAAACCAATCCCCTTGCATGTATGAATAATTAGGGGAATTTACATAAGCTCATTCTTCATTATGGAACACATTGGGGCAATAATCAGATATTATTTTTAATGGTTGTGTTGCATTGTTTACTATTTATTGTGTGTGTGCGTGGCTTGTTCTCCATTCTTGTGCATTTCTTTGACCCATTACAATAAGAAAGATAACTAAGCTCATTGTTAGCTTTGTTGCATTCATTTTGCTTTGTATTTTGGGTTTGTGTTTCATTCTCCATATTTGTGTTGATCAATTATCTATATTTTTTTGATCAATTGTTTGTATTTAGTTGTTATCTTAGCTCATTTTCCCTTGACTTTTGGGCTTTTTTCAACTTTTATCTTTGTTTTGTGGACCTATCATAGGTATTTTGTACCCATCTTGACTTATTCATAATCAAGGTGTCTATCAATTACCATATGTATGGGGTTTTTTGCACTCTTGTTATTGTTTTGTAATCTTTTTTGTGTGTTTTTCATCATGGTGTTAATTTTACAAAGTGTAATAATAAAATATAATTAACATTTTCCTCATCATAAACAAAATCTAATAAACAAACAAACACATTAATCTACATGATACATCATCATACACCCATACATAATAAAACAAATGAAAAATCATCATGTACTCTAGTATTTCATCATATAGGCATATATCTAAATCATAGGGAAATAAAACACTTCATCATCATATATCATGTCAAAATATATACATCAAGGAATTTCAATCTCAAACCATCATATATATCAAAAAAATTCCATGTACATTATATCTAAAAAGTTTCATATATATATCACATACACATGCCATTAAGGGAATTGATCTACAAAAATATGCCTTCATCATGAGGCATATATAAAATCATATACAATGTATCATACATATGAGTGAAGGGTGACTCTCTCCCATATTGGACTACCTTATATGTCCTCCCGACACATCGGTGGTAGTATCCATACTGATCTAAGCAATGTAGATGGTCTCTAAGATCTACCATATCTCAAGCATCTTCTACCTACTATCTAACTATAATTTGGGGGTATCGATCCACTAGAATATCGGCCTCATATAGGGCCCCATAGTACTACATCTCTTTGATATGGCTATGACATCTTGCATCACATCACCCAAACCACCTACCTCCACCATGCACCAAGCATCATCTCTCTCTACCATCAACTGCAATTGTACATGTTTGGTAGTTAGATCCCCTCTATGGTAATAATATACACCGTTGAGTTTTCCTATGTAATAAAATTAGGATGACATCCCACTCTCTAAAAAATGTTGTCTCTGTGGACCTATAAATATAACTTGAAATCTAATATACCTACTAAGGGTATGTGTGCACACTACTCCTAGATATCCTCCTCTACCTCATCTCCCCAATCATCATCCATACTTGTATTTCCATCTCCATCTCCATTTACTTGTCCCACCACTAGATTGGGTGGTCTCAGTGGTGATAATGGGTCATGTAATGGATCATGCACTGACACATAAACATGTGGAACCTATAAAGGTGCATGTTGTGGAACACTGTAAAGGTGCATGTTATGGAATCTCCATCAGTATAATTGGAATATGCACTAACAAAACATGCGGCTATACTACGGCACCTATATAGGCACATGTACATGAATCTGTGGTCCATGTGTTTCCCACACCTATGGTGGACCCTGTAACACATGCCCCTATATAGGAATAAATTCCTGTAAATATGCCTCATCCTCAACCTAGCCTAGTCTACCTTTGGCTCTCCTCTATTATAGCCCTTCCCGAGATGTTGTTGCTTATCCTTTGTATCTATAAGCTTTGAGGAATATTTATTTATCTAGGCATAACCACTACATAACATGTAATGTACAATGGTGTATTCCGGGATCAAAAATCTACACATGTGCATCACATGCCTGTGCTATGACTCCAAACAATATCACTTTATAAATTTGTGTTATGATACATGGACCAAAGTCCATAGTCTCACATGTAACATGCACGTACCACTATTGATCTCCAGTTATATCTTGTATGAACCCAAGATATCTCCTAACCTAATTTACCTCGAGACATCTCCATGATATGGGAGTAACAAACAATAATGAAGTGATCTACCTCCACAACCAAGAGCTCTACAACATCAAGATCCCAACTTGTATAACTTGTATGTCCTCCACATCCCCATTTATAGTTGTAAATCGTTAAATACACATCTATAGAAAGTAATAATACCTAGGTGACCCTATGACCAGAAACTAATATCTCCCATCCAAATTATGAGGTCTCATATGGCTCTCTAGCATGGAATATAGTAATTGGACAACTAATCGCAATATCGTCCCACAAACCGTATATGTAACAATATAGTTGTGTTCAAGCTCCTATGTCCTCCATAGGAAATCAAGTACAAGTCCTATACATATATGATAATATACATTATCCCTAACAAACTATAATGGCCTCCATAAGATCTTCCACAACACATATCATGCCTAACTAAAAATGGTAACCGGTCTTATCGAGAAGCAAGTAGCCATCAATAAGAGCCATCGAGATAAATAGGTAATCATGTCATGGTCGCATTATTAATACACTTGTATAAGTGCACTACCATCCCCTCCTAGGAATATATTTCATCATAAATAATGACTAAATGTGTCCTCTAATCTTCCCATCATGTCCATCCCACTACATTAATATTCCCTCTATCAGTAATCGAAGAAACTGATAGATATCCTCTAGTGTAATTATCATCTTTCTACTAGGAAGACTAAAGGTCTAGGTCTCACTATGTCATCTCTCATTAGCTTTGTCATCAAGTAATGTTCTAGTATAACATGTGGTATTTGTGTAATATAGAAAGCCTTATTGCCATAACGATGCACTAAATTTTAATATATCTCTCTCTTTATAAAACTCCGCTCGAATGACCGTAGTAGTCCATATCACTCCCATACATCTAGGGATAATAATATCTCTTGCACATCTTCAAACCAACATTATTACATCACTTTTATTTTATTATACTTTCAAACATTCTTCTAAAAATCACCTAACTACACTAACACACCTTTTTATATGTTATCACATGCATAACATGCTAGCACATTCAATTTAATGTTAGTGCACTGTTGGTGCCTGATACATCTTTACGTAAACCTTTTTTATCCTCGTACCTCCTTAATGTCATTGGTTTCTTCATTGAGTTGAATTGAAAAATCTTCTTGTACTTGAAGTTTTTCATGTGTCCTTTACCTCTACATTTTAAAAAAATATGTTTTTGTAAAAAAATTATGTCATTTAACTAACATATTTAACGTTTCATGTGTTTGATGGTGTATTCATTATTTTCTAGTTTATGATTTTAATGGATGATCTCTCGGGCATTTTATTTATATGCTTAATCCATCAAGGAATGGCCTCTTTCCTTTTAAATTTATGTATTGGTGATTTGGTGTAAGATGAAAATACAACCTCGACACTGGTTAAGTATAATATTGAGAGGATTTGGGGTTTTCGAGGCCCTTATCTCGGTCTTGTATTTTTTTGTGCAAAATTTTTAAAGTGAAAATGAAATCCCATGGCCCATAGAGTGGAATATTTGGGGTATATTTAGGCTTATTTACCAAAATACACAAATCATTGTAAAGTTGAAATATTTGAACGCATCCCCACACCCATTTAGAATGAAATGTTTCAAGTCTTTTCCTATCAAAAAAATTTATGACTCGGTTAAGGTTGATAGTTTAAGTGACACCCAAATTCTTGATCGAGAGAATCACGGTAGATGTGGTCCTTTGGCACAAGTTTGTAATATCTCATGCAAAGGTGAATAATTTAATTTCATCCCAATTCCCTAGTATATGATGGGTTAGGACACGTGGCTGCTGACTTGAGTGTTTGGTGGGGAAATGCATGTTTACAAATTACATTGTTATATCCTTACAATATGAAAGTGCATCCCCATGGCCCACCCAAGTCAACAAGTCAAAATAAGTATAAGTGGCATGAAAATGGGAATCCAAGTGAGAATTAAAAGTTACAAATTACACATGCATAGTGTTTCATTCATGTCAAATGCCTCCTTTATCCTGAAGCCCACAGAGGAGAAGTATATGGCGTATTAAAAATAAATCCTGATGGCTCATAATAAAAATAAGGAAAGAAGGATAAATCACCAAGTAGATATTGTGCCATTAATGTTTCCATTAATACATATATAACTCAAAGGAAAGGCCAAATTCAACACTTTTACATTAAAAAAACAATTAAGAGAAATTTTAGTGTGCCCTAAGTGTCTTACGGAGATAAATTGTGTTTTTGAAGAGATGGAACAAAACCTAGGTCATTCCTCCATTCCCAAACTAAACACAAAACTTGTAGAACAAGCAAGTTCCCTAGTTTGTTGACATTTTGGAAATTTTGTGTCATTTACGGATTAGTGGTTAGTTTTATTGAAAGGTAGGAGTCTCTAAAGGAAATTTTGGTAAATTATATCATTCCTGTAACTAATTATAAATATTACAAGATGAATATTATACCAAAATTCCCCCAAACAAATTCAAATTTGACCTCCCATTTTGATATGATAGTTGATACAAACCTAGGTGTGGCGAGATTCAACGAATTCAAACTAAGATTGAAGGCCCCAGAGAAGAATAATATGGTGAAGAAGATAGATTATAATAGGATTGGATTGTCTCTTATTTTCCTACCCTCTTCTCGGTACCCAAATTTTGTATGGGCATGTGCTCAAAATTATAACCATGAAACCCAGGAAATTAGGGTTGGGAGTGGGTCCTTAGTGTTATCCCTAATAGAAGCATCATTTGATAAAATATTGGGCCTTCCCAATGTGATCCATGCCCCCGATGTAAATGTTAAGAAAGGGGAGATCTTGGAATGAGAATCTTGGAGTGCTAAATAAGATGTTGAATGATCAATGGTGGTAAAGCCTGGAGCCTCGTTACCTAACTCCTAAATAATTTGGCTTTAATGAATTCATTGAAGAAATTGAATATTGTATAACATTATTGAGTCACTTGGTGGGTAATGATTCTACCTTCATGTTCCCATAGTGGATGTGTCATTTATTTTCTCATATTGTCATCCATTGGGGATTTAATTAGGAATTCCATCCATCTTCAAATGATGTAGGTATTTTTTATAGCTAGATGGGAATCTTATAGTATCCCATAGTTACGCATGACCACCTAATTATTGTACAATGTGCCATTCCATATAATCTTCCCGGGGTTGAGGTAGGAAAGGTATCCGAAGCACTTACAAAGTATATGACATATATCCCATTAAATCACGGTCAATTATGGGGCTCGAATTCGGAAGAGTAAATGATACATTATTTTCCCTATGATGTGCTTATTTTCCACTACTTTGAAATATGAAATAATGGCACTCTATTATAAGAGGAGCATAGTTGTGAGATTTTCTACAAGGATCAATACGGAACCCTATACACATAACACTATACACGTCAAAGAGGTTGTACTCAAACAAATGATGTGAAAATTCCAAGTAATCAACAAGAATTTGAACAAGCAAGGAAAATCATGCATAAGGTAAAAAGGTCTACTCATTCTCATAGATCAAAATAAGAGGGTACATATGGAAGTGATGTGTAACTCCCATGCCTAGAAAATCATTCCCTCCATGAGGGAAAAAGGAGTTATGATTCCAAAATAGAATGTAACACCTATGATGTCACTGACGCATATGAAAATGACATATTATATGATGGAATCTACCATGTGTCATATAACTATTAAGAATAAATAATACCTCTTCAACTTAAACTAAATAAGAAAGAAAATAAGACTTACCTAACATCGAATTATGGGGTTTAGTGATACCCGTAGATGTGACTGATGGTAATTGATGTTGTGCTCTTTATAAGAAATGATATAGATTGCTTTACGGTGAGAAAACCTATAGATCATGAGACACTAAACAAAATATTATTAATAAAATATGAGGCAAATTTCTGGCAAAGGCCAGTCCCTAGAAATCAAAGGAATTCCTCACAAGGGTGTCAATCCACTTTTACACAATCAAGTGGGTATGAAAACAATATAAGATTTATGATAATCAAATCATAATAATATGATAATAAATGAGTTTATTACAAACATATAGCTGATAGATAATGAGTAATGAAAGGTATAAACTATGGCTCAAATTCAGAATCTAGATCTGAATCCAAATTCTTAGAGGAAGCATAAATCTCTTCTTCGGTGAACTCCAACTCTTATTATTTAGAAATGTTTGTGTATTATCTCTTTAAAGAAGTTTAATAATCCTCTTTAGTGTCATCTTGGTATTAAAATTCAAAATATGAGTCTTCGAGTTAGTTTCGTTCTAGTAAATTTAGATTCGAGTCTAAATCCTCCAACTCATCTTTGTATTGATATTCAAACCAAGTAAGATCATCTTGGATGCACTGGACTTCAAAGTATGCTTCCCAAAATTCTTCTACAACATCAAAGATCCATTGAGTGGACTCAAAGATTCCCTATAAATGATCTAAAGGGGCACAATGAATGACATGTAGCTGAAGATCATGTAGGATGTCGTATTGTTCCCAATACAATGGATGCCAAAAATGGGTAGAGAATTAATACTTGTAATCTCATGACTTGGACCACCTATTTCCATCTAAAATAATCCATATTGGATAAAGTTTTAGGGATAAAAATTTTATAATGATAGATTAAACAAATGAACACTGATGAAAATTATAGGACAATAATAGTAGGAATCGCAAACAATTACAACAATTCTTTGGTGATTTTTGAGAATAATGGAAGACTAATAAAATGTAGTGTTTAGCTAATTAATTAGAAATTGTGGCCCTATAGAGACTTAAATAATGATGTAAAATACATAAATGAACACAGAATAGTACCTAGATCATTAGATAATGTTGTAGATGATTTCGACCTTGATAGAAGATGATGAGGAAGTTGGTAATGCTTGGCATTGGACGATGAAATGATTATCTATAAAGGCTCTGAATGACTCCAAATATGCTTAATGGTTTAAAATAACAATGATGGATGATATCTTGATACTTAGTAATGGTGGTATGATACTCCACAAAGAAACTTAACTTCGTGAATGCTTGTACAAGATCCTTGAGTAGAGACTAAACAATTGGCTTAAGTAATCACCTATGATTACCGGAATCACTTGATGATTTTGGTCTATTTAGGTTTTTTTAGTAAACGATTGGAATAGATTCCTAAGTCAAGGTTCTTTTTTGGATTTCAATGTGGTAGTTTTTAATTTGTTCAAAATGTGTCGGGTTAGCGGTGATGATAAAGGAATATATTAAATTTGACTAGATTATGTTATGACTTATCTTAATCTAGGTTTATAGATAATTTTAATAGTTTAATAGATGATAATGATAGGTTTTCAAGATAAGGGAGTTAGGGAATATGTTAAAAATTATTTTTAGTGAATATGTGGATAGTTAGGAAAATGATAAGGTTAGGTTAGATAATTAGGTATTATTTAAGAGAAAGGAAAATAACAATTTTCATAGGTGGATATATTAATTTGATTAAATGGTGTACATGTTATGAAATATTAATAAAAATGGGGATGTAGTATGTGACCTCAAGAATGTATTTAATTAATTAGATGAAGGTGAAGAGGGGGTATAAGATATCAAATTAATTGATTTTTAATAGAGATGAAGGGAGTTTTTGTGGGATGTCATGTGTTTAAATAATGATGAGGGAGTGTATATTTTTGGTGTCTACAATAACTCCTAAAACCTATGATCTCACTAAGAAATATCACTCACCATGTAATGTGGAAAATACCCTAAGTGATGATAAGGTAAGTCATACACACCAACACCCCCCTTCATTGGAGTTGAGGTAGAGGTCATGGAAACTCATGATAGAAAGATAAATCCCCTAGAAACCTAAGAAACATGTGTCAATGGGGCCCGAAAACTAAAGTCTTGATAAGGTAACCATGTACAAACAACATATTCTTGGAAAATAAGAAGAGGAGGATAGTACTTATAAAGGCTTAAGAATATGGACGACTACAAGAGACCTCACCCCAAGAAGAGAGGCGTAACTAAATTTTTTTACCTAAGTGAAGGGCATGGTGAAAATTTCAGCAACCTGATCACAAGTCTAACAATAATGCAATTCGATGATGTCTTTGTATATCACCTCCTATATGAAGTAATTGTGGATCTCAACGTGCTTCATCCATTGATGTTGAACTGTATTTTAGAACATTAAGATGGTGCTCATGTTGTCATAGTAGATAATGGTAAGATGTCTAAAGTGAATACCAAAATCTATCAAGATACCTACTGCAACTAAATAAATTTTATGACAGTGTTAAATTCTCTTATGTACTCTACCTCTGTAGATGATATGGAAATCACATTATGCTTCTTGTTATACCAAATGAAAGGACACAAACTAAGAGAGAAATTGTAGCCTAAGGTAGATTTCTGATGATCTAGATCACTAGCCCAATCAAAGTCTATATATCCAACCAAGTCAATATATGTCCCTCCTAAATAGTGAATGCCATCAATGTGAGTTCCATGAACATAGTGAAGGATCCACTTTTTTCTTTCAATGTAACTCATGAGGTTCTGCGTATAAATTTTGACATGATCTCAATACATAAAAAATATATGGCTGAGTGTGAGTTAGTTAAATCAAGATCCCCACCAACCTTAGCGTCGATAAAGGGTACCATCAACCATATGATAAGAGAAATTAGAAACCAACTTAACCCCGGAAAGGAAAGGAGTAGGAGAATGCTTACAATAAAAAATGTGGCCAACTGAGCTAGAAAACCAAGGGAGTACTTAGGATGTGAAATTACAATTCGTGACTCATATTTTGAGATTTAGATCCTAATAAAGTAGTGAATTAAGTCTAAGTTAGACATGGAGAAATTGTTGGCCAAGAAAATATTCACATAATCGATGATAGAGAAAGATTTTATGTGATCAAAAAGTCATCAACAAACGAACGAGGATGATCATGGATTCATCCCGACACATAATGTAAACATTTGGATTAAAGTGACACTAAGTCAACCCTGGTAAAAATAGAAAGGATTCTATATTTTCATACCAATCCCAACAATATTGTTAAATGACATAGAGATACTTATTTAACTTACAAATGAGTGAGGGATCATGGAAATAACACGAAGGTTGTTCCATGTAGATCTCTTTCTCTAGGTCCCCACGATGGAAGACACTCTTAACATCCATCTAGTGGACTTAGCATTTATTTGTAGATGTGATGGTAAGGTTCAAATCAAATGGAATTAATTGTAATCAAGCATAGCTTTTAGAGTAATCAACCCCAATTACCAGGAGAAAGCATTAGTTATAAGTCACTCTTTAAACTTCTCCATTGGCACCATACTTTTTGGTATGCCCACTTATAATAAATATTTTCTTCCTTTTAGAGAGAGGGTGATGTCTTAAGTATAATTGTTCATGAGTGAAGAATACTCATCCATGGCATAATCCCACTTAGTAATCCCATAATCCTCCAGAAAATACTGAGGTTAGAAGTAGAGGTGAAGAAGGATTGAGGTCTATTGAACTTTGAATGAGTTTGTCTCTCATCCAAAGGATCCCCAATCCACTCTCCAAAGCACTTTGCAATGTATTTCTATCCCAATAAGAGCCAGGAGGTGAGTTAGGCTTAGAATATGTAGATTATTGATTAAACATAAATGGGAAATACTAGCCTAATCTAATATTATGAAAAGTGTGAACATCTATAAATTAGAAAATCTATAGAAATGAGGCTAGAACACTAAAGAAACCCCAAAGATTTACCAAATCAACTATAAACCATCAAGATAAGAGATAAATAATAGCTACTCTTATGCATACATTATAACTTTGACAAAAACATCAAACTAACATGTATACACTACTCTCTACTATTTGAATGCTACAAAATGTGAAGCTATGAAGATCCTAGCAATCAAATTTGATTATTTGATGCTCAAGGTTTTGAGAGTGAAGGCTCACCATTAATGGATACAAGACCATATGGTTCCCCTCATTTACTCAAGCTTGAGTTGGAATATGCAATAGAAGATAATAGCTCAATAACAATGCAAGAATACTCAATATCCTAGAAAATTACAATAATTATACTAAATAAGGAGAAGTGTTCTTAGAAAAATTGAGGGGGTAGAGGTCTATTTATAGTTTTCTAATTTCAAGAAAGGGATGGTTTGGATGCATGTGGGACAAAAAGGCCCAAAAGGTGAAATCCAAATGAAATGGACTTTGGAAAGTGAAATGCACTTTTAGAAAGGTAAGTGCCTTTTAGAAAGTGAAAGAGATTAATTAACCCTAAGTGGCTTAATTAATAGGGATAGGCTTGTGGAAGCCATTTAGAGGGGTATTAGTGTGATTTAGGGATTAGAGAGAGTTAGGTAGGTTATTTAACTAGCATAGTGTAGTTAATTAATGAGGATTATAATAATTAGTGCAAGTTTAGTAATAAATTTTCTTTGATCAAACTATAGGTGTCTACATTTTCCCCTCTTTGGGGTGGTGTAAGCTATGTCACTTCAAATAAAGTAGACAAGCACAAACAACTACAATTTTTTAAAGAGTGGAAGAAAAATTAGTAGAGTGAAGGATTCCCCCTCGAGTGTCGATGGGGTGATGGAAGAGGTTGATCGATGATCAAAAAGAAGGAAGAATAAGTAGGTGAAAGATTACCTATGTGAAATAAGAAATAAGAAAGGGGATATAGAAGAAAAATAAAAAGATGGGATATCGAGCTATCGGTGATCACTTATAATGTAAAACAATATTTATTTCATCACATTGCTAGAAATCTTCATCATCGGTCCTTATTAAAAATATAAGCATACGATAAAAGTGTAAAATGACATGAAAATCCGAACACAAAAATTATCCATTGCTAAAATTCCAACTCCATGTAACATACAAAATGCAATGCAATACAAGAAGTAAACAAGCTGATCTAACAAGGAAACAAGTACAAACACACATACTCAAACCAACAACGTTCAAGATAGTTGCAAAAATGTTTTTTTATCAAGCTTCAGTTCTAGATGTTCATGATAAATGAAAAGGGTTAAAAGTGGTGCCCCAAGCAAGGATACATGTGAGGGGAATTGATGAAGGACACATGGTCCAATGAGAAAGCATTGTGCGCTATGAAATAATACCAAACAACTCATTTTCCCCAGAGTACGGATGAATCAAGCAATCTATATTTGTAAATGGTTGTAGATACAAATGATTTGTGAGTCACTTAGTTCCAAAACATGTGAAAATACAAATGAGACATGACATGAATACCATGTGTGTGAAAAAACATTCGATGTGTATGATCGTTTTACCAAAAATTTCAATTTTCAAATTTTTACGATGTTTTGGGTTTCTTGATAATTTTTGAATGTTTGTGTTTTTATGAAGTGGTTTTCCAAAGTAAGGTATAGAAAAATAAGCCCCCTAGCATTAGATGGGAATATACAAAGTTATAATGACCATATTAAGTGAGAGAAGGTGAAGATGTGAAGGTTCTCCTAGCATTATATGGGAATATACAAAGGAAATTCCTTCACATTGAAGAGGGATATGCGAGAACCGATATCAAAACAATGCACCATGATGAAGTTACACTCCAATGGTAACATCATAGCTCCAATGCAATAAGAAAGATTCAAACAATGGAAAGAATATGCAAATAATAAAACAAGTTTTCTCATGCTTATAGATCGAAAAAGGAAGTACAAATAGGGGTGTTGTGTAACCCCCATGCCTAAACAAGGAAAGAACCCTTATGATGCCACTAACACATATGACATGACTGATGCATATGATGCCACTAAAGGAGGAGTTATAATTTTAAATAAGGAATGTAACTCCTATGATGCACTGACGTAAATGAAAATGACAGATTATATGACAAATCTGACACATTTCATTTCACTCCCTAAGACCTATGACTCTCGCAAGGCAGATGACTCACCATGTGATGTGGAATGACTAGGTAGGTCACACACACCAACACCCCCTTCATTGAATCCGAGGTAGAGGTCATGGTAAGATAGAATAGAAAAGAAGACTCCCTTAGATAACTAAGAAAGATGTGCCAATGGGGCCCGACAACTAAAGGCCTAATAAGGTGCCCATATACAAATAACATCTTTATGGAAGGAAGAAGAGAAGGAGAAAAATCTATATAGCTCAAAGAATATGGGTGGCTGTAGTAGACCTCACCCAAAGAAGAGATCGTAAGTGAAGAAATTTCACCTCAATGAAGGGCTTGGTGAATATGTCTCGCAACTCCGATCATTGTCTTAATATATCAGTATGTCGATGATGTTTTCATGTATCATCTGCCTTATGAAGTGCATGTGAATATCAATGTGCTTCATCCGATGATGCTGCATTAGATTTCGTAAATCAAGATAGTGCGCATGTTGTCACATTAGATAGTGTTAGGCTACCAAAAGTGGATGCCAAACTCTATCAAGATACCCTGTAACCAAACAACTTATGTGGTAGCGTTAACTGCTCCTTTGTACTCTACTTCTATCGATGATATGGCAATGGTGTTTTTCTTCTTATTGGACCAACCGATAGGACTCGAACCGAGAGTGAAATTGTAGCCTAAGGTAGACTTCTGATGATCTAGATCACCGGCCCAATCTGAGTCTGTAAAGTCAACCAAGTCAATCTCAGTCCCTCCTAAGTAATGAATTCCATCTGTGTGAGAGCCACAAACATAGTGAATGATCCAATTTACTGATTTTAAATTAAATTCATGAGGTTCCTACATAAATTTGGACATGATCCCAACAAAGATACGATAAATCTAGATGAGTATGAGTAAGGTAGATCAAGCTCCCCACCAACTTTTGTTAAAGGGTACCTGTTGGTTAAAATTCACAACACTCCCAAATGAGTTATGGTTCTGATTTTCTAAGGCAAACTCATCTGGTGTGAATGCACAACATTGATTTTTCTCTAAGGTGTGGGACCTTACAAGGTAAGAAAACTCTCCGTTGAAGCTGGTTCTTACTACTTGACTTAGGTGTATACATGTAATATTTGGCAGAGGTTATGATTCAAAACTCTTACCCTAAGACTACCAAGGAGACCAGGTTGAGAGAAACAAGGAAATGGAAACAAAACTGAGCAAAAATAGAAGTGATACACTAAAGGAGTGTTGAACTCCTTTCCTTGCAAAAATAAACACGAGATCATGAAGATATAGCAACAAAACATGCAAAAAAAATCTAAAATACAAAGAAAGATCAAAAGGAAACAAAACGATGCAAGGGAGGATTGGAAAATCAATCAGAGAGCATGTATTGTCAGTTCCAAAATTGATACAATACATTGCAGATAACAAAGAAGGAAAAAACATGTTAAAATCTCCATGGGACGTCTAAAACTCCTTCAAATCCACCTATTAAGGAGAAATGAAGAGATTATAAGAGAAAGAACATCCAACCCTTTACAAATGAGCCAAAACCGCTTTTAATCACGAATGCAGAATGGAAGAAAAGCTAAAAATGTGGGAAAATTGATTTGGGACTTCAATCACCAACAAGATTCATCCAATGGGCCTAAAAATGATGGGTTTCCATAAAAAAGCCGTACTTCAAAGTACATTAGCTTACGTAACAAAAAAAGGTCCATACTTCATTAATTTTGGTGGTTGGAGTCATTTTCTATGTTTTTTGTATGCCAGAGACGTTTTCCTATTTTTATCCCACAACTATCCATAAAAATACAAAATTGAACCATTAATCGTGTAGATAATTTCAACATCTTTCTAATGACACCAAGAACGTAAAAATCTAAGCTTTGGATCAAAAGATATGGCCCTCTGAAGATTTAGGGAAAAATTACGCAAAAATTGGATTGGCGGGCAAAAACTTTAAAATTCTCCCCTTTTTTGAATTTGGGAAAATTTCCCCAAAAAACCCTGTGCCTCGCCACTCTACTGCCATGTGGCACTCTCTGATTGGTCAATGGGATCGCAAGCCCAAACCTCGCTTTTCCCCCTTTGATTTTGTGATGGGAATTTTCCCAACTTTGCTCCACGCTCCGCCTTCTAGGTGACACGTGTCACTTCCTCATTGGTTGGCGGGGATGCGCTTCCAATTTTTCCTTTGCGCATTTGACCACTTTGGCAATATTTCCAAATTCTCCCCACACCCCCAACCTCCGCAAAAATAGGACACGTGGTGTCCTCCTATTGGTCATGGGATTTTGGGCTAACATTTTTCTTTTCACCCCACGCCAACCCTTTGGCAAAATTTCTAACTTGCCTCCGCTCTTCTGACCCCGCTACGACAAGACAAGTGGCATGTTTCTATTGGTCGTGGGCCTTCGGGCCAAAATTTTCCTTTTCACCCCGCTGAGTCCTTTGGAAAATTTTCTAACTTCACTCCGCTCCCCGACTTTTGCTGCCACGTGGCATGTTTCTATTGGTCGCGGGCCTTCTCAGGGAAAATTTCCCTCAAAAACTCCACCAAGCCATAACTTGAGAAATACAAGGAGTTAGGAGGAAAATTTTACCTTTCTGGAAAGGTGAGGAAAAATCCTATCTTATGGAGCCATTTCCAGAAATTTTTGAGTCCCTGAAGCATGCCAAAAATTCATTTAAGTGCTAGAAAAGGAGAAGAAGGAGGAGTTAGCCAAAAATAAGTAGGGGCTTATTTTGGATAACAATTTGGTGACTCATAGGGGTCATCTGCCTGCTAGATGAATGATCAGCACCCTTTGAAGCATCCATTGGGCATGGAGTCATGAGTAGTAGCCTATAAAATGATTTGAACTTTGAAAACTTCCTTTTGAGCCACTTAAAGCCCACTGAAATTGGAGTTGTTCTCACCAAAATGCCACTAAAATGAACTGCGTAAAGAGAAAACCATCAACACCAAAAACTATGTACAAAAATGGAAATCATACATGCTCCAAATGGAACATGTAGAGTGTGCACAAGCACTTCTTCTACTGAAAGCAAACCTACCTACCCTACTCTAATTGGAAGCAAAGATGAGATAAACAAACCCCGCTTATCCGGTTGTGTAAAATATCTTCCTTTCTTCAAAATTGGAAGCCATGCAAATGATTTGGAGCTAAGTATGGCTGCTAGGATGAGTGGAAAATCAACAAGAAGCTAGTCTTCTACCCAAATTAGCAAGGTGTCAACTGAAAACAAATCCAATACTTCTTTTAGTTGCTTTGCATTTGGATTGAAGAGGTATGGCAGCTGATCCTTGGAACTTTGCATATCATCCTCATGCTAAGAGGAAAGCATGACTAGATGTGGATTCTCCTTTGGCTCCAATGAAGCAAACTACCTTATTGGGCAAGGTCTGATCCATTTGATATGCCCATAACTCTGATTTTCAACTCCAAAAATGGAGTCCTCTTGTAGACCTTCTTGGATAGATGAAGTGGAAGAAGTGATGAAGTTCTTCTGCTATTTTCCTTCCTTTTCCAAGTGAAGAACATGGAAGATTAATATCTTCCAACATTGGTTCCAAAGAGCTGCCACAAAACATAGGCTGCTATTTTTCAATGCTCTCCTTTGTGGCAGTAGGCTCTTGATGTTAGAGAATGAATGGTGAAGAATAAAATATTGTAGTTTCAGCTGGCTCTTCATCCAAACATTCATCTTAGTCTGATGGAAAATCAAACTCTTCAATGTCCTACTACTACAAGGTCTCTCCTTCTTGTATGGTGGCCTCCAAATCTGCAATTTCTTCACCATGTGTAGTTTCATTTTTAAACATGAAACTTGTCAATCCAAATTCATCCAAAAACCATATTTTGGAGAGATGAAGTGGGAGAGAAACATGAAATTTCTTGTGCCTCTTGCTCACAATTTGGACCTGTTTTGTTCACCTCCATAATGGATTCATCAATCAAATCAGCCCCTTCAAATGAAAGAAAAAATGTATCAATAATGCTTCCTTCTTCTGCTGTTGTAAAAACTGACTTGATCTCATCCATTTGCTCCTCTTCAATGGGATTTGGAGCTGGTTTTTCTTCTTCCACAACTTGAAGACAATCTTTCTCTTGATTAAACTCTCCCTCTAGCATGAAGTTTGTCAAATCAAACTCTTCAATCTGCTGCTCTAGAGGACAAGTTGGGGCTGCAAGATCTTCTTCTTCTATGGCTGATTGTGCAACTTGAATTGGATCAGAATTTCCTTCAAATAGAGTGCCAACATGGACACTACATTCTGAGAAAACTGATTGCTGGTATGCTTCTTCCTTTTTCTCTTCTTCTACTGCAACAAAATCAGTCCTGACCACCATTTGTTCAACCTTGGCCTCTTCTATAGGCTTTACCAACAAAGGGATCTTCTCAATTCCATATTTAAGAGCCAAACTTACTAAGCTCTTAATCATTCCTTCTTTGCTTGGCTCTTCCTCTTGCTGTCCTTGATGACTGATTTTTGCAATTTCTTCTTCCCCACATGGGATTGGGAATGCAAGAGGAGGGGTGGGTTGGATTTCAATTGATTTTACAATTTTTCTTGGTGGTGGAGGAGATGAAACCTCTTGTTCCCTTGGAGTGGAAGGTATTTCTTTTAGCTCTTGTGGAGGGGATGACTATTTGGAAGGGAAAAGGATAGAAGAATTGAGATGAGGTGGAAGACTAGGGAATGGAGAAATGGATTCAACACTTGGGGCAGCATTCAATGGGAATCTTGAAAATTGAATCCCAAATTGAGATGGTACTTGCTTAAGGAATGGAAAGAGAAGAACCAGATGATGGTGTAGAACTTACCCATTGACAAGGTTGTTCAACACCAAGTTTCTTGGCCTCTATCTCTACTTTCCATTGTGAAAGTTGGGTTAGTATCTTCATCATGAAGTCTAGCTTCTCCTAAGAGCTGAAGTGTCTTGGAAAAGGGCCTCCCCATGGACAAGGAGTCCTGTAACCAATTCTAAAAGCCTTCATTTGAGCTGTTGCTCTTGATTGCACCATCTTTGCCTCCATATTTTGGATTTTCTCCACAAAATCAGCATCTTCCATTTGATTGTATTCATCGCATGTGTACCCTTGCTCTGAATTTTCTTCACAACCAAATTTATTTTGGTATTGCTCATATGGGTAAGCATGTTGACCTTGAATTTGATCAAAATGCTGATTTGGAGGATTTGTAAAACATGTTGGAGGTGGAACATACTGTTGTTGTAAATGTGAATTCCATGATGGAAATGAAGTCATGATTGCACAACTTCATGGAATGAAAGAAGATGGAAGAGATGGAAATAAGAATGGATGAAAATGGATGGAAAACAAGTCTGTAACTCAGAGAATGAGTTATTTACCAGATGGAGTCACCAGATGTGTTTTTGAAAATGCCTCCAAAGGTAGAATCCTTAACAGGAACACACCAACCTGTCAAAAATAAAGTGGAAGACCTCTAAGGTCCCACCGAGCATGCCAAAACTATTATTCAAAATTCACAAATGATGCCAAATGAGTTATGGTTCTACTTTCCTAAAGCAAACTCATCTGGTGTGAATGCACAACATTGAGTTTTCTCTAAGGTATGGAACCTTGCAAGGTGAGAAAACTCTCTAGATTGAAGTTGGTTCTTACTCCTCTATTTAGGTGTATACATGTAATCTTTGCAAAGGTTCTGATTCAAAAATTTTACTCTAAGACTACCAAGGAGAAAGGGTTGAGATAAACAAGGAAATGGAAATAAAACTAAGAAAAACTGAGAGGTGATACACTAAAGGAGTGTTGAACTCATTACCTTGCAAAAATAGACACGTATCATGGAGATACAACAACATAACATGCATGATTTTCCAAAATACAAATAATGATCAAGGAAACAAACCAATGCAAGGGAGGATTGGAAAATCAATCATAGAGCATGTATTGTCGGTTCTGCAATAAATACATTGTAGATAACAAAGAAGGAAAAACTACTTATGCTCGAATCCTGGTTGATCTCGATACTCCAAATGTTTACCAAATACAGAAATCAATCTTCAGATTGGAGCCGTGGCTCTGGGTGCGAGAGGATAGACTATGAGAGACTTGCCTTCGAGATGTAGGCGTTGCTTCAAATGGTCGGGTTATGTTACGATGATCCTGAACACTCCAAACGTAAGACCAAAACAGCACTTTGGAGATTCTCTACTCGAACATCTTAAATCGACTCAAATCCGGCTAAGGATTCGAGTGCCCTCGCAAGCTAACTCACCCATCATGGTTGATTACAGAAATCAGAAGCCTCCAGTTATTCTTTACAGTCAATTCAGTGATTAAAGATATTCGACCTCCCATTTGGGTCACCCCCATCAAACCTATTGCAGTTTTTCCGATCTTGTAGTGGATGTGGAAAATCGCCTGGACAGTGGTGGATCGGAAAAGAAGGGTAATGCCAAATCTAAATCCCCACCATATCGGACAAGATTTGATTCTTGTCTTTTTGGGTGCTATCATTGCTACATTTTGCTTATGGTCTTCATGCGCAAATGCTGTTTTGTTGCAATGGTTTGCTTTTGTTGGTTCCTTCCTTGTCGCTTTGTTGGGCTCTTTTGTGATGATCGTGATGTTTTCTCTCGTTAGTGGTCTACGGAGTACATTGTTATCATTTTTGTGGCCGGACCACCGCGTGTTTGCTTTGTTTGATCACCTGTCACAGGTGTTTATTTGCTGTTGTGTTCTTTGTTGATTGTTTCTTTGCAGATCATGCTTCTGAATTGTTATATCGTAGGAAGTTGATCCTTTTTTTCGAGCTTTATTTTCCTATTCTAGCTTCCGAGCCTTGGCAAATAAAAAAACAAAGAAGGAAAAAATGTGTTACAATCTCCATGGGAGGTATGAAACTCCTTCAAATCCACTTACTAAGGAGAAATGAAGAGCTTGTAAGAGCAAGAACATCCAACCCTTTACAAATGAGCCAAAACTGGCTTTTAATCACGAGCAGAATGGAAGAAAAGGTAAAAAACATGGAAAATTGATTTGGGACTTCAACCACCAAAAATATTCATCTAATGGGCCTACAAAATGATGGGTTTTAACAAAAAATACCATACTTTGAAGTACATTAGCTTACAAAGAAAAACAAAGGTCCATAATTAATTTTGGTATTTAGAGTTGTTTTCTATGTTTTTTGCATGCCAGAGATGTTTTCCTATTTTTCTCCCACAAATATCCATCAAAATACAAAATTTAACCCTCCATCATGTAGATAATTTCACCATATTTCCAATGACACCAAGAACACAAAAATCTGAGCTCTGGATCAAAAGATATGGCCCTCTAAAGATTTAGGGCAAAATTAGGGCAAAATTGGATTGGTGGGCCAAAACTTTAAAATTTTCCCCTTTTTTGAATTTGGGAAAATTTCCCCAAAAATCCCCATGCCCCGCCGCTCCGCTACCATGTGGCACTCTTTGATTGGTCAATGGGATCATGGGCCCAAACCTCACTTTTCCCCTTTGATTTTGCATTGGGAAAATTTCCCAACTTTGCTCTGCGCTCCGTTGTCCCAGTGACACGTGTCACTTCCTCATTGGTTGGTGGGGATGTGCTTCCAATTTTTCCTTTGTGCATTTGACCACTTTGGCAATATTGCCAAATTCTCCCCGCACTCTTGACCTCTGCCAAAAATAGGACATGTGGCATCCTCCTATTGTTGCATGGATTTTGGGCTAACATTTTTCTTTTCACCTTGCACCAACCCTTTGACAAAATTTCTAACTCACCTCCGCTACTCCAACCCCTCTACCGACAGGACACATGGCATGTTTCTATTAGCCGCAGAGCCTTTGGGCCAAAATTTTCCTTTCTACGCCTGTCGAACCCTTTGGAAAATTTTCTAACTTCACTCCGCTCCCCGACTTCGCTGCCACGTGGCATGTTTCTATTGTTGCGGGCCTTCTTAGGGAAAATTTCCCTCAAAAACTCCGTTGAGCCATAACTTGAGAAATACAAGGAGTTAGGAGGAAAATTTACCTTCTGGAAAGGTGAGGAAAAATCCTATCTTATGGAGCCATTTCCAAAAAATTTAAGTCCTCAAGCATGCCAAAAATTCATTTAAGTGCCGAGAAAATGAGAAGAAGGAGGGTTAGCCAAAAAATAAGCGAGGGGGCTTATTTTGGATAGTAGTATCATCAACCAAGGGGAGGGTCAATCGAAACCAACTTCACCCCGAAATAAAAGGATTATGTGAGGACTTGCAATCGGACATGTGAAACGAGAAATCAAATCAAGAGAGTACTTAGGCATGTGAGATCATAATTCTCGAGTGAGATTGTGAAATCTAGATCCCAAGAAAGTAATGAAGAAATCCTAAGTCATACATAGAAAACTTGTTGGCCAAGGATATCTTCATAAAATCAATGATAGAGGAAGAACTACCCATGATCAATAAGTCATAAACATATAAAAAAGAATAAGCATGGATTCATCCTTTGCGAAATATACATATTTGGGTCAGAGTGACACCGAGTGAACATTGATGCAAATAAAAAGGAGTACATCTTGGCATACCAAGCCTGAGGGGCTTGTTTAAGACCGTAGATAAACATATTTAACTTTCAAATGAGGGACAGATCATGGACATAACCTAGAGGTTGTTCCATGTAGATATCTTCCTCTAGGTTCCCATGAAGGAAGGCACTCTTAACTTCCATCTGGTGGACTTCCCATCTATTAAGCGGCAACGATGACAAGGGTTAGTTGAATGGAAGTTGTCTTCACAATCGGAGAAAATGTTTCTAAGTAATCAACCCCAGTTACTTGGGAGAAACCCTTAACTACAATTCACACTTTACACTTTTTGACTTCTCCATTGACTCCATACTTTTTCCAATATACCCACCTACACCAAATGATTTTTCTTCCTTTCGGAAGAGGGTAAGATCCCAACCTGTCATACTTTATGAGTGAGGAATACTCCTCGTCCATGGAAGAATCCCACTCAAGAATCACAGAAGCTTCCTCAAAAGATCATGATCGAAGCGGAGGTAAAGAAGGAGTGGGGTCCAATGAAGTCTGAGTGAGTACGTCTCTCATCCAAAGGATCTCTAACTAAATCTCCATTACTCTGTAAAGTTTTTCTAGCCCAAAGAGGTCCCAAAGGATCAAGCTCAGAGTTGGAAGATTCTTCACTCGAGTGATAAGGGACATAATCCTCATCATCACTACATTCAAAATCAAAAGACTCAGAAGTTTGAGGATCGGGAGGAGTAGGGAGAGGAGGAACTAGCTCAACAACATCATCATCTGATGAGTCAGAATCTGAATTAGTGGGAAAAAGAACCTCAGTAGAAGTAAAATTCAAGGATGACTCATCAAACTTCACATTCCTATCAATATAGAGCTCATGAGTTGTAGGGTTGAACAATCAATATCCCTTCATGTCATTAGGATACCTCGACAAAGGTACAAGGTTTGGATTGTGGATCCAATGCCTTTTGTTTCTTCTTGGGAATTCGAGCCATAGCCTTGGATCAAAAGACTCAAAAGTTCTCAACATCATGTTTGTGTCCAAACCAAAATTTAAATGGTTTCATCCCTCTTACTGCCTTGTGTGGAACATGATTTTGAATGTAACAAGCACAATTCAACTGCTTCATTCCAATACTATGGAGGAAGGAACTTTGAGTGAACCATAAAAGTAGCCATCTCCTTTAGAGTTTAGTTCTTTCTTTCTGTAACTCCATTTTGGGAAGGGTTGTAAGTAAATGTACACTACAAAGCAATCCCCTCAAAAGTGCAAAAATCATCAAACCTATTTCTCACATACTCGCCTCCTTTTTTTGGTTTGAAGAACCTTGATAGATCGTTCTATTTGTTTCTCACAAGATCCTTAAAGTTTTGTAAATGTTCAAAGACTTGACTTAAGCTTAAGAAAATACACTCAAGTATAACATGAAAATTCATCAATGAAGGTTAGTATATATAGCTCTAGTGAAAGAATGATATGGAAAAGGGCTAAAAATGTCACTATGAACAAGATATAAGGGACGAGTAGCTCTCCAGGATTTTCCTTGTCAACTATTTTTTTCAGGATGCTTTCCGATGGTAGAACCCTCACAAAGTCCATTAGAAATCTTAACTCAGGGTAACCTGTTGACCATTTCATCTTGGCTCAATTATTCAAGATAACAATAATTTAGATGTCCAAAATGCTCATGCCATAACTTGCTAACCTCATTTGCATGAGTGAGAAAGGAATTGGGAATCCAATAAGAAGAAAAGTGGGAAAAGGTATACAACTGTGAATGGTGATCTATTTTTCCCTTAGCTATAGTGTATTCAGAGTTAAACTCATGAATGATCACAAAGTTAGGATGAAATTCCACTCGCATTCCCTTACCAAGGTGGGTGATTTGGTAAATCGATAGGATATTGGTAGTGAGATTGGGAACACTCAACACTTGGTTAAATGTTCCACCTCCTATCTCTACCGATCCACTACTCGAAACCGACACATGAGTGTTATCACCCAAATAATGATTTGGGACATGCCACATTGTTCAATGCTAGAGAATTCAACCTATGAAGCGATGTGGTGTGAGGCACAAAATCAATAATCCAAGTTGATGATGGAGTTGATCTAGCTATAAGGGCCTTACCTTTATTCTTTTCATTTTTAGACTCATTTTTTGTAGAAGACTCACCCTTTTGAGTATTTTGTTTGACAAATTTAGGAACACTTATTTTATTCTTGTCAAGAAAATAAGTTAACTGATCATTTTTTTCCAAAAACATTGATGCTCTTCGTGGCCAAGATACTCACACATAGAGCATTTACACTTTTCCTTCTTTGCTTTAGGCTTAGAATTTGAAGTGTTAGTGTTGGGCTTAGCTGGGGTTTGGATGGTCTTGGTTTCTTTCTTAGGTTGGTCCTTTTTTCTTTCTTCTTTTTATTTTTATTTCCCTTATTTTCCATAAGGGCATGTGACTTGGATTTTAGAGTCCCCATTTGAATGAGTTTTTCTTGTTCTCGAATGAGTTGGGATGAAAAATTGTCAAATGAGGGCATTTTCAGCACTACCCAAGGAAGATTTTGTGGTGTGGAAAGTTGAAATGAAGATAGATTATTTAGGACCTAACTTAGAAAGAATTGAAAAGATCAATTAAGAGTATTTCTTCTCCACTTTACATTCCTTTAGAAGCAGTCTAGTGTGGAAAAATTTGAGAAGAAGGCCTACATGTTTTTAAAGTCACTAGGATTTAACCCTAGTAGTTCGTTCTCCAAATCATGTGCTTTCATGTCATCTTGCTTCCAAAACATCTCAAATCAAGTGTTTTCCACACTTCATTAGGTGTCGATAAAGTTTTAATGTGGAAGAGAAAGTCGGAAGAGATAGACATACAAAGAAGACCTAAGGCTTCATCACAGTGGTTGAACCATTTAGATCTTTTGGGTTCATCATCAAGTTCTATCTCTAACCCCATGGTAACATGGTACAACCCTTTACTTCAAAAACCAATATAATTTTAGATCTCCATTAGAAGAAATTAAAAGGTGTGAGCACCGTACTTTAGAGATATCCATAATGAAGAGATAGAACCAAAAAGGTAGAAGGAAGGAGAGAGAAAGGAAATAACCACCCCAAAACAATATTACACCCCCGAGTTTGGAACTTTATAGTTTAGTGCATTGATTACAATCAGATGTGACTATGCATCGAGAACTAGTCTATCACTCACCTTGCAATCAACATAATAACGTGTAAGAGTGGAGACCAAAATCAAGGTTTGTTGGGTGCAAAATTTTAACACCAAAAGAAAGCACAAGAACGAGTGAAAACAAGAAGGGAAAGAGAAGGCCTTATGATAAATGGTTTCTCACGTCACATGCAAAAATCCCTTTTCCGTAAAACTGTGGAGGACGCGCTCACAACTCCACAAGCAATAAAAGGGATAGTACAATGCTCAAGATGATTTGAAATGAGCTGACACAAGTAATATAATGACACCCCCAAGAATGTAGAACTTTATAAAGTAGTGTGTTTACAAAACTGATAATCCCATCATGTAGTGTGCAAAAAAACATGTAACTTTGACTAAAGAAGTGCTCATAACAGAAACGAGTCAAAATTTATAGTAAAAACATTATTCTTGCAAATGATGGAAAAAGCCAATAAGTCTGCAAATGTATTTAAAAAGTTCCCTAAATGCATGTAAAGGGTGTCGTATGTGTGCTCATTGGAAATGACATCAAATTTTAGATAGGGTTTGTTTTTATTGTGAGGGGGATTATCCTCCTGCCAACCCCAAACCTCACCCTCCATCTTCGACACTCGAAGGAAGGACAATAAAACAAGCAAATAGAGCCCAAAAAATGCCAATGAAATAAGTGTTTTTCACCTTACAAAAAGTGTGAACTAGGCTGATGATACTAACCAAGCTGAGTTGATTTAAAGGCTAATGCACTAAGTCGGATTGATGTGTGACCAAGCTGGTTAGTTCACACCTGAGTCAGGCTGTGGAGAGTTGTGTTGAGCAACATTGAACGTGTTGAGTTCAACGTAGGTGGTCCACATGTCAGGGGTTGATGCCACGTGTCAGGTGGATAGGGAGTGACAGAGGTGTTGAAGTCACCAGGAAAATTTCAAGCATAACTACCAAGACTAAGCAATTACCATGTGTCAACCAAGGGAAAGGCGGCCAAGTTGTACATGTAGAGTAATGACTAGGAGATTTTCCAGGCCTGTAATATCAAAATGGTCAAACAGAGGTGCCACGTGAATATTCACACCAATAGGATTCTGTGCATCAAACGGGTCAGAGGAAAATCAATTCGAGCTAGGCCAAGCCTACCATGAGCACACATGTTCGAGATATGTTGAGGGAACTCTCCACATAATAGGGCCAAGAAAACTAATCTTTTAATCCAAGCTGAATAGAATGAAACCAAAGTGCCATGAGCTTGAGTGAAGGTAGATGCACAGTGGCAGATTTGAGTCTAACCGATGCAAATGAAGATGAGCGAATGCAAAAAATTATCCTCGCAAAAGCACAGAAAATGCAAAAGGAAACAATGTAGACTCTGAGTTAGATCAAACCCGAGCCCGCAGATGTGTGAAACAAGCACCAAAAGTGCTGAAAGTAAACCACGACAATGAAAATGAGCCCATGAGTATATAATAAACCACGAACAAAATGAGCACACAAAAAAACACCTCAAACTTACAACTGCTGAAACCTCAATGCAAGGTGAGAAATACAATTCCAAAGTAATAATTGAAAAAACTTGCACAAGGAAATAAGAAGAAACCAGAAGTAATAAGCAATTGATAAATGAAGAGTGCACGTTTTATTGAAACCTTGCACTCTGATACCATGAAAGAGGGATATGCAAGAACCGATATTGAAACAATGCACCATGACGAAGTTGCACTCCGATGGTAACATTGTAGCTCCAACGCAATAAGCAAGATTTGAACAATGGAAAGAATATGCAAATAAGAAAACAGTATGCTCATACTCATAGATCAAAAAAGGAGTACAAATAGGGGTGTTTTGTAACCCCCATGCATAAACAAGGAAAGAAACCATATGATTCCATTGACACATATGACGTGATCGACGTATATGATGTCATTAAAGGAGGAGTTACAATTATAAATAAGGAATGCAACTCCTATGACACACCGATGCAAATGAGAATGACAGATTCTATGACGAATCTAACACTTGTCATTTGACTCCCTAAGACATATGACTCTCACAAGGTGATATGACTCACCATGTGATGTGGATGATGACTAGGAAGATCACACACACCAACGAGACATATATGATGATAGATCAGCTAGATCAAGGCCCTAAAAGATAGGTTTAAGAGGACCCTTAAACTTTTAGGAAAACTAGCCCTAGATAGAAGTGATTGTTACCTATCCAGATGTGAGAGTTTCTTGTGAACAATGAATCCTCCTTAAGCACCAAAACCATTTTTCACCTAAGGACTTTCCCAATGTGCCCCAATTGCGTGGTTTTCAAAATTGGATGACCTAATTTCTCTTTAAGTTTCTCTTGATTTTGTTTTTTTTTCTTGTTTTTTTAACTCTTTTCTAAGTAACCTCATATTAAAACATAGAACCTCTTGAGATGTATTGCATTCATTAGTTCCTTTAATTCCTCACCATCCAAGTGAGCCAGTTTATATGCCCTGAACTATACTTAGTGACCACAACATATGGTCCTAACCAGTTGGTCTCAAACTTTCCTTTCTTTTCTTAGTCCTTGACTGTGTTAAATTGGTTTTATTTTAAAATGAGATATCCTACCTCAAATTGACAAGGTATGATCCATTTTTGTATCCTCGTGACACTCGGTTTTGATAAAACTTCAAATGATTGAGTTCTCTCATACACTTCTCATCCGTAAGCTCCAACTCTGCTAAATGAGCTACCCCGTAGTATTCATCTTTTTCTAGATGGTCCCAGAGAGATTCTCGGATGGAAGCTCAATTTCAAAGGTTATAATGACCTTAGTGCCAAAGACTAATGAATAATGAGTAGCAATAGTAGGGGTGTAGATGGAGGTTTGATATGCCCAGAGGGTAGGATGGATTTATAGGTGCCAATTACGACCAATTTTGCTAACCATCTTCTCCATGATATGAACAAGGGTTTTATTAGTGGCTTCAAATTTTCCATTACCTTGAGGGTAATAGGAGTTGACCACTTGAGCTAGATTTGGAAGCATTGGCATAACACTTTGACCATATTTTTTTAAAGGATTTACCATTTTCTGCTACAATGGTGGAGGGGATGTCATAACGGAAAATGAGATGGTTCATTATGAACTTGGAGATCTGCACACTCGGTTACATAAGTGAGAGGTACAACCTCTACCCATTTGGTGAAGTACTTGGTGGTAGTGATAATATGAGTGTGGCCATCTAAGGAAGTTGGAGTGAACTTCCCTATGAGATCAAGTCCCCATTTTGAAAACAACTAAGGTGTTGTGATGGGTTGCGAAATAATGTGCTAGTGGATGTATCAAGTTTCCATACTTATGGAAAATTTCACATTTCTTAACAAAGTTGTAATAGTCTTCTTCCATGGTAGGATAATAATAACCTACTCTTAATAGTTTCTTAGCAAGGACCATTCCACTTATGTGTGCTCCACAAATTCCTCCATGCACTTCTCTAATTGCTTGGACTGACTAGGTCACGTCAAGACAACAAAGTAGATTCTGTTGTAGCCACGCGATAGAGGGTGCCTCTAAGAGGGTATAATGGGATATACAATAGATAAGGGATATTTACTCAGTATAGGAGATATTTGGGGAAAGGTTTCATCTTGTAAGTAGTTAAAAATGGGATCATACCAAGGGGATAGAGGACTAATAACTTCACATGCTATACAAGATTTTAACATGTCATATGTAGGAACTCAAAAGTGTTCAACAAAGAATGGAATCTTGTTTTCATGAGGTGGAATGCGTAGTAAAGACCCAATTGTAAGCATGACATCTGCTAATCGATTATGTGATATTGGCCTCTTTTCAAATATAATCTGTAAAAGTAATTCTTCAAAGTTTCAACAAATTTCTTATACGAACAAGTCATTAACCATTTAATTTTAGAAATCCTTTGTACAATGAAATTCTCCAAGGCCCGAAATCTAAAATTTTTGATCTTCGGACTTTGGAGATTTTTCTCTTTCAGAGTTTTATTGCTCAGATTTGAAATTTATCTTTTAACTCTCCAAAGTCTGAAACCACAAAATTCTAAAATTTTAGACTTTTATGATTTTGGGTTTCGGAAATTTTGGCCCCATTTTGTTTAAATCCTTTTGGACTTCCGAAGTCTAAAATTCTGAAAGTCCAAAATTTTACTTTCGGGCTTTCAAGTTTCGGAATTCTCCGAGTCATTTTAGGATTTTTACTTTTGAACTTCAAATTCCAAAAGTCCGAAAGTCTGAAAGTTTGAATTTTCAGACTTTCGGCTTTCGGGTTTTGGAAATTTTCATTGCCAATTCACTTTTTCGTCTCCCAATCTCCAAAGTCCGAAACCCCAAAATTCCAAATTTCAGGCTTTCGGTTTCACTTTTTGGAGGTCCTCCGTGTAATTAATTTTTCACCTACCTCCATATGGATTAGATTTCTACCATTAATATTGGGTTTTCTATTTAAACTCGGTTTTTTACTCATCATTTTTACCTAACACATTTTCTCTGACATTTTGTTTCTTGTACTTTGCGACGTCTTTTTCAAGGTATGGTAATTTGTTTATTTTCTTTTTGGTTTAAGGTCTTTTTCTTTGTTTCCTTCTCATTTTTTTTTCTCTTTGGTCTCCCTCTGTGTTTTTTTTTCAAATGTCAACCCCTTTGTTCACCATGTTTCACATTTTGAAGTTTTCTTCAGGTATTCAGAGTTGTTTGAAGGATCCTCTCGAGTCTCCCATACTTCTTCTCAATTCTCATTTTTTCAGAATTTGGGAGTTAGTATTGTTTGGAAAAGTCCTTTTCCTTTTTTAAAAACTTTTCTCAAAAATTTGTTCAAAAAAATTTTTCAGAGAAAATTTTTTTTTGAGAAAATTTTTCAAAATTTCTTTTTTTGGAATTTTTTTTTTTCGAAAAAAATTTTTGGAAAAATTTTTTGGAGAAAATTTTTTAGAGAAATTTTTGGAAAATTTTTTTGAGAAATTTTTTCGAATTTCTTTTGAACTTCGAGAGATTCCAGTTTTGGTGATTCTTTTCAAAATTTTCAGTTCGGGACTTCAAAAGTTTTTCCTTCGGGTTTTTAAAATTTCTCCAACTTCAGCTTCTAAAACATAGGGCTTGATGTCTACTTCCACTTCAAAGGGAAAAGAGAAGATGAAGTACTCATTTCTTGGGGTTTCTCCTCACTCCTTCCTATCTTCCAACTTAGGGAATATAGGGGACACTAACCTAGGAAAATTGATTTTCCATATTTCTAGGAAAGATTAAAGGCTCCAAACAAGAAATCATGGATGCAAGCCATCTACGATAGTGGGCTTTCCCTTGTTGTTGCAGTTTTCCCACATCCATGCATTTCCCAGTTCATTTTTAGCTTGTAGCAGCCCACTTTGACAAAGACTCCATGTCAGTCAGAGATAATGATGATAAGGTAGTAATCCATTTGGACCTAGACTTCTTCAAAGATCTTCTCAAACTTCCCGATGTTCAAGATTATGCCACAATTTTCACCAGAGTTAGCAGTGGAGCATTGGGACAAGAAAGAGGAAGTATGCTCAAAATCATGATGAAAACTTATCTGGCCAAGAGCTTCACCAAATTACCCAAAACTATGCATCGGTCGATTTTATTCAGGAGGTCAATGATCTTATTGTGTTACTAAGTAGAGTTTCAGGTCTTCCTTCTACAAAGGAATTCCAGAATGGATGTTTTTGTACATCATGACCATCAAGAAGAATGATGAGTTTATCTGATGGGGGAGCATATTAGTAGCTCCATTTTCTATCAATTGGGTAGAGTGTCAGATACAAGACTTTCTACATGACATCCTTCTGGTGTATGTTGTTGCTATTATGGGAGATTTTGCTGGTTTGAATACCAGAGGTGTTCATAACACTTCCCAAATATATGACTTTTATCCCCAACTCACTCTTAGATGAGGGAAGTAGGCATTTCCACAGAGTCAATGACACTTTCTTTGTTTTCATCCTCTATCATTTTGACAAAGAACTATATAATCAAGGATTTCTGATGAAGCTTTCAAAGAAGTGTGGGAATGGGGAGCAATCTACTTTCAGTTTCCTACATTCACCTATATCCAGATTCCGGGTTTCATAGGTGCCCCAAGAAAATTTCCAAGGTGCCCCACTAATAAATGGATTCTATTGGAATTGGTTTGGTAGTTATTGGATTATCATCAAATCCAAAATAAGCATCACAAAGTGGGAATGCATTTCCCTATTTCGATTGGTAGGTACTCTTGCCCAAATATTCATAAGGCTAAAAATGTTGATGTAGAAATGGCCGAGGTAACCTGTGACCTTTCATCCATGACTAATTTTGATTATTGGGGTAAGTTTGGGGAAACAGGTCGGTCCAGTGCCCATGTGCCCCAATTGGAAGATATCTAGATTCATTTTTGGGATGAATACATCATGTGACAAAGAGATTATGAAAGATTGACCCTTGATGAGGTTCGACAATTTGGTTTGGCCGATGTGCCAAAGGACATGCAAGACAATGATGAGGTTTTGGATTCATCATACAAGGATGATAATGTTTCCAATCAACCACTGCCATGGATTGATTGGTATGTGGAAGAATGCAACAATACAAAGGAGAGGGTGGGACCCATTTTAAAGAGGACTTTCAGTTGGTTGGCCACCTTGGGAATCTCACCCAAAGGGGAAAATCAACCTACAAATACAGGAGCTATACCAGCAATAAGCCAACCAACACCCACTAAGGGAAAAAGGTCAACTCAAAAGGCTCCTACAATCCCAAAGAAGATTTCATTTGTTGTTGGTGGCTCATCTCTCTCCAAGGCTTCTACTCCCAAGACCATGTCTCTATAAACCTGTGACAAGAAGTGGTTGAAGTCAATGACTCCCCTAGTATCTCCCAAGATCCATCACATCTTCTTCTTCTTCCTCCATTATCACTTCCAATATCAGTTCCTTCCACTTCCACAATCATTTCTTCCTTCCCATCCCCTTCTATGGCCCAAGTATTCTCATCACTTCCAGTTCTATCAGCTGGGGAAAATATTGGGTCACCCATTTCCTCTTCACTTCCTTTAACACTTCCATTTTCTTCAATCATACCCCCTAGCATCATTCTATCAACTCCTATGGTTGTCCTTACATCCACACCATCCATCATTGCTACTTCTTCTCAAATACCAGCCAATATTTCTAGTGATCTTGTTTTAACCAATGTTTCAGGTATTGGATCTGCTGCTCCATCTTCATCAACTTTAGCCATACCAGAATGGTTGTTTAGGAAAACCCAAGAAAAAAGAAGAAGGTTCCTCTTGGGAGATGTTATAGATCTCAACATATTGGAGCATATGCCCAAGAGACAGGCCAAGAGACCAAGAACCATGTCAAGTCTGATGGTTAACCCATCTAGAGAATGGGTGATAGAAGTTGCCACCCCATTGAGGGGAAAACTAAAGAAACAATCATAGCTATGGATTACTGGATTTCAAAATTCTCATTGGGAAGGCTACTCATGAAGGAGCCAAGAAAGATGTGCACACTACTCTTGGGGCTCTTTTGGAAAAATATGACAAAGATAAGGCCACCAAAGATGAACTCAAAGCCAAGGTCGAGCAGCTCACTGCACTGTTGTGCAAAAGTAACCCAACCCACTCCATCTACTGAAGTCTCAACTACTACGGCTATGATGATTTCATCTACAATCGATGATATTTCTTATCACGAGCTTGAGAAGCTAGGCTAGAAAGGGAGATCAATGAGTGGATGGATGGAGAGAATTCTATAGAAGCCAATCCTTTAATCAAGGAAGCAATTGAGATATATAATGATCTCATAGGTTGTAAAAACCACCATTTCCAAAATGGATGAGGCCTTTTCTAAAGATAATAATAATCTAAATTTAAATTTGGCAACATGGAGTGAGATCAGAGAGAAGATCCCAACTTGCTTCTTCAGGAAGAGGTGATCGATGATGTCTCAAAATTATTTGAATATCAAAAGGCCATGGAATTTTGGTGTCAAGTATTATAGGATTTGATTAAGAAGTTGGAGGAGAAATGAGTGGAAATCACAGATGCCCTGAATGACATCTCAGAAGAGTTTGATATTGCCAATTGCAAATTCTTCAATGAAAATATCGATGCTCTTCCTAAGATCAGATTAAGGGAAATTTCAAGGATTTGGTGAAGCGTGATGATGAGGTCACCAAAACTTTCAATAGTGACTCCATTGACCGATTGGTCTTGTGCCAAAATTTCATAGGAGACTAAAGAAAGTTATGAATAAACTTTGAAGATTTCCAGCCAGGATCACAAAGGAGATCGAGATAACAAGATGTAGTGAATCACTATGCATGTGGGCCTAGAGATGAAGAAATTCAGGAATTATCAAGTGCTTCATTGAGTATAAGCACCAAATGGTTGTGTGGGAAGGAGGATAACAAAAAACTTGCAGGTGAGGAAGGTGTAGCTAAACCAGGCCAAAGCTGAGTGGCCATGAAAGGACAAATCCAAGCTCTGATCGGTCAAAGTTGTAGGGTTGATTGAGTCAAACCCTTGTAAAAAAATTAGCTATTTTCATCATGGGAGCATGTTCCCTTAATTTAATGACATTTCTATTTTTAGAAAAATGTTAGTTAAGGGCCCAACTTGTAATGGCTCAGCCTAAGAACTTATAAATAGTTGAATGCTTCAAGTTAGTAGATATAGATTATTTTTTGGAGGAATTTCTCTTCAAGCTTGGAAGAGTGCTTCAGAGATTTCTAAGAAACCTTTTAATTATATTCAGAGTTACACCTTGCTATTGAAATCTGATTTATTGTGTTGAATGGTTAATCAATGTTTACTTTGTGAATTTACAATTCCTTAGTGAGAGTGATTATCTTACCTTTATTTCAGGTTATCTATTTCATGTTGTGAAGGAATAATACGACTATCTTTTATGTCAGTTGTGAAAACCTTATTTTCCTTCTGTATTAATTTTATGTCATTATTATCCCTAGTTGCAGAAATAGATGTTTGATATATGCATGTGTGGTTTCCTCATGATAAATTAATTGTGTGTTGAATCCAATTTGATCTATCCTTATGTACACTCAAGTTTAACAAAGGAACGTCCCCCCTAGTTTGTGGTATTTTGTACCCTTTCTAAGTTGCGATAGGTGAAGGTGGTCAATGATGCAAGCATCACTCCCACATTAACCCTTCCAGATGTTAAACATCCCTTAATTTGGTGCATCACCACCCTTAGTATAGTTTCATTTCTTGCAAAATCTCTTTCCTTAAAACTCATGAAGATGTTAGCTTAGGATTAGATGGTCATTTTATTACACTAGGAGTAGTAAAGCATTCAGTTTAGGAAGAGGAAGTCAACCTTCTCTCGGAGGTTCACCTCGAGCCCAAGTCCCACAACTTGAGAGGTGATCCCATGTGTCCCAATCACACCAAATGTCCTATTCACATTTTGGCCATTCGGAGGGTGCAGTGATTTGGTGACAATATTTTTGGCATGCCCGGTGGGATAGAGTTGGTACTTCTCTTCTCATTCCATTAACTAAAAGTACCTGGTGACTCCATCTCTCTAGATTTCAAAGTTTAGTACAATCAACTTATGTGAAGAATTCACACAAGAGCTTCTTCAAGGTAGGAAAATTATAAACATACAAAGCTTTCCTTGTCTCCCCCAAGGAGAAGAGGAAGAAACCTTTCAGCAGCACCAGCCACCACTTTACCTCATAGAGGGCATTCAACTCCTCCTGAGGGACATTTTCCTCCACCGAGACACAACCAACTTTTGAAATGTCATGGCAGCCAATGCTTGTCCTCCTTTCAACACCAGTAGTCCTTTGTTGTTAGCACAAAGAGACATGCCATACCAAAGTTGCCTTAAAAAATTTTACCATTTTACACTAGGGAGACTAATGTTTCACCTCGGGAGCACATACTAGATGTAGCTAGCATTTGTGTGGTACACAATATTATAGAAGATAACATGGTAGTTTGACTCCTTGCTACTTCATTCAAAGGTAGAGCACTTCAATGGTTCCAGAGTTTAACTACTGGATCTATTACCACTTGGAATGAGTTAGGCATGAAGTTTTGTAAGCAGTTCAAAGACAAAAGTGATCATCTCTCACTTGTAGAACAATTCCATACTATCAAGCGGTCCCCTCAAGAGTATATGAGTGATTTCAACCTCTATTTTGACAAGACTTGGAAATGGATCCCAACACTCATAAGGCCATCTCCAGAGAGTGCATTTCTATATTACTTATGGGCATTGAATAGTGATGTAGCCATCATGATTCAATCTATGGGGGTACCATTATCCTTGATGCTTACGAAAATTTCACCGTAAGAGCTGAAAATTTCTTGATTCAAGTAGGTAAAATTTCTCCTAGACCTCCCATACCTATGTTTGCAGAGCTTACAGGAAAACAACCAGTCATTTCCCCAGTTCTGGTAGCTTCTAGTCCAACAACGCATGCATCCAATCCCTCAAATGATCTAGGCTGAGGTAAAGTCATTATTACAAACTTTCGGAATGAACTCATAGTAATGAAGAGGCAGTAATCCTAGTCCCAGTATGCTCACCCCTTTCAACCCCAATATCAGATGAGCCATCCTCCATTCCAAGGAAATGGTCAGTCACAAAATCAGGCCACAAGCCAAGCTGTGAATGTAAAACCTTTGAACTTTCAGAATCCTTCTACTGCCAGTTCTTCCAGAGCTATAGTCCCAGTCCAGAACAACCTCATCCAAGACTATGAATGGTGCTACCCTTGTTCTCAGCCCCATAATCAGAATCTCTACCCAAATGGAGTTTTAAGTCAAGCCCTTATGGTCCAAAGCATATCCACTCTACCTGAATCATCTGCTGAGACCATCCACTCCCGAAAGTCAAGACCAACCTCCTGATGAAACCACACTACTAAATTGGCAAGCAAAAGACTTTTGTGGTTTGAATATTGATGCCTCCACTATAGCATCCAACACATGTTCCAAGAAAAGGGAAATAGATCCACAGTCTTCCAATACTTGATCAGCATCTACTTCTCATCCCCCAACACAAATACCGGATGATAAAGGCATGAGAAAGAAATCATCAAAGTATCCATAGATCGAGTCTACAAAAAAGGATGGGACTTCAAGTATCACAATGCCCAATAGGATTTTCCAAAAGAGGACCCCAATGCCCCAAAAGGCATTAGCAAAGTGGGAGTGATTCCATTCAACATCATGGAGCAAATGAAGAAGACCAATTTGAGTGTCACAATGTGGGATGCACTCTCGATTCCTTCTCAGAGGAACTTGTTACGGAGGCTTTGAACAACTTTGCACTACTAATAGATCATCAGGTCAAGAAGTAGTGTGGAAACCAACTTATGCCAACCCAAAACAAAAATATATGCTAAGCCCAACAAACCTCCACCATTCTATATCTCGCTGATTATTGGTGACCATTTGGTACACAATTGTATGATCGATTCTGAGCCAGTAGTTCTGTAATGCCCAAGCAGGTCACAGATGTACTACAAATTCCATATACTCCAATTTTAAGAGGGGTTGTTCAACTAGATGGTACTACAGTCCAAACTGTGGGGGTCATTAAGGGGCTTCAGCTTACTATCCACACATGTCCTAGCTTGACATTCACATAGGACATATCTATCATTGATCTTCCTCCCCTCTTTTCCATTTTCTTATCATGGGATTTCACCACAAAAATGGGTGGTTATTTGTCATCAGACTGGTCACATATGATCCTGAGGACCCGGTATGGGACTAAGGTAACTATAAGGGCAGAACCAATCTATCACAATCATGTGGAACCTTACACAGCCAAACCCATAAATGGTAACTATGCCATTTGTGACCCCAAGATGAGGATGCAGATCATGAGCCAACTACTCTCATAGAAGAGGTTCTGGATATAGTTCTCGATGAGGTGAGTATAGATCATCAATATGACCCTTATGCTGATTTATTGGCAAATGAAGAATCTGGTCTGTTGTTTTTGGAAGAGACTGATTAGGTACATATTGCATTCATGAAGAAGATGCCATCATACCTCAACTTGTTAAGGCATCAAGTGATACAAAAAGGACTATGGAAGATGTTCTTTGATGGCTCATGAAGTAAAAATGGATCTGGTGTAGGGGTTATGTTAATTTCTCTAGAAGGAAACAAATATTTCTCTTCCTTTCAGGTTGTAGTTTAGTTGCACTAATAATGTTGCTGAATATGAAGCTCTTATACAAGGAATTCAGCTGGCCCAAAGAAGAGGAATCCAAACCTTGACCATCTTTGGTGATAGTGAATTGGTTGTGCACCAAGTTACAGCCCAGTAGTGCATCAAAAAATGATCTACTAAGGTCATATAAAAATCAGGTTTGGGATCTGATAGAAGATTTTGAGGCTTTTGGAATTCATGCAATCCCCAGGAAGAAAAAAATCAAGATGCTGATAGGTTGGCTACTATTGGTTCCCAATACGATGTACCTACGAACATCATGAAAGAAGAGTAACAGACAGTCAAAATGGTGGTCCATCCCAGTACCAGATAATGTGAGTAGTTGGTAGGTGTTCGATAGTGATCAACAGATTGTTCTCTTCCTATACAAAGAAGCAGAGTTCACTTGCCAAACATCAAGATAAACTCCAAAATTCTTACGGTGATCAAATTATACAACTGAAAGGAAACAAGCTGCCAAAAGGCCTGGTTACATTGGAATCCATCTTCAATTTGATGATCAAGCCAAGTAGAGCACTAATATGGTGGTCAAGGAGGAGGATTTTGAAGAGGTCGAGGTGGCAAGTGAAAAGGTTTTAAAAATTGGTAAGGTATGCACTACTCAGGAGAAAGAAATTTCATCAATTATGTCAGGAATACCATGATATTTTCACATGGAGCTACAAGGACTTGCGTGGTTTTGATCCCGGCTTAGCTCAACATACTATTGAACTGGATCCAAACTCCAAGCCAGTTCATCAAAAATAGAGGCCAATCAATCCCAAAATTGAGCCATTGATGAGGAAAGAGCTAACCAAGCTTATCGAGGCTTGCATAAATTTTTCCCATCAAGCATTCTTCATGGGTAGCCAATCTGGTGCCCATAAGGAAAAAGAATGGTGAAATTTGGTTGTGCGTAGATTTCAGGATCTGAACCACCTCGTTGAAGGATCACTACCCTCTCCCATCAATGGAGAAAATCCTCCAAACAGTGGCAGGGGCTCAAATATTTTCTTTTCTTGATGGATATTCAGGATATAATCAGATTCTGGTTCAAGAATCTGATCAATTCAAAATGGCTTTCACCACCAAATGGGGCACATACGCTTACAACAAGATGCCTTTTGGGTTATCTAATGTAGGGGCTACCTTTCAGAGAGCCATGGATATGGATTTAGAGGACTCATCAATGATATGATCTTGGTTTACCTTGATGATATCACTATCTACTCCAAGCATGTTGAGGATCATATCACTCATCTAAGAAAAGTTTTTTGAAGGTGTAGAGAATTTGGTGTCTCACTAACCCTAAGAAGTGCATTTTCACAGTGTAGGAGAAGGAAATTTGTTGGGGCATATTGTTTTGGTAGAGGGATTGTCTATCGACCTAGCTAGGATTCAGTCAATTATGTCCTTATCCCTCCCAAGTCATAAAAAGGGTCTCCAGAGTTTTTTAGGAACTATAAATTTTGTGTGAGATTCATTCCTCAGTTTGCAACGTTGGAAAAACCACTAATGGCCATGCTTAAAAAATAATATTCCATTTTCATGGATGAAGGAAGGAAGAGAAAGCTTTGAAGCCATCAAGACAACTATCTCCCAAGCTCCTACACTGGTGAATCCCGTTTGATAGGATTTCATTCTTTATGCTTTCGCAGGTCAGGAAAGTATTTCAGAATCCTCACCCAACATAATGATGACTTGATGGAGCAGCCCATTTCCTTTTTCAGTCAGTCTCTTAAGGAATACGAACTCAAATATTCCTTCATCAAAAAGTAGGTCTTTGCAGTCATTCGAGCCCTAAAGAAGTTTAGGCATATGTTGTCTAACAACAAAGTCCATTTAATGGTTTCTCATCCTGGCGTCAAAGAATTTTTGTTGAATAAAGAGATGAATGAGAAACATGTTGGGTGGATTACAAAAGTAATGGAGTATGACGTACACATCAAGGTCACTAAGCTTGTTAGGGGAAAAGGGTTATGTCAGTGCTGTGGTTGTGACATGGAGACCAAAGATACGGAAGATGTCATGCTTTTGAATGCTTGATGAAGGAAATGATCGATTGATTGGTCAACTAAGATGCAAATTTCCTTCTTTTCAGGGATATACCCTCCAAACATGGATAAAGTCCAAAGACATACTTTCCATCTTCAGTCTATTCCATATGTCATGATAGATAATGTTCTCTTCCAAAAGGATTTAAATGGTGTTCTTCTACGCTGCATCAAGCTAGAACAAGTGTGAACAAGGTATTAGAGGAATTTCACAATGGCCTATCCGGAGGACATTACTCTGCATGAAACAACCACCACTAAGATCATGTGAGCCGGTTATTACTGGCCAGACTTGTTCAAAGACTCTCATATATGGGTGAGGAAATGTAAGGAGTGTGCTCTTTTCATAGAAAATAGAGAGACGAGCTCTCCCATTACATCCCATTCAGGTGGATCAACCCTTCATTCAGTGGGGATTAGATTTCATCGGGATGATCAATCCTCCATCCAGTGAGGGACATAAATGGGTCCTTACTTGCAACAAATTATTTCACTCACTGGACAGAGGTAGTGGCCCTAAAGGAAAGTAATGAAAAGGTTGTTCTAGATTTTCTAGAAAATTTGATGACAAGGTTCGGTGTTCCTTTTACTATTATCTCAAACAATGCTATGGCTTTCCTCGGGATGAAGATAAGTGAATGGGCCATCAAGAATGGAGTCTACCTCAAGACTTCATCTAACTATTACCCATAGGGAATGGGTTGGCTGAATCCAGTAACAAGAATCTCATAAGAATCATCAAGCACACGATGGAGGCCAATAAAAGAACCTGGCATACACAACTCAAGATCGCCCTATGGGCTGATCGGATAACACCTAAAAAGGCCATCGGGTTTCTCCTTTCATGCTTGTATATGGAAGGGAAGTGAAACTTCCACTTTCCTTGGAGATGCCTTCCTTGGACTTGGCTTATCGGCTTGAAGTTATGGAGGATGATGCCTTAACAGTGAGGTTTGTTGAACTCATGGAGCTGGAGGAAATTTGAAACACAACCATGAATACGTTGACAAACATCAGGCTCAAGTTAAGAAATCCTTCGACAAGAAATCCTCTGATAGGTTGTTCAGGGAGGGAGATTTGGTTCTAAAATGGGATGAAGATCGCACCAAACCCAAAGGCAGCACGCCAAGTTTGATGCTCTCTGGAGCGGGCCCTATGTTATTACAAGTTGCAAAGAGGTGAATTCATTTCACCTATCCAGACTCAATGGAGAAGAATTTCCCATTCATGTGAATGGGATACACCTCAAAGCTTTCTTTTGAGGATGTTCCACCCTATACAATGTTCTTTGTCTTTTCCTCCAAGTGCTCTGCACATTGTTTTGTTTTCTTTTCTTTTGCTTGTGTGTTTTTATTTTAGTTTTTTTTTTTTAGACTCCTTTGCCCAATGTTTTGCTTAAGGCTACTAGTCTGAAAGCTTAGCAGAAAGCATTCCCTGAGGTTGCACCAAAAATGTTAACCATTTAACCTACCTTGAAGAAAATATGTCATAGAAAAAATTTTAGAAATCCTTTATACAATGAAATTCTCCAAGGCCCAAATCTGAAATTTTCAATCTTCTGGACTTCAGAGATTTTCTCTTTCAGAGTTTTATTGCTCAGATTTGGAGTTGCTTTTTTAACTCTCCAAAGTCCAAAACCCCGAAAGTCTAAAATTTCAAACTTTCGGGCTTTCAGGTTTTGGAACTTTTGGCCCCATTTTGTTTAAATCCCTTTCGACTTCCAAAGTCTAAAATTCTCAAAAGTCTAAAATTTCAACATTTTGGGCTTTCGGGTTTTGGAATTCTCTGAGTCATTTTTAGGATTTTTACTTTCAAACTTCTGAATTCTAAAAGTCCGAAAGTCCAAATTTTTGACTTTCGGCTTTCGGGTTTCAAAATTTTCATTTCCAATTCATTTTTTCATCTCCCAATCTCCAAAGTCCAAAACCCCAAAATTCTAAATTTTGGGCTTTTAGGTTTTGAGACTTTTGAGAGGTCCTCCATGCAATTAATTTTTCACCTACCTCCATATGGATCAGATTTCTACCATTAATATCAGGTTTTCTATTTAAACTCAATTTTTACTCATCATTTTTACCTGACACATTTTCTCTGACATTCCATTTCTTGTACTTTGCGACGTCTTTTTCAAGGTATGGTAATTTGTTTATTTTATTTTTGGTTTAAGGTCTTTTTCTTTGTTTCCTTCTCATTTTGTTTTCTCTTTGGTCTCCTCTCTGTTTTTTTTGAAATGTCGACCCTTTGTTCACCATGTTTCACATTTCGAGTTTTCTTCAGTATTCAGAGTTGTTCAAGGATCTTCTCTCGAGTCTCCCATACTTCTTCTCAATTCTCATTTTTTAGAATTTGGGAGTTAGTATTGTTTGGAAAAATCCTTTTCTTTTTGTATTGTTTGAGAAAAAAATTCTTTTTGGAAAATTTTTGGAAAAATTTTTCAAAAAATTTTTGGAGAAATTTTTCAGAGAAATTTTCGAAAAATTTTTTTGAAAAATTTTTTTTAGAAAATTTTTTTTCAAAAATTTTTTGGAAAATTTTCAAGAAATTTTTTGAGAAAATTTTTTAGAAAAAATTTTTCTTGAAATTTTTTTGAAAATTTTTGAGATTTTTAAGTTTTTTTTGAACTTCTTTTCAGATTTCCAGTTTGGTGATTCTTTTCAAAACTTTTTCAGTTCGGGACTTTGAAGTTTTTCCTTTAGGTTTTTAAAATTTCTCCAACTTCAGCTTCAAAACACAAGGCTTGATGTCTGCTTCCACTTCAAAGGGAAAAGAGAAGATGAAGTACTCATTTCTTGGGGTTTCTCCTCACTCCTTCCTATCTTCCGACTTAGGGAATATAGGGGACACCACCTAGGAAAATTGATTTTCTAGATTTCTAGGAAAGATTAAAGGCTCCAAACAAGAAATCATGGATGCAGGCCATCTACGATAGTGGGCTTTCCCTTGCTTTGCTGTTTTCCCACATCCATGCATTTCCCAGAGTTCATTTTAGCTGTAACAGCCCACTTTGACAAAGACTCCATGTCATTCGAGATGATGATGATAAGGTAGTAATCCATTTGGACCCAGACTTCTTCAAGAAGATCTACTCAAACTTCCCGATGTTCAAGATTATGCCACAATTTTCACCAGAGTTAGTAGTGGAGCATTGGGACAAGAAAGAGGAAGTATGCTCAAAAATCATGATGAAAAATTATCTGCCAAGAGCTTCACCAAATTACCCAAAACTATGCATCGGTCAGATTTTATTCAGGAGGTCAGTGATCTTATTGTGCTTTACTAAGCAGAGTTTTAGGTCTTCCTTCTATAAAGGAATTCCAGAATGGATGTTTTTGTACATCACTACCATCAAGAAGAATGATGAGTTTATCCGATGGGGGAGCATATTAGTAGCTCCATTTTCTATCAATTGGGTAGAGTGTCAAATATGAAGACTTTCTACATGACATCCTTCCTAGTGTATGTTGTTGTTGCTATGGGAGATTTTGCTGGTTTGAATACCAGGGGTGTTCACAACACTTCCCAAATATATGACTTTTATCCCCAACTCACTCTAGATGAGGGAAGTAGGCATTTCCACAGAGTCAATGATGCTTTCTTTGTTGTCATCCTCTACTCATTTTGATAAAGAACTATACAACCAAAGGATTTCTGATGAAGCCTTCAAGGAGGTGTGGAATGGGGAGCAATCTACTTTTAGTTTCCTACATTCACCTATATCCAGATTCCAGGGTTTCATAGGTGCCCCAAGAAAATTTCCAAGGTGCCCCACTGATAAATGGATTCTATTGGAATTGGTTTGGCAGTTATTGGATTATCATCAAATCCAAAACAAGCATCACAAATGGGAATGCATTTCCCTATTTTGATTGGTAGGTACTCTTGCCCAAATATTCACAAGGCTAAAAATGTTGATGCAGAAATGGCCGAGGTAACCCTTGCGAACCTTTCATCCATGACTAATTTTGATTATTGGGGTAAGTTTGGGAAAAAGGTTGGTCCAGTGCCCACGTGCCCCAATTGGAAGATATCTAGATTCATTTTCGGGATGAATACATCATGCGATAAAGAGATTATGAAAGATTGACCCTTGATGAGGTTCGGACAATTTGGTTTGGCCGATGTGCCAAAGGACATGCAAGATAATGATGAGGTTTTGGATTCATCATACAAGGGTGATAATGTTTCCAATCAACCATTGCCATGGATTGATTGGTATGTGGAAGAATGTAAACAATACAAAGGAGAGGGTGGGACCCATTCTTAAAGAGGACTTTTAGTTGGTTGGCCACCTTGGGAATCTCACCCAAAGGGGAAGATCAACCTACAAATACAAGAGCTCTACCAACAATAAGCCAACCAACACCCACTAAGGGAAAAGGTCGACTCAAAAGGCTCCTACAATCCCAAAGAATATTTCATTTGTTGTTGGTGGCTCATCTCTCTCCAAGGCTTCTACTCCCAAGACCACATCTCCTACAGTGCCTATGTGACAAAAGTGGTTGAAGTCAATGACTCCCCTAGTATCTCCCAAGATCCATCACATCTTCTTCTTCCTCCATTATCACTTCCAATATCAGTTCCTTCCACTTCCACAATCATTTCTTCCTTCCCATCCCCTTCTATGGCCCAAGTATTCTCATCACTTCCAGTTCTATCAATTGGGAAAATATTGGGTCACCCATTTCCTCTTCACTTCCTTTAACACTTCCATTTTCTTCAATCATACCCCTAGCATCATTCTATCAACTCCTATGGTTGTCCTTACATCCACACCATCCATCATTGCTACTTCTACTCAAATACCAACTAGTATTTCTAGTGATCTTGTTTTAACCAATGTTTCAGGTATTGGATCTATTGCTCCATCTTCATCAGCTTTAGCCATACCAAAATGGTTGTTTAGGAAAACTCCCAAGAAAAAGAAGAAGGTTCCTCTGGGAGATGTTATAGATCTCAGCATATTGAGCATATGCCCAAGAGACAGCCAAGAGACCAAGAACCATGTCAAGTCTAATGTTAACCCATCTGGAGAATGGTGATAGAAGTTTCCACCCCCATTGAGGGGAAAACTAAAGAAACAATCACAGTATGGATTACTATTTCAAAATTCTCATTGGGGAAGGCTACTCATGAAGGAGCCAAGAAAGATGTGCACACTGCTCTTGGGGATCTTTGGAAAAATATGACAAAGATAAGGCCACCAAAGATGAACTCAAAGCCAAGGTCGAGCAGCTCACTTTGCTTTGCACAAAAAGTAACCCAACCCACTCCATCCACTAAAGTCTCAACTACTACGGCTATGACGATTTCATCTACAATCGATGATATTTCTTATCATGAGCTCGAGAAGCTAGGCCAGAAAGGGAGATCAGTGAGTGGATGGATGGAGAGAATTCTACAGGAAGCCAATCCTTTAATCAAGGAAGTAGTTGAGATATATAATGATCTGCAGGTTGTAAAAACCACCATTTCCAAAATGGATGAGGCCTTTTCTGAAAGATAATAATAATCTAAATTTAAATTTGGCAACATGGAGTGAGATCAGAGAAGAAGATCCCGACTTGCTTCTTCAGGAAGAGGTGATCGATGATGATGCCTCAAAATTATTTGAATATCAAAAGGCCATGGAATTCCGGTGCCAAGTATTGCAGGATTTGATTAAGAAGTTGGAGGAGAAACGAGTGGAAATCATAGATGCCCTAAATGACATCTCAGAAGAGTTTGATATTGCCAATTGCAAATTCTTCAATGAAAATATCGATGCTCTTCCTAAAGATCAGATTAAGGGAAATTTCAAGGATTTGGTGAAGCGTGATGATGAGGTCACCAAAACTTTCAATAGTGACTCCATTGACCGATTGGTCTTGTGCCAAAATTTCATAGGGAGACTAAAGAAAGTTACGAATAAACTTCAAATATTTCCAGCCAGGATCACAAAGGAGATCGAGACAACATATGTAGTGAATCACTACGCATGTGGGCCTGGAGATGAAGAAATTCAGGAATTATCAAGTGCTTCATTGAGTATAAGCACCGAATGGTTGTGTGGGAAGGAGGACAACAAAAACTTGCAGGTGAGGAAGGTGTAGTTGAACCAGGCCAAAGCTGAGTGGCCATGAAAGGAAAAATCCAAGCTCTAGATCGGTCAAAGTTGTAGGGTTGACTAAGTCAAACCCTTGTAACAAATTAGCTATTTTCATGGGAGCATGTTCCCTTAATTTAATGACATTTCTATTTTTAGAAAAATGTTAGTTAAGGGCCCAATTGTAATGGCTCAACCTAAGAACTTATAAATAGTTGAATGCTTCAAGTTAGTAGATATAGATTATTTTTTTTAGAGGAGTTGCTCTTCAAGCTTGGAAGAGTGCTTCAGAGATTTCTAAGAAACCTTTTAATTATATTCAAAGTTACACCTTGCTATTGAAATATGATTTATTGTGTTGAATGGTTAATCAATGTTTACTTTGTGAATTTACAATTCCTTAGTGAGAGTGATTATCTTACCTTTATTTCAGGTTATCTATTTCATGTTGTGAAGGAATAATACTACTATCTTTTATGTCAGTTGTGAAAACCTTATTTTCCTTCTGTATTAATTTTATGTCATTATTATCCCTAGTTGCAGAAATAGATGTTTGATATATGCATGTGTGGTTTCCTCATGATAAATTAATTATGTGTTGAATCCAATTTGATCTACCCTTATGTACACTCAAGTTTAACAAAGGAACGTCCACCCCTAGTTTGTGGTATTTTGTGCCCTTTCAAGTTGCGATAGGTGAAGGTGGTCCATGATGCAAACATCACTCCCACATTAACCCTTCCAGATGTTAAACATTCCTTATTTTGGTGCATCACTACCCTTAGTATAGTTTCATTTCTACAAAATCTCTTTCCTTAAAACTCATGAAGATGTTAGCTTAGGATTAATGAATCTTATTGGTATGATGTTCTTTATGATAGCTAATTTCAAGCCAGCTATGAGCACCTTATATTCTGCTAATATTATTCATACAAGGAAATCCCAAATGAAATTCTTGTGGAATGCATTCTCTAATGGGAGTGATAAGTAGCACTCATGCTTCTTCTAAACCATGATAGGTGAATGACTTGTCAAAGTGGACTTTCCACATGACGGATTCTTCAATGTACATCATAGATGCATCTAGAAGATCTAGACACAATGGTTCCATTCCTAGTAGGGGAGATTCAACCAATTGATTTGTAAGTACCTATCCTTTTAGGGATTTCTAGTTAATGAACTCAATGTCAAACTCACTAAGGAGGATGATCCAATTAGCCATCCATCCTGTAAGGGTAGGTTTAGATAGGAGGTATTTGAGAGGGTCAACTTTGGATATCAACTTGGTCTTATTATTAAGGAGATAGTGGAAAGATTCTAAAATTTGAAGACCATGGCTAGGAAAAGCCTTCTCAATCTAAGGATATTTCATCTCATAGGCAATTAAGGTGTGGCTAAGGTAATAAACCACTCTTTCTTTGTGGCCAATATCATATTGGGAAAGCAATGCACCAATAGTGAATTGGGTAGTTGAAATATACAATAGTAGGGGTTCACCTGGGGTAGGTGGCATGAGAACAGTGGATTTTTCAGATATTGTTTAAGTAATTTAAAGGCCTTTTGACAGTCAAGTCCCCAGTTAAAGGTGACATCTTTCTTTAACATATGTGTGAATGGATGGCACTTATCTGCAAGCTATGATATGAATCAATGGATTTCCTAAATATTTCCTTGTAGAATTCATAATTGTTTAAGGTTTTTGGGTGGAGGCATCTCTGTAATAATTGTAACCTTGGTGGGATCTACCTCTATCCCTCTTTGCGAAACAATGAAACCCAATAAATTTCTTGATTGTACGTTGAAGATGCATTTCTTAGGATTCAATCAAACCTTGTAATCTCAGAGGCATTGAAAGATATGCCTCAACACTTCTGGGTTCTCTTCTCTAGTCTTATATTTTTCTAGGATATCATCCACGTAATCCTCCATGATGTCATTCATCATGTCATGGAAGATGATGGTCATTGCTTTAATTGATATGTAGTCCCGTAATTTTTTATTCCAGAAAGGGATTACTGATAGAAAAATGTCCCCTAAGGGGTGATGAAGGAAGTATTATGTTGGTCTTCCTCTATGATATTTATTTAGTTATAGCCTGAAAATCCATCCATTAAGGAAAACATCTCATAACCAGCAGTTGAATCAACAATCATGTTGATGTTAGGTAAGGGAAGTCATCTTTGGGACATGATTTTTTAATGTCTCTAAATTTGGTGCATATTCCGATTCCGACTAGCTTCTTTTCGATTCGGACTATGTTATATATCCATTATAAATATTCAATAGGTTTAATAAAACCTATGACTAATAATTTGTCCAGTTCTTCTTTGACAAGTAGTGCAGCTCATGGTTGCATCTTCCTTAGTTTCTGCTAGATAGGTTTGACATCTAGGTGTACAACATGGTTGTGCATGACTAACGTTGGATCCAAACCTAGAATATCTATGTATGACCATGAAAATATGTTTTCTATTCTTGTGTTGAGAGTGAATCTCCTATCTTTATCATTTTAAGATCCTCTTCTGATCTGATATTGGCATTGATTGTCTCTTCAACTAACATCTTCGATGCTTCCTCCATCTATATGGGATTAGGAGGAGAGTAAGATCTAGTTTTAGAAGTGGTTCAAAGAGAGTTTTATCTTCATGTGGGTCAACTATATTTTCCATTGATTCTTCTATTTGTTTGTCCACAAGCACCTCAAAGAGGTTTTCACTATGGGACTTTGGTTTACTATTTCAGCAAGGATTTTTGTATTAATTTTTCCCTTTCTTAATATTTTTTCTTAGGTGACCACACAATCCTACCTCTTCCCAAAGTATGTACATATGTCCAATTCAATGGAGAAACCATTCTTATGGTAACTATTTGGAATGGTATCTCTAAGTCCCATGAACTCGTAATTTCCTCATTGTTTTACGGAAATCGAATAGCATGTGAAGTTGTTGATCCCAATCAATGAGGTCGAGATATACAAGGGTGACTTAGAAATTAGCTTGGGAATTGATCTAGAAAGGGTGAAGATAGTTGAATCTAGAAACAAATTGGTAGAGGCAAGGTCCTCATATAAGCTACATTGGGAATCTTCATTGTTGTCTAAATGAGATGAGATATCCTCACATTTAGAAGAGGTAAAATCTATCTTCAAGGGTGGATCATCATGAGGTCTGATACTAAGGCCATGTTTGTTTGAATTATAACGGGAATAGTAATGAGCTCTAATTTTCCTTATGTGCCTACGCTGCATCCGAATCCCTTATAACCCATGGCATGCATCATTTGATGACCCTTAATATACTGTGGATCCTAGTGACATGAAGCCATTGTTCCTTCAGGTACCCATTTGGTAGGTGTATCTAGCATCTTCTCATCTAACAAGAGACCACTAGGAACAAACCTCTCAAAGGGTTTAGGGAAACTATCCCAAGTTATTTTGAACTAGAAGTATGGTCTTCCATGTATCTTAAATGACACTTAAAGATCATGTATCAAAAGATCACATTGAATATTGAATTCATCATTTAGGCCATACTTTCCAAATGTTGCTTCCCATGAGGTAAAGGGATTGACTAATGAGGGAAAATTCTGATTACAAGGAGTCAATGTATCTGGATCTATACGATCCTTCATAGCCTCAGTTTGTAATGGGACAACAATATCAGCATGGACATTCATATGTTGCACGAGAAAAATTGTGTAGTTCTCTATAGTGTGTAAATGGTTTTGGATCACCTAGGATGGTGATCATTTGTCCTCTATGACATAGCTTGATACACTGATGGAAGGTCAAAGGAATGGCCTACATGGCATGAATCCATGGGTGACCTAGGAGCATGTTATACAAAAGGTCCAAGTCAAGGACATGGAACTTTATATCATGATATGTTGGCCCCACTTCCATTGGGATCACTATGGTACCTGTTGACTCACACTCTTCATTATCATAAGTCATGATCGTAATGGTCTTAGTATCTAGATCTTCTTTTGTATGGCCTAGCTACTTGAAAAGCTTCAATGTACAAATATTCAGACCAGATCCATCATCCAAAAGCACTCTTTTTATCTTACAACGAGTAAAAATACCTCTATGTACAAAGGTAAGTTGTGTTCAGGATTGTTACATAGGATTTCATTTTGATCGAAAGAGATATAGTCATTGGGATTAATATTTACAACCATTTCTTGGAGGTGTGTAGGATCTACATCTGTGGATACTCCTGATCCCTGAAGCATTTTATATAGTATGTTTTTATGATAATTTTATATTTTGAGAAGGTCTAAGATCAAGATCTTAGCCATGGTTTTCTCCAATTGTTCTAATAATTCATACTAACCTTCCTAAGGGATAGGTAAAGGAGGTTCTAGGATCACTAAGTGAGCATGTTGCGTTCCCATAATGCAACTGTTACCTAAGATCCTAATAGTGTTTACTTTTTCACTAGATGAACGAATATAGCCTATGAGGGAATCAAAGGGATTATCAGTTGATGGATACACATAGTTAGTAGCTCTATAGTAATTAGAGGACTAACCTTGATCTATCTTATTGTTTTATTTTTTATTATGTGTTAGGAAAAGGGTATTTGAATATTCCCATATTATTGTTAGAACCTTGTCCCGATTCAAATGAATTCACCTCGATATTGTCTTGTTCAATAAGGTATTGGATGAAATGTCACAACTTCATACATTTTTCATTCTTGTGTCCTTTGACATGGTGAAAGTCACAATATTTGTGTTCCCTGAACCATACTGGTTTAGGTACATCATCTGGATAAGGTAATGTTGTAGTTTGATATTGCACCATGTTTACAACATCTAAATATTTAAGGATGACAGATAATGATTCTATTAAAGGTGTGAACATTCGTTTCGGGGGTGATTTTGGCAAGGTCCCTATATAATATTTAAGAGTGGACCATTTTGTACAACTTGGACTCTTTTGGAGTTTATGATGCTATCTCTCAATGACATTCTTGTTTTTATTGAAGAACTTGGGTTTGTCTATGGATTTTGACTCATGTTTATCTTTTGAAAAGGGCTTTATCATTCCATTTGCTATGACATATTTCTCGATTTGGATTCCCTTATCAATAACTTATTCACAGTTAGTGACACAGTGCATTTATAGATGAAAGGCTATGTCTTGATTCAAGTTTGGAACAAAGATGTTGACTATTTTCTTTTCTAGAATGGGACAAGGGAAATTACTTGCTAACCCTTGCCATCGCTGCAAGAAAATAGCAAAGGTCTCATTCATTTTTGTTTTTTTCTTACAAAGATATACCATGGTAATATCACTCTCCATGTTAAAAGAGAAATGACGCAAAAAAAATTCAACTAGCACAAAAATATTGCGATCGTTGCCTTAAGTATGTGGAGGAACCATTATAGTGCTTGTTCTCCTAAGTTGCGAGGAACAAACATATGAGATAGTTGTCATTCAAAGCTACTTCTTGGAAATCCATGTATAAGTATTTAATATGATCACAAGGATCACCTTTACCTTTATATTTTTCAAACTTAGGATAATCAGTTTTTAGGGAATGACACTCATAACATGTCTCTATCGAAGGGATAATGACATAGTTCTTCATATTGGTATTTTTACTGATGGCCATTTTTACTCTCTTAGAGGGTTGTGAGAATGTTATTAATGGATTTCAAATCTTTTATAATGAGTTTCTCTTTCATAGGGGATGATGGTCTATTTTCTCTAGTAACATTTAATGCTTCATTGTCGTAGGTTTGGTGTGAAATTCACCAAATTTGGATTTAATTTTTTCCTTACGTGTACTCTTGTTTCAGGAATCTAAGTTTGAATTTTTTTACTAAGCTTCAATATTTGTCTTTGTATAATCTCTTCTTCAGCTTGAGGATCATCTTCTTCATCATATTGAGGAGGAGGTAACTCCTTGTGTTCACATTCGATCCTAACTTTGTGTGAGGCTTTAAAGTGTGGTCTCTAAGAACCATTTCTTTGTTTTGGACCTTCACTTTAAAATTATTTACTATGAGCACCAGAAGTGGAAGCATATCCTCAATTAAAAGGATTATCTATGTCAATAAGGGAGGTGGATGTGGCTCTTCCTCCTCTTGATTAACAGTTTTGATAGTCGCTTCACGTTCTAGTGGTAATTTGGATCCTAGTTCTAGGACTCATGTGAGTACTTGATATCTATTATAGAATAGGATTTCATCAAATTGAGTGAGATCAAGGGTGTGTTTCTCTTTAGATGAATCAATATCATCCCCACTATGATCAATTAATACTTTTGTGTCTTTAACCTCCGAAATAGGGGACCTAAGTTGTGACCACTAAAGGGATAATTTTTGATAAAAGGATTTGACTCTAAGTCCTGTTCAACTCTCTTAGATGTTATTTTTTTGATATGTTACATCACTAGTCTCTTTTATACTAGGTTTTTTCTAAGTGTAATCAAGGTGTAACAAACCTAGGTGCAATGTGGTATAAGTTGCCTAAAGTCTTAATGTTTCACTAATCAATGTTTTAATGAATAATGGGTTAAAGAATCAAAGAATCTAATGATTTTTCCTATAATTCTCACACAAGGAACAATCATGAAATTCTATGAGTAAACCATTCAATCAACCAATAATTTACACCTTATGTTTCTCAATGGTAGTTTGACGTATAAATGATCAACTTGATGTCAACACTTATGTCAAGTTCAAGATGAATGTGGCATAAGTATTAACAAGGGGTAGATGTGACTCCCAATCAAAGGATACTACGACAAGTTTAGAAACAAGCAAGACCTAAGTCCTAAAAGGTAGAAATTACACATGTAAGCAACACAACAATACTACTAAGGTATGTTAACCAAGTTTCAAGAGAAAGAAAGGTTTTAGCACCAAAATAATATGGATACGATACACAAACAACATAACCACCACTCTTCAAGATTTGAGGTAATGTTTTAAATAAAACTAAGTGTAAGTATGCTAAGGATTTTCTAATATGTTGGTGGCATAATTCCACAATCAGACACTTAGATCATGTTCACGAGGAATGAGGTGTAAGTATCGTAATTGTGTCGATGCAATGTGGAAAAAGTAACACATCTAAGGGAGATCAAAAGGTGAATCAATCCTAACTATATCGATAATGTGTCTCAATATGAGTTTGAGACATAGGGCCTACTAAAACATGATGATGTACCATTCACACTTTCAACACTTCCATTCCGACAGTGTAGCCTAGTCATGCAAGTAGACTACAAAATTAGTGGACATGATTATTTCTAGTGGTATCCGCAAGTGTCATTTCTCTTTTATCCCAAATGGGAAACAAGATAATAAAGGTGTAGACCAAGTTATGATGAAATGAACTAAGTATAAATTTGGTAGAGTTTCACCTTGTCTTAAGACAAGTGAAAAACTAAGACAAAGTAACATGTCGTAGGTATTGTGATGAATGCCACTTAGTGCAAACTTGAATGGAATCTCCCCTTGTTTGAACAAAAATGTTTTGAATTTGATAAATTTCTTACCTCATGAAATCTCTTTGAAACTCGTTATCCTGATACTGCAAAGTGGGCTCCAAGACGATATGGTTTCCTATTGGTTCTCTCAAGTAGGTGTCACAAGTTTATTTATTGTGAGCTTGGTTTACCAAGAAAGTCACACTAACTAATCTTGGAGTATCCTAAATTTACTTTACCCCCTTCAAATACAATGAACAATGAAGGAATTCATGTGTATTCTCACTGGGGTCATGATATGGATAAGATCGAATCTAACTAATAAATGTAAAAACTAGTCAAGTGTGTAAGCGAAGTGATTTTTGTTTTGTCCACAAGGTTCCCTCTTATTTGGACTTCTTTTGGGTTCTAGGACCATCCCTTTTATTGTATCTTAGGAATTATGCCAAAGGGATAATGTCTTAGTTCAAATTATATGAGGTGTACCCTTATCCGAACATACAAATCAAATGTGTTGAATATGGTGTGTTTTTAATCTTTTAAACTTAATGTGGTTTTTGTCGCACACCGTTTGACAACCTACAAGAAATTATTTATCCTTTTTTACACTTTGATTCTTTTTCAAGAGATATTTGGTCCTACACACCAATTGTAGTAGTTCAATATATCATAAAAAGGATATTTGAATGTTGTTTTTATTCCTAAGATTTTCCTTAGATGCAAAGGAAGAGCATACGCAAAAAACAAAATTACTAGCTTTGAAAACCCAAATGCACGATTTATTTCCTTTTATCCAAATTGAAGTGTTTTTGTTAAAAGCATGAGAAATATATTGAACTATTTTTGGTTCCCAAGATCACCTAGAAGGTGCAAGGGAATAGCATACACGATCCAAACCTTACAAGTAAAAATGCAACATTCATCAATCAACTAAGTAAAGTTTAGCACAAAGCTACAATATCATAAAATTAACCTATAAAACCACTTATTAGTATCAACAAAAACCTGAAAAGTGTTAGAAAATTCAAATAATAAACCCCTGCAAGTGTTAGAACAAATATTTATTTTAAACAACAACTCCTGCATGCCCTTCATGACATGTGTGCACTCCTAGCAACATGTTCACACCTAAAATGACAAGTGCATGACTCTTTGGAAAACATGGTTAGAAATTAGCATGTGCGTATGTAGAATAACACCTACACACCCTTTTGAGTGTGCGCATGTGACTATAAATGTATGTTCTTGCAAGGTATAAATTTAGTTGACACAGTAGATTTAATAAACACCTATGCATCCCAAGAGACATATGCGTGTGTATGAAAACATATGTGTGATGTTCATAACATATTCGCACCTCTAGTTAAACTCTTTACAAGGGTAAAAAATACAAGGTAACATGTGTGCATCCAGGGAAACATGTGTTTCCCTGTAAACATGTGCCTATCATTTCAAAAAAGTGCATGTGATTTTTTATGTGTGTGTGAATTTCTAGAACACCTGTGGGTGGGCCTAAAAAACCTCAAAAAAATGATGAAAAATAGAAATCTAAAACTAGAAACATGTTAGATTTTTTTCCTTTAATTCAATTTCTAACATAAACCCAATAAATTTGCATGTAAAAGGAAGATTTACTACTTTTAAGATTATCAAAAGCTTGAAACTACACTAGTTAACCTTCAAAATGCATGAAAATGGTTAGAAATTGAAGTAAAAAGCTTGAAAAACAACTTCTAGAGACCATGGAGTAAGGTCCCACTGAGTGTGCCATATGTGAACATGAATAAATTAGAAAAGCTATAGAAATGAGGCTAGAACACTAAATAAACCCCAAAGATTTACCAACTCAACTATGAACCATCAAGATAAGAGATAAACAAGAGCTACTCCTATGCATGCATTATAAATTTGACAAAAACATCAAACTAACATGTATATACTACTCTCTACTCTTTGAATGCTACAAAACATGAACCTATGAAGATCCTAGCAATCAAATTTGATTGTTTGATGCTCAAGGTTTTGAGAGTGAAGGCTCACCATTAATGGCTACAAGACCATATGGTTCCCCTCATTTACTCAAGCTTGAGTTGGAATATGCAATGGAAGATAATAACTCAATAACAATGGAAGAATACTCAATATCCTAGAAAAATACTATAATTATACTAAAGAAGGAGAAGTGTTCTTAGAAAAAGTGAGGGGGTAGAGGTCTATTTATAGTTTTCTGATTTCAAGAAAGGGAAGGTTTGGATGCACATGGGAAAAAAAGGCCCAAAAGTTGAAGTCCAAATGAAATGGACTTTGGAAAGTGAAATGCACTTTTAGAAAGGTAAGTGCTTTTATAAAGTGAAAGGGGATTAATTAACCTAAGTGGCTTAATTAATGGGGATTGTTTTATGGAATACGTTTAGTGGGTTATTAGTGTGATTTTAGGGGATTAGAGAGAGTTAGGAAGGTTATTTGACTAACATGGTGTAGTTAATTAACGAGGATTAGAATAATTAGTGTAATTTTGATAATAAAGTTACTTTGATCAAACTATAGAAAAAAATAATATTCAATAGGGGTTAGGAATTTCATAGCTGATCGAAGAAGGTGTGATATTGTGTCACAAGGTGTGAATCAGGTAAACAAGAGGAGGAAAAAACAACACCAAAGCCTTATAAAGTGTAGATATGAACTCCCTAACTGGAATCAGGGTGCCTAGAGATGGACATGGGCACTTGTGGGTTCCCGATATGTAGAAATAGTCTGAAACCCTCATATGAGATATCACTGGATGTTCTCTTGTAGTTTTTTCCTTTTGCATTAGCTTCACTAAAAAGCTGTGTAGTATGTCACTGAAAATTGGTGATGAAGGAGGGACCTGCAAAACCCCAAGACAAACATCAAACTCCGAGAAAAAAATAAAGATGCGTGTGAAGGGGTTACATGAAGGGGTTTCGCTATCCTCGGTCCCAAAATGGTGGACTTACTAATTGAGCACTACACTACATCTCAAACCTAATGTAGTTATGTGTGTGTGTGTGTGTGTGTGTGTGTGTGTGTGTGTGTGTGTGTGTGTGTGTGTGTGTGTGTGTGTGTGTGTGTGTGTGTGTGTGTGTGTGTGAATTGTGCCCTTGGTGTCTCTTGTGTCACCATCTTTGTGAAGTAGTGAGTAATAACTAGATGTAGAATATAATAGATGTTTACACGGAAACAATAGAATCCTCTCCTATGAAGTGTGATGTAGAAGATCCAACCTTGTGTGCCTTGTGATGGAGCTAGATGTATGAAATTGTAGCTTTAGGTTCCTTTGATGGATGCAAATCTAGATGGGGATAATAGATGCTTAGTGCTTGGTCTCTCATTATGGTCTCATAACTTTATATTTATATGGTTTCCTTGTCTAATTTCTTAATTAACATCAAAATGTCAATCAATAAAAATATGAAAAGCCCAAATGGCTATAAAGTTCCCAAAATATGGAAGAAAAGTACAAAGAGGATTAGGTTGCCCAAAGGGGACAAGGGCACTGGGTCACCCTAGTCGGGAATATGAATAATCTTTGAATGAAAAAAAAGAGATTGGGTAAGTATGGTCGAGGATCGGAAGTGAGGACAAAAATAAAACTAAAAATGCAAAAGGACATGGGTTAATTAAATGCGTTCTTCACTCAAAACCATATGAATAGTAGTATGAGACCGAGACTAAATATTGACTCAAAGTGTGTGATTTAGTGACAACAATTATTCACTCGAGTGAGATGGTAAAAATTCCTCATCATTAATATTGTCAAAATCAAAAGACTCTTAAACATGAGGTTTGGGAGGATTAGTAGGATTATTAAGATTAGTAGGAGGAGGAACATGCTCAAAAACATCATCATCCAAAGGTTTAGAATCAAAATTATAGAGTAGAAGCACTCCAGAGGGTGGAGAAGTATAAGTTGAAGATGAATCGTCAAACTTCACTCTTCTCTCAATATAAATTTTATGAGTAATATGGTTCAATAATCTATATCCCTTCACACCATTAGGATACCCTATAAAAATATAAGGTCTGGAATGTGGTTCCAAAGCCTTGCATTTTTTTAGGGATCAGGTCATAGAATTGGATCCAAAGATGCGAAAGTGATTGACATCATGCTTGCGTCCAAACCATGATTCAAAGGGTGGCATCCCTCTTACATCCTTATGTGGAAAAAAATTCTAAATGTAGCAAGCATAGTTCACTTCTTCATCCCAATATTATGGGGAAGGGATCTCGAGTGAACCATATAAGTGGCCATTTCCTTAAGTTTTCAGTTCTTTCTTTCTACAACTCTATTTTTTAAGGGTTATAAGAAAATTTAAGTTGCAAATAAATACCTTCAGAGGTATAGAAATATTTTAACATGTTTCTCACATAATTGTCTTCATTTTCAGCTCAAAGAACCTTGATAGACCTTTCAACTTGTTTCTCAACAAGAGCCTTAAAGTCTCGAAAGTGATTGAAAACTTCATACTTTTTCTTAAGAAAATACACCCAAGTGTAACATGAAAAGTCATCAATGAAGGAGATGGGAAAGGGTCAGAAATGTCACTATGAACAAGATCTAAATGACGATCATCTCTATAAGATTTTCATTTGCCAAAATTTTCTTGGGGGTGCTTTAGGGCACAACCCTTACAAATACCATTAGAAAATTTTACGTGGGATAACCCATTGACCATTTAGTTTTGGCTCAATTTTTCAAGGTAATGAAAGTTAAGATGGCCAAAACACTCATGTTATAACTTGCTAACTATACACCTTAGAATCAACATGTGACTCCTAGGTGCACATGACCTCCTGAGGTCATGTCAGGACAAGAAAAATGAAATGGATAGATGGCTATGTATGGATAAATAGGAATATGTGGGATATATTGAATAGGTAAAAAATGGCTACAAGAAAAATCAAGTTAAAGGAATTTTCTCGGCATGCACAATGGGTATTTTCTCGTTAATGGAAATGAATGCATGTCTGACTTGATTATGTGTAATGGTGTGGTCAAGGATGATAGCCACATGCAAGTCATGATCAATATCGGTGGAACCGAATAAGATCCTACTAGGTTGTGGAACATGGGGAAACTATCCTTCATTGTCTACAAATTCCTCTCTAAAGAGGGTCATGAATATATGAAAAAGAATGGAATAAGGACAAGGCTAATCCCTACTAGGCTATTTTTTCAAGAATGCTTTGGTGGTGTCTACCTCATTGTTCAAAGAAACCATCTATATGAAGATGGTAGGTGGGACTGGGGTAGTCTGAAAGATAATTTGTCTAAGGCCTTGGATGATATCAGTCAATCATGTGTCAATGTTTGATTATGGCTTAGTTGGATCACAAACTCTTTGTCTCGTTTGACGTGGACCCTGAATGGTCATATGGGCATGAAACAAGGAATCTACGGAACTAAACAAAGAACACAAATAAATTGAAAGGGGTTAAGGCTAAGTTCGGGTAACCTAGGGCACTACGGAAATGTGGAGATTGTGTTAGTTCCAATATAATTATATCTAAATTCCTATTTTAAAAAAACATTGCAAATAAATTCAAATTAGAAAAAATTTATTGCTCTCCTTTGATTTAATTAAATTTGTGTGCAAATAATTAATCGAGAAAATTCAACTAATATAATCTACTTGTTTTTGTATTTTCCGAATATTTTGAAATGAAAGGAAATTAAAAAATAAACAAATCAAATTATGTTAATCTATGTTTTTGGGATTTTTTGGTTTAATGGAAATAAATAAATAAAATCTACGAGAAAAATGGAAATTGTTTCTAATTGAATGAATGTTGCTTCATTGCTAAAACAAAAAAATAAACAGTGAAATAGTTGAATGTGGTTATTCCTCTGTTGCAAATTAATTAATTCTAATCTAATTTAAATAGAGGATTTATTCTAATTTGTAAATTTGGATTCTATTTCCTTTGTTGGCTTTACCTCAGAATCATGGGAAGAAGTAAAATCTTCTCAGAAGAAATTTCTTCCCCAAAACTTCCTTGGTAAAACACTAAAATTCTATATAAGATTTTAATGTGAAGAAATTCAACAAGATGCATAGACACAGAAGCTTCTTCAAACTTACTTCCCTTGCAGATCCACATGGATAAGTAAGGAGGAAGCTTTCAAGAGAATATTTGCTTGTATGCACATTTAAATCTAACTAATGAATAAAAGGAAAGCTACAGGTAATTTGACAGTGAAGAAATGAAAAGCTTTGTGCACAAGAACTTCCTCCAAATCCTTCCTAGGAAAATCCACAGGGATAAGCTGAGAAGGAGTTTTCAACGGAAGTTACTTACAGGCAATAAAACTAACTTGTAAATTCTACCTTTCTTAAAACAATCTTTTGAATTGATTATGAATTGAAATATAAATTAAAGAAATATTTAAATAATTTAATTACACCCCCAACTTGGAAATGTATAACTATTAAAATATTCACATTAGATTTTATAGATCTCGATGAAAAATAAATGCACAAGAAATTGCAAAACCAAAATAACTAACCATAAGATGAAACATGATCGAAACTCACAAGGCAAGAATGAATCCAAATCAAATCAATGTTCCATATTCTCCATGAGATAGAATGATGAAATAGATGTACATATAGGACTGGTCACATTTATGGATATATAGATATATGGTTGTGTGTTTATACTCTCTTATTCTCATGTTGTTAATGGTTCGATCTAACTAAGAAGGCCATATGGTTGACCTAAACTTCTACTTGCCTACTTTTAATGTTACCCGATTTAAGGGTTCTTTGTGACCTCCTGTTAAGTAATTTTAGAGATGCATCTAGACATAGGCTCAAGTATGTCGTCAATTTTAGCCATTATCTATATTTGATATATATATTTGGAAAGTCGATTCAAGTAACACCAAATTGACATGATATTTTAGTAATGGTTTGAGATATTGAATGTGGATTGATCACCATATGAATTATATACATTATTGTACTTAATGATAATAATCGATTAATGGATTTTATCCTTAAATATTAGTAAGTAATAACTTTGTATTATCATATTTAGTAAACCATATAAGGGTTAGATATTGAGCACCTAATCGAGTCTTATAGACCCCAATGATATGATTAAACAAGTTATTGATTTTATAACTTTATAAAATATTAGATAAGCTATTAGATGTATAGTTATAAGGAATGTTGAATAAGCCAATAGGGTATTTTTCATATGAAATATACATGGTTGTATGGTCAAGTTAAATTCATTTAGATTTAATTCAACAATTTAATAAGGTTGCGAGTTATATAGGTTTAACTTGACTATGTTATGAACCATTATCTGCATAGCTAGGATATGACCGTTGGATCAAGTTAATATTGATTATCTTATAATCAATGTCTTATAAGTTAAGATTTTATGGACCCTACTTGTATGAAGTACTTAGATTACTATGTATTCATTATGTTGGTATTGGTAATGATTCAATGTTTTTTCTAGATGTTCAAAATTATGTGTGTTCCTTTCTAAACCTTACAGTAATATCATTTAAAAGTGGCATTCCTTTTATGAAATTATTAGATAGAGCATGTTGTTTTGAAGATTTGTATCTTATCATGCCAATTTTTATGAACTGAAAGATGCTAACACTCTTGCAGATAGACTTCATGAAAAATGAAAGAAGGATGAAGTTTAGAAGTTTGCATTTGATCTATTGATTGAAGAAAGATGAATTGTATAACTGATTGTATTTTTCATTACTTGATGTACTTATGTTCCAGAAATAGGAAAGGCTAATGTCTTGTTCATTGTATCTATTCTGAAAAGGGAAGTGGTTGATTCAAGATGTCTTAAGAAAGTTCTGATATTTAGTTCTAAAATTGAAAAAGAAAGTTCCTTTTTAATTAACATTGTCTTATATATTTCTTGAAGTAAATGATTGAGAAGTTTCCATACTTGGTTAGTATGTCATTTTAAAGTAAAAATACAAATTACATTAGTTATGAAATTACATGGGATGTAGAATATAAACTAATGAAAGATAAGGATGTTCATATATGATTGAATATCATTTATAAAATAAATGAAGTATGGATTATTATCTAAGTACACTATGAGTGAAATGATTTATATATATTATGATGTAAATATATTAAGTGAATGTAAGTTATACTTATCATTTATAAAGATGACATAATGAGGTTGACTTCATTATCTAGATGACTATTTTTTTAATAAAATAACATCTAATAAACTTAAGGAACATTATGTAGTTATATGAAAAGTGATGTTTTAATTCATATATAACTCCATTATCTATTTAAGGAAAATTGATGGATGTTTAAAAACACATTTACATCATGAGTTGTAAATAAAGCTATGTGTAGAATTACGAAGTTTAATATGTTTACTTCTAAGTATGAAAACATACATAAGCATGATAGTTATGTATAATCACGATTGTTCCCAGGGCAAATGTGTGTATAAATAATAATGTATGATTGTTGTCCTACATTACTACAAACTAAAGAGAAGAACATTGGATATACCCGTTTATACCGATTAAGGATTATGGTATGTTTTTCGTGATAAGGCATTACGCATATTTGAATATGTAACTGCACTTAATTAAATAATGGTTTTCTATCCTTACTCAAAGGAAAGTCATTTTAAACCCTCATATATCTTTAGGTATGTCACCTATCATCAAGAGTATCTTGGGTGATATTAACAAACCGGGATTTAATTGATCTAATGAAACTTGTTAAGATACAATGTTATGTTTAGCGAACTCAACAAATCATGTCACAACATAGTCGTTGTTGCATAATACCCAATTAATGATGTAAGTCATTAATTGGTTACTATGGAGAAACTACTATGGTGTGATAATCCCACAAGCTTCCTAAACGTAATTGTCATAAAACTTTGGATCTAAGTAAATAATAGATACCAATTTTAGATAGGAGTATGGCCCAAGACCGATGTTATCTTATGATGACTACGGGAAAGGAAGTGGATCCAAAGTGATACAAGTCAATTCAAATACACTTAATTTCCCTTAGTCACCCTAAGATGACTTATCAACACTAGTCTATGCATACTATCCCTAATTAGTACCTAGCACGGACCTTGGAAGTGATTGATGCAAATCAAATTAGTATCAATCTAGACAACAAATTCGATTGTGGTGAAATACATATTCCTTTCAATGATTATGCCATCAAGGAATTTAAGCATGAAAAACATGTCTTAAATATTTTTCCAAAGTAATGCAAGATTTTGATTACATTTTCCTAATTTCACCTAGACTAAATATGTAAGCTATATGATGGGTTATCCGTAATGAGATACCCGAGATATGCACTTTAGAGATTAACACTTAAATGACCCTGATTAATTTAGGAAAATGCAAGTACATTTTATGTACACATTTAAATAAATTAGATATGAGGGATCAGTTTAAATATGACTCATAATAGCTACATATGGTTTACTATTGTAGGATGGATTGACTAAGATAATGTTGGTTCTAAATTATGTGAATTTAGGACAGTGAAACATAATGATAGAAAAAAATCCCTTTTATTGAAGTCTTAAAATGAGGATGTTACATTTTGGTATTAGAGCTTAAGGTTGCATCTCTTGGACCTATTTGAGTCCATCATTGACAAAAAAATTAATTTTTGATTAATAGAAAATGGTTAGAACAAGGGGACATGTTGTGAATAACCAACCTCCGGTTGGTGAAGTAATTACAACACAAAAGTTGGAAGAGATCCTTATTTTCCTCCATGACACAAGGAATCAAATTACTATACTTGAACAATAAGTAATGGAAAATGAGGAAGATAATGTTGTTAATTGAAATGAGCCACCTCTAGAAAATAACATGAATGCTAAAAATCCTAGTGGGGAAAATAAAAATAACACAACAAATAACAATGCTACAAATACTAGTGTAATGTTTGTAGATGAAAATGTTGCAAATGTGAATGCAAATGCATTGAATCAACCTGAAAACAAGAAGGCAAGTTTGGAAGCTGAACTTACTAATGATATAAAAAGTATAAGTCTACCCATCTTTGATGGTACCACTATGGGGGATGTGATTGAGAATTGGCTCAATGAAATGGACAAGTACTTTAAAATTAAGAACTTCTCTGAGGAAACAAAAGTAGTATGGGAACTTATCATCTTTCCCATGAAGAATCTTCTGGTGGGAAAACCGAAAGGTTGAGCTTAATGTTGATGAATCGCATCATTTTGGATCGATTTAAGGAATCCTAAGATATGAAAATCGAGTATATGTACCCTTGGAAAATGAGTTAAGGAAGAAAGTGATGACCAAATTTCATAGTGTACCTTACTCTGGACATCCCACAGTGACAAAAATGCTTTCTGATGTAAAATAACAATATTTTGGAAAGGAATGAAGAAGGATATACTTGACTATGTGTCACATTTCTTAAAATGTCAGTGTGTTAAGGATGAACATATACACCCATCTAGATGTTTGTACCCTCATAACATTCCACAGTATAAGTGGCAAGTGATAAGCATGGATTTTGTTCAAGGGATGCGTATGTGTAAAAAAACTTAATGTTATTTTGGTTGTAGTTGAAAAATTAACAAAAGTAGCTCATTTTATTCCAAGGAATCTAAAAGATGATTCACCTATCCTTGCAAAGATAATTTTCCATGAAATTTTCAGATTGCACGGTGTACTTGAGCTTATCATTTCGATAGAGACCCAAGAATGAATGCACATTTTGGAAAACTCTAAATTCAACCTGAGGAACAAAACTACACTTAATCTTTGCATACCATCTAGAAATTGATGGGTAAATCAAATAATGGAAAACATGCTAAATCAAATGAATTACCTATCCTTTCTCTCTAAAAATGGACCTATATTTCTAAAAATGCTTTAAAGCTATATGGAAGAAAGTGAAGAACACCAATTAGCTAGGACAACATAGAAGATAAAGAGGTAATAGGACCTGAAATGCTTGGTGAAATGGAACATGAAGTAAAATTAATCCATGAACGATTAAAGGAAGCTATTGATAGGTAGAAAATGTATGCAAACCTAAAAAATAGTTGATAGGAAATTTGAACTTGGTGAAAAAGTCTTTTTAAGGTTCAAGCCTAAAAGAGTTTTATCTCCTTTGTAAAATCAGCCAAGATGTCACCTCAATATGTATGACCTTTTGAAATTTTTGAAGTGATCATTCATGTGGCCTCTCATTTAGCATTACCTCCTACATTGGAACAAATGCATGATGTATTTCATATTTCCTTTCTTAAGAAGTATGTTTCATATTTGTCACATGTGTTAAACTGGAATTCTTTGCAGGTCCAAGACCCAAGAATACTCGTAGTTAAACCCATGAGTCTTGGAAAATCATAAGTTACACTTGTGTAACCAAAAATAAGTCAATGTGTAGGGTCTAGTGGGACCATTTCAATGAAGAAAGTACAGCCTAGGAGAATCTGAAGGCATGAAAATTTATTTTTGCATCTGTTTTAGCAAAAAATTTCAGTTTTCTATGATACTTGAGATATTTGATTTGAAAAATATCTTTAAATTTTTTTGTTTTCAAGAAAAACACTTTAATAAGTGTTGTTACAGCCATTATGATGTTGTTATAAACTTCTAGAAACTTGAATTTTTTCAATTTATACTTATTATTTGAGAAATTGATGGTTGAGTAAGTTATATATATAACTTGTTTTCTTAAATTATGTTATGATTAAATCTAATCATCGAGAGACAATGATGCTTTTAAGGGGTGGGTATGTAATACCCATACTATTTTGATAGTTGTACTTTGATTATGTGGTTGATTGGCACACTTTTATTATGGGATTGTGTTATACTTGATCATTATTGCAATGTATATGAATATCATTATTTACTTATTGATCTAGAAGACTTATAATCCTTTATTGGTAGAATTTGTACTTATGTTTTGATAGAAATATGATGTACTTACCTTTCTATTGCTGATGTGAACTTAGTGACTTCATCTCTTGGATAGTGTTATCCAGGTTTTGGAAAAATGAAGTGATAACATTGAAGGGTAAGTTGTACGGTTATTTCTTTTAATTGCTTCTATTAAACTATTTTATCAATATGGAGATTTAGAATAACACCCTGGATCAAATTCAGTTATCTAGGGTATTATCCTAAATCGACATACTATTTGACAAGGTGTTGGAAGGTTTACTTGACTTCTTTATAAACCCTAGATTTTTTTCAGATCATATGGACTATAATCTAACCTAAGTATGTTCAGGTTGCATTGCTTATTTTGAAGGTTGTGATTTAGTACACTAATCCTGGTTCATTTTTTATAATTGTTAAGGGTCCTAAATATGATGATTATATTCATTACGGTTTGATATTCTAAACTAGACCTATGTTATGTGGTTATGTTTAAGTTATAAGGAACTAAGGATAAAGCTATGTGCATTCAAATTAATATGAATACCTAACCTAATTTGATTATTAATGGTTGATTTATAAATCCTAAACTATTCCTACCGAAACCCTAAGATCTAACCTAAAAACTACTATGGTTGGCTTGAAATGGGGTACAATGTATGACATGCTAAGTTGGAATCCCACCAACTCATACTTGGAATTTCTAATTATTTATATTTTAAATGGCCACCGCCATTTTTTAGCAATAAACTTGGTCAAAGATTGGTGAATTTAGCCAAATATATGGTTAAAGGGATAGTTAAAGTTTTTTTAATTGTTTTTGGCCCTAAAATTAAATGGGTGTCAAGGTTAGTTAGTGGTAATATAGGGAGAACTAACGTCCGTCCCCAACATTGAATGGAATTAATAGACTCCAAAATTGCCTTGGAGAAGGTGATGGTGGTTTTGGGGAAAATAGAAGAGTGAGTTTTCATTTGTTTTTTTTTCATCTAGCTCTTATAGCTCTGTATGTTGATGGTTTATTTCGTTTGCTTGATCTATTTTTGAATCTGCATTAAATCTTGATTGCATGAAGGAGAAATTCATGTCACTTTTAATGGCTTGGGCTATTAAAAGAAAAGATTGGAGAATGGAAGGATTTGGAGGGTTTTTGGAAATTTTTTGATCTTTTTGTGAAGTCGATTGGTGTTTGATTTTACAAAGAAGAACTCACAGAGCTTAGAGAAGGAAGTAGAAGGATATCTACCGGCATGATAAGCTCTAACTCTTTAAAATACCTTACTCTACATAATGATTTCATGAAAGGAACTCTACTTGTTGAGAATCTTGGATATCTTTTATGTTTCCTTTATTTTACAAAGTGGATGTATGGAATATGACTGTAAAATAAATGGTATAAATTTTTATGGTTTTGGGTTATCATTTAAAATATTAAATCCTTAATATTTTCTTATGATCTTGAAGTTGTGAAGCTGAGTACGATTGAGATGTCGATGGAGAACTTTTAACATTTTGAGATGCTTATGAAAACATATTGTTTAAGTTGGTTAGTTCTTGTACTTGGTTAAATGTTGGTTTACGTGGAAGATTTTTGATAATTGATAATGGGTCTAGGTTTTGGTTATGTGTTTCTATTATTATGGTATTCAATCCTTGAAAATATTATGGGTACCTATTGTTTATCCTTTTAATGAACTTTCCTACCTTAGGTTACAATTATCAAGTTTATTTGATTTATATCAACGATTCACTATTGTTATTGTTGCATAGCCTTATTGGCTTAATCATGGTTAGATAGATACTTGTAATGAGTATTTGTTTTAGAGGCTCTCGGATATTCACAATCTTGAGGGTTTATCTAGATATTGATTTTACTTGTTATATGCATGCCATATAATTTTTACATGTGAATGATTAATGCGAAGTGTACTACTTCGTCTTACCGATATATTTTCTTTAGCAAATTTTGTTGAATCCTTTGGTTGACATCTTGTGCTTATCTTTGGTTATGTTGTTTAATAGACTTGGACTTGGTCGCATTTATGGATATATAAATATATGGTTGTGTGTTTATACTCTCTTATTCTCCTATTGTTTATGGTTCAATCTAACTAAGAAGGCCATATGGCCGACCTAAACTTATACTTTCCTACCTTAATTATTACTCAATTTAAGGGTTCTATGTGACCTCCTGTTAAGTAGTTTCAAAGATGCATTGAACCTTAGGATGAGGTATGTCATCAAGTTTATTCGTTATCTATATTTGATATATATGTTTGGAGCGTCGATTTAGTAACAATAAATTGACATGATGTTTTAGTAATGGTTTGAGCTATTAAATGTGGATTGGTCACCATCTAAATTATATATGTTACTGTACTTAATGATAATAATCATATTAAGGGATTTTATCCTTAAATATCAGGAAGTACTAACATATAGTATCATAGTTATTGAAACCTATAAGGGTTAGATATTGAGTAACCTAATCAATCTTATAGACCCCAATTTGATATGATTAAAAAAGTTATAGATTTTATAACTTTGTTAAATATTAAATACGATTTTGTATGTATAGTTATAAGGAATGGTGAATAAGCCAATATTAAGGTATTGTTCATATGAAATATACATGGTTGTATAATCAAGTTAAATTCATTTAGATTTAACTTGACAGTTTAATCAGGTTACAGTTATATAGGTTTTACTTGACTGTGATATGAACAATTATCTACATAGCTAGGGTATGAGTCTTTGATCAAGTTAATGTTGATTAGATTATAATCAATTTATTATAAGTTAAGCTTGTATGGATCCTACTTGTATGAAGTACTTAGGTTACTATGTATTCATTATGTTGGTGTTTGTAATGATTCAATGTTTGTTCTGGATGTTCAGAAATATGTGTGTTCCTTTCTGAACCTTAAAGTAATTTCATTTAAAATAAACATTCCTTTTAGGAAATTATTAGATAGATTTTGTTGTTTTGAAGATTTATATCTTATCATGCCAATTTGTATGAACTAGTAGATGCTAAAAATCTTGTAGATGGAATTTGTGAAAGATGAAAGAAGGATGAAGTTTAGAAGTTTGCATTTGATCTATTGATTAAAGAAAGATGAATTGTATAAATAATTTTATTTTTCGTTAATTGATGTACTTATTTTTGGAAATAGGAAAGGTTAATGGCCTGTTTATTTTATCTATTCTGAAAATGGAAGTGATTTATTCAAGCTATCTTAAGAAAGTTTTGTTATTTAGTTTTGAAATTGGATAAAGAAAGTTCATTTTTTTATTTATTAGAGGTAAAAAAAGGGTTGAGGGGACCCTACCCCGAATATAGTCACCTCTCCATGAGAGTAGATAAATACATTACCACACCATTAAAAACCAATAATATAAAAGTTCATAATAATATGAGATCCCCCAAGAGATAAAGTAGTGAAACAACAACAACAAAAAAACACAATAAAACTAACAGTAGTGAAGAAACTAACCAAAAAGCTACAGAGACAGTAAATAAAACAACACCCCTCCCTAGATTATTTATAGGATTTTTCAAGCCCCTCAACACCTTATCCCATTCCTTAGCTAGAGCATCTATGTTACTAGCCAAATACACCAAGTCAAAATCATCAGGAGTCACCTTTCTTTTCCTGCCCTAACTATCCACAACACTATATGCATTAGCGAGCTGACCTAGAGTCTAGAGATGTTGAAGAGTATATTTCACTGTGACTACACTCCACTCCATGTAGCTATGGAGAATGGCACGAACATGGTCCAAATCATTGGTTATGAAACCATAGTTGGATTTTAAAACCTCAATCTCTCTGCCATGCCCATTGTTGACCACTTCCTCAACCTGTGCTTTCATCTTATGTCAGTCATTGAAAAAAATTCACCAAGATCTTGGTGAGCCACATATCTCCCTTAAGTTCCTCAATATCCACTACCATCTTGGTTCTCCCCTTTCACAGGTCCAACGTGTCCCATAGCCTCGAATTGTTGTTCCAATTGCACATTGATAGGATTTGGAAGATCTTGTTTACTAGACTCCCCCTTGGTGTTCAAAGGGACACTAGGACTCTACTTAGATTTAATTTCCCTAAGATTTTGGGCTAACAAAATCTCAACCTCATCTTTATCCTCTTCTAAGTCACCTTCCTGAGAGTCAAAATCTTCACTCGAGTCTTCTTCCTCTAAGTCTGAGTCAACTCCATCCACATAAGCTTCTAGATATTTAGTTAGGGATCTAATCTTATTAATATCTAGGGAAGCTATTTTAACAAGGGCAAGAATAAAGCCTTGATGGATTGAGAAAAAGACCCTTTTGGTTTTGAACTAGAGATAGAGGCACACAGGAATGATAAAGAAATTAGGGGAAGCTAAAATCCCGGCCACACTGAAAATGATTAAGCATAAGTAGATCATAGGTGTAAATAAATTTGTGGTGGCCCTCAAGAGTGAGAAATTGGATAAGGGTGAGAGCCACCTCATCATATGGATTAGGTAAAGACAGATGAAGATAACCAACAAAATGGGAAGTTAGATTTTTTTTATTATTGGTAAATAGTTTTTGAAAGGGACTATACCCTTGTATACAAAATCGGGCCTAGAATCCGAATATGAATGAAAAACATTATAAGTAGGATCAAGATCCAAATAATACATAAAAAACTAGTGTAACCAAAGCGCATTACCCCAAAACATCAAACCAATTCAAACACTTTGCATAAGAGCAGCCAAAAAATAGTAAAAAAATAGCAAAAATACGGCCGAGTCAAGTCGAAGCGTTGCAGATCCATAATTACTTCTTGGCGGCTTTGGCAATTCTTGATTTAATAGTTTTCTAACCGGTGAACATAGCCAATTCCGTCATGTGAGTAGGGTCATTAATATCCAACTGTTGAATGGTTAGTTTACTTTCTTTTTCTGTGCCCCAAAGAGTTGTTGGTATGCCGTTGAGATTAGAAAAGCAGCGGACATGCTTTGCTCAATAAATTCTTCGATTGCACTAAATATAGCCATATTATGATCATGGTGATTCTTGGTTTTCCTTAGTCATTTTCCAGGGAGTAAATTTTTTTGTAGATATCTTCAACCTATTTGTTGTCAATATCAGCCTCATCCTCCTTCATCCTCTTACCTTTTTGCTTAGTCAAGTTTTTGACTTCTTCTTTCAACAGCAACATGTCAGTTTCTAAAGATTCCAACATTTTAGTGGAGCTCTCAGCATGTGTCTCCTAAGAACCCATACTGCTAATGTGAAGGAGATTATGAGCAACCTCCAAGTCTTGAGGAACGTTCCCCGAAATAGGGGTATCCAGGTTCAATCTTTTAGAAGACCTAGTTATAGGTCTAGGTCAGGTGGAGGTGAAAGGGGTGGGAGCAGAGGTGGGGGGGATGACAGGGGGAGCCGAGAAGGAATTCATAGGGGTAGCAGCAGTGGTGATGGGGATAGAAGGAGTGGTATCGGCAGCGGTGATGGGAAAAGAAGGAACAGAGATGGGGGAAGTTGGAATGTTGGGAAGCTTAAGAAGACAAAGTTTATGCAACAAGAAAATGAGACCTTGATGCAAAGGGACCGCATGAGCATGCTTTTGGAACTCCAAAATGGAGTGCTCAAGAGAATTAAGCAGATAATGAGGGAAACATACCGTGTAATTTCTGCGGAAGTGATTGAGGAACACAAGATGTTTTAAGGGCACTGTGACAAATCTCCCCTCTAAAGAGATGTATCTCACCATCATATGGGTGACCTCGTCAAAAGGTAGAGGGATAGAGCTGACCTACAAACCCATCTGTGAAAAATACCAGTTTCTCATTACCCTCCACAAATTTCCTCTCCTTAGCCGGCCTGTCAATCCTTTTATTGAAAAATTGGTACCCATCCATTCCAAGGCCAGTAGCTTCGTGATTAACTCTTCATTGATCAAAATTTTCGACCATCATATTCAATTGTTACTTTGTGGTCTTTCCAATCCTTCACAACAATTTCATTACCTTTGAGAAACAATTTCAAATCTTCATAGGCTTCTTTTTTAGGTTTATAGATCTCCCTCACTTGAAGGAATACTCATCACTTTGGCAACCGAATCCACATGTAATCTCCATACTAATCCCCTTCATTTCAACCACTACACCTATTTTAGTAGTCTTCAGGTGTTGGCAAAATGTTTGCTAATATTTTCAAAATGACCTTCAATTTTTTTAGGAAGGGCATAAAACCCTTTTAAGCTATCAAAAAAATCCATGGATCTAGGTGTCACCTCTTCTAGATTAGCACATTCGGTTCTAACTTATCATCACCCATTTGGCCACACAAAAACCGTTCATGAAAAATCCCAAATTCCAGGTAGCCATAGGATTACACGTAAGCCCAAAAATGAAATTTCTCTAGGCACGGGAAGAAAAAAAAATTTCCGCAGACACACAAGTAGATCCCCTCCCCAATCTTCACATTATTTAGAAATAAATGCTCACTATTCCTATGGAAAATGACCATGATGAATTTGACACACCATGAGTTGACATTATTTTGTGACGTGTCCATTTATGTCATTATGTAAGTGTGCTCACACCTTGGGATCAAGAGCTTCCACTTCATTGATAAGTGTCAACTCATCACAATTAACCCCCATATTAGCAAAACAATCTACCACAAAGTTAGCCTCCCTATAAACATGCTTGAAGGTAATAAATTCAAATAAATTTGACATTTCCTTAATAATCTTAATAGAGTTATGGATGGAAATAGAGATGGAACCTTTCCCATTTATGCTGTTAATTATGTTTAGAGAGTCTCCTTCCACCTCCAAATTGGAAAATTGTGTTGGAGAGCTATAGACAACCCCCAAAAAAAACCCCCTTTGCTTTGGAAACATGGTTTTGAGTTCCCAGGTTGTGATGGTACCCAAGAATAAATCTTCCTTCAGAATCCTAGAAAACCCCACCATAGCTAGCTCTACCAGGGTTTCCTTTGGACGCACCATCAAAGTTCAACTTAAAACACTCCTTGCTAGGTTTCACCCATCCTTTGAGTCTAGGGTTTAGAGAAGGGGTACTAGTAGGTGTGGATCCCAAACCCCACTTTAAGGAGAATATGGATTCATTCTAAATGATAGACTTCTTTTGAGGGTTCAGATTAGAGAAATTAGCCAAAATGGTATTAACACAATGGGCTCCAAATTTCTTGGAAGACTCTTTCTTTCCTTTGAAGATTCTTCTATTTCTCTCCTTCCATATCTCCCAAGCTAAATGCATAATAGAAAAGGTCCAAAAATATTTTAACCCTTGGATCTTAAAAGGATTAGACCATTGGGACCACAATATTTTTATGGAATTAGGGAAAACCCAATTGAATTCAAAAAGATTGAGAATGGTCTTCCTAACCGAGACTAGAAAGGGGCAGTTGAGAAAAAGGTGTGAGGAGTCTTCACACTCAGATTCACACAACACACACTTGTTTACCATATGGAAATTTCTCTTGTTTAGGTTGCTAACAATTAGAATCTTATCATGGATAACCAACCACCAAAACATATTAATCTTGGGGATTAACTCTTTGACCCAAACACTTCCCCAATTGAATTTTTTTGTTTCCCCCACCTCAGAAAAAGGAGTTGTAGGCACTTCTGACTAAGAAGACTCCATTGTCCTCCTTAGACTAGTAAATACTATCCTCTTCTAAGCTCTCCTTATTAACAATATTAATTTTTGTTAATAGAAGAAATCTCAATGTTGTTAGAATCATCCAGATCAATGGTTTTCCATTGTCCCAGGGGTTCATCAAAGTTGAAAAAATATCTGACCTTGGTCCCATATTTGGTCATAGAATCTCTATAGACCATGGGGTAAATGATCTTAAGAGGGAGGTCCCCTAACCATTTTTCCTCCCAAAATTTGATCATTCACCCATTTCCAACCATCCATTTTCTACCCTTAGAGACTATGTGTTTAGCCCAATTTATAGATTTCCAGAAACAAGAAGAACCATTAGAATCTTGGATGTAAAAGCACCATTCATTGGTGGATATATTTGGCCAATATTTACCTCTGATAATAGAAGTCCAAACACTCTCTTCCTTGACCAGCCTCCAACTCATTTTTGACAGCATTGCTTTATTCATTTTGGTCCAATCTCTGATACCAAGACCTCCAAGTTTTTGGGGGCGCAAACCTTTTCCCATGCAATTAGAGGAATTCTATCTTTGGGTTCTGAGCCACTCCATAGAAATATTTTTTGAATACTCTCTAACTTACTAGAAATCGAGGAGGGTAACCTGTAGATAGACATCATATAAACAGGTAAATTCTGAATTGAGCATTTGAGGAGGACAACCTTGCCAGCTTGAGATAACAAAGAACCTTTCCAACCTTCAAGTTTCTTCAAAAACCTATCAATTAAGAAATTCCAATCAACATTCTTAGGTTTTTCCACCCCAATAAGCATGCCTAGATACCTAGTTGGGAGGGTTTTAGACACAACCAAGAATTCCAGCAATTTTATTACATCTTCTTTCTGGGGTGTTGATAAAGAAAACTAATCTTTTCCCATAATTGATCAATTGGTCTGATGCCTCCTCATAATCACCCATTAATTGTTTGAATTCCATAGCCTTTGGGACAGAATCTTCACCAAACAACATAGTGTCATCAACAAAATGCTTTGGTGAGTAACCTTGTTATAGTTAACATCGGAGAAATACCTCTAATCCTACCATCCAAGGAAGCCTTGTTTAGAGCTCTACTAAGGGTCTCAGCCATAATAATGAAAAGAAAGGGAGAAATAGGATCACCTTGTCTTAATCCATGCGTGTTGTTAAAAAATACACAAGGGGTCCCATTAATCAGGACTGAGAACTTTGCTTTGTGGAAATACTAAGGGTGTTATTTCTGTTTGTCTCTAACTAACTCTTTAATGGCTTTCTAGTAGGAGAAAGTGGAGTTTCCTTTGCACGAAGGGATCATTATTCTGATGTATGAAAATGGGAAACCTACTCTATCCCCTTCCCTAAAAGAACATGTGGATGAGGATGACCTCACTCTTGTTGACTGCCTCACTAAGATGAAGGCCAAAAATGTAAAATTGTAGGGGAGGATTCTAGTAAAGATATGGGTGAGGAAGGTCATGGGGAAGCGAGAACTTCAAGAAAACATGATAGGGATGGTAATTTAAAGGGTTTTGAGGATTTGTGTAGTAAGGTTCAGTACTTAGAAGGGGTGCTCCAAGTGATGGAAGAAACCAATGTTGGCCAAAGGGAAACAATGATGGATGTCATCAATGCTTCCAAGAAAATTGTTACTACACAGGTGAAGTCCAGGCAGAAACTTTTGGAGCTGGAGGACCAGGTCAAAAAGCTCAGTGAAAAGTTGGAAAGGATGAAGGAGGGAACCAAAAGAAGGATTTTCAACTTGCACATCAGTAGCTCCGAGGATGAGCTGGAGGATGATATTAATGACAAAGGTGTTGAGAGTGGTGTGAACAAAGATAGCCACGATGGTAACAATGGGGGATCCCCAAAAAATTAACTTTTGGTTCTAAATTGTTGGCAGAATTTTGGCAAACTTCTGCTATTTTTCTGTTTTGGAGATTGTTCTCCTTCTCTCTAGTTTCCCCACCTTTCTACAAAGTCTGGTCCTTAATTGTAAGAGTTAAACATGTTTAACTCCTTTAAATTTTTTTCCCTCTTGTTTGTTGTTTTTGTTCCTCCTTTTATAATGGACCCCGAGGATCCAATCCCTAGTTTTACCATATCTAATAAAAACAAAGTCTTCACTAAATCCAAACCTAGTAAAAACCTTCAGAAGGAAGGGCCAAGAGACTCTATCATACGATTTTTCCATATCAAGTTTAATAAACATGGCTTCCTTCTTATTCTTCTTAACCGAATGAAGGGTCTCCTAAATAGTGACTATACCATCCTGGATCTATCTTCCCATAACAAATCCTCCCTGTTGCTCAAAGATGATTGAAGGAAAGACAAGCTGAATTCTTAAAGCCAAGGATTTTAGAGAAAATTGTGTAAACAAAGTTACATAGGCTTATAGGTATAATTTTTTTGAAATTCGTAGGATCATGATTCTTAGGGATCAAGGCTAGAAAAGTGTTATTTAAATCTTGAAGAATCTTTTTATTCTTAAAGAATTCTTGAATAGCATTGCAAGTATCATCCTTCACAATCTCCCAGAAATTTTGGAAAAAGAGAGCTGAAACCCATCCAGTCTTGGAGCTTTGTCAAGATTTAGGGATTTCATCATAAATTCAATTTCTTCCAGTGAAGGGATTTTGGTGAGCATATAATTTTCCTCTTCATTAATCAATTAGGGAATACAATCCAAAAACTGCTCTTCCTTAATGTTGTTAGAAGCTCTAGAAGAAGCCAAAAGCCTGCTGAAAAAAGAACTAGCAGCTTGTTGGATTTCCTTAGTGTCATTGAGAAGCACTCCCTCTTCATTCTTGATACAGAGAATTCTATTAGAGATCCTTATTTTTAGAGTTGAGATATGAAATAACTTCATGTTCTTGTCACCTTCTTTGAGCCATTAGACCCTTGATTTCTGTTTCCAAAAATTTCCTCCTTCAGGAGAATGTTATGATACTTAGCTAATAATTCCTTCTCTTTTTGTTCGAGAAGTAGATTTTCCTCAGTAGAGGATTCCATATTTCCTTACGGAATGAAATCTCATTATCCGAGACTATTTTTCTTAAAAATGTTACAAAACTTTTTATTCTATCCTTTCAAAAAAATGCATATGAGTAAGATTTTTAGCAATCTGAATAAAGTTGTTCCTTTGATTTTCACACTCCAACAACCCTTGAATAAATAAAAATATCCTCATCTTGCAGCCACATCTTCTCAAATCAAGGGGTCCTCCTCCTCTAGGATTCATTTTAACAATACCCCTTTGAAAAAATATTTTCAAATCATTGACAAAATCGAAAAAAGTTTCATGGAAAAGGTGATTTCATATAGAACATTTTCCCTCGTTTTGCATATTTGGTCGGAGTAGGTTGGATGGCTAAGGGTTTGGAAGATGGTATGGATGAGTGAGGTGTTGGATAACTAAGTTTTGGGAAGACAGGTTGGAAAAGTGAGGGGTTAGACGGGTGGGATGGACGGGTGAGGGTTGGACGGCTAAGGGTTGGATAGGTAAGGGGTTAGATGGCTAAGGGTTAGACTAGTGGGTTGGATGGGTGAGGGGTTGGATGGCTAAGGGTTAGATGGGTGGGTTGGTAAAATGAGGGGTAGGATGGTTGAGCCTTGAGGGGTTGGATGGCTAGGGGTTGGACAAGTGCATTTGATAGGTGAGGGGTTGGACGACTAAGGGTTGTACGGGTGCATTGGATGGGGTGGGAGTTGGACAACTAAGGGTTGGATGGGTGGGATGGATGGAAAAGTATTGGCCAGCTAATGGTTGGATGGTATAGAGTTAGATGGTTAAAGTTTGGCTTTGGGTGTGTTGGACGGTCAATGGTTGGGCGGGTGGGTTGGCCACTAATATGCACACGATATGCACATTATATGATTCAAAATGGTGGTGAATTACATTCATAATCTCTTATATATGTGTAAAATCTAGCTAAAACAAATAGTATAAGGGACATGTCGGTTAAATTTTTGGTGAATAAGTCAGCTGCGAACCATAGAATATTCATTAATTCAAATTTCCATAATCCTCAATTTTTGACAAGTTTATGAAAAATTTCCACTAAAAATTTCCATGTCCTCCTCTCTTTATCATTGATCGGGAATAGGATAGGATTGTGATTAGACCCGATTTGGTAAGGGAGTATATATTATCTTCTTTGTTCAACCATCCCCATGAAATCAAAGCTCTGTCAAGTTTAACTTGAATCAACTGATCACCTTTTCTTTTGTTTGACCAAGTAAATCTACTACCCCACAACTCAACATCCATAAGGTTATTGAGAGAGATGAAATCTTGAAGGTCTTCCATACTTTCAGTAAAATCAATATTTCCCCCCTTCTTTTCCTTGGGACACAAAGGGGTGTTAAAATCCCCTAGAATCACCCATTCTGTCCCTTTAATAACATACTGGAATTTAGAAAGATTGGCCCAGAGCTTTTTATTTCTCCTTTAATATTTGGGAGTAAATATTAGATAAGATCCATAACCCCTTGGACTTATTATCTTGAAAAATAAAATTCATATGGTTATTTCTACTAAAAATCTTTATTCCTTTTAGTTTTTCCACATTCCATATAACTGTCATTCCACCAAGAGTACCAATCAAACTAACATAAAAACCCCTAAAATGTTTTTTGCAATAGCTTCCACTAGCCTCCAAGAAAGGACCTTCCTTCATCTTGATTTTTACTGAGCAAACATGTCAAAATTGTGAGTCACCTTTAAATCCTTTATCAGCCTCCATTTAATAGGTTTTTTCAACCCCCTGACATTCCATGATATAATATTCATTTAACCACTTGGTTCTTTCTTCTTCTAAAGCTCCTAAGATCAAGTTTAGATTGGGTTCCATCATCTATTTCCTTTTGACTTTGTTTCTTCCTTGTAACCTATTTGGAGGGATGCCCAAAGCCAATTTTTTTCTTTTGGTGTCACCTCAGATGTTTCCCCTTTGAAAGGAGTAACCAGAGAAGTCTCATTTTCAACTTGATTGGGGTCCCCCTTTTCAGAATCATTCAGCTCAGAGAGCAGATCTATTTGAGTAGAGACAACTTCCTGGATAATGTTATGAATGTTGTTAAAAACTTGTTGGTTTTCATTTCCTAGTGTCAAAACAACATTTTCACTTTCTAGCATATTTTCAAATGGATTAGAAAATGTTTCTATAGATTCATTGATGCTTCTTCCATCCATTGATTTTGATTGGATATTTCCTTAAGAATATTATCCATTTTTTTTTAGGATAAAACTTTTTCATCTTGAATGTGGATCTTAGCCTTCTGGAACCGGGGTTATGACAAATCTTTCCATGGATCTTCTTATTCCTCCTTACTTCTATGAATCCCTCTTCATCTAAAATCTTGAGCATCTAGGATTTGTTCACATTAGATCCATCTCCATTGTTTTCCATTATTTGAATACCTTTATTAGGATTAACATTCTTGGGAGAGTTAGTAACCATATGAGAAATTTCCTTACCTTTTTCTAGATCCTTGGTATGCTTCTCCCGAGAATGCCTTTGAGATAGTCAACTTACACTTTGTTTCTTTACATGCCCCCAGCCCTGGCATTTCTCACATATTTGAGGGTAGTTTTCAAACTCTATTTTTTGTTCCCAGCTTCCCAATCTCGACCGCAGAGAGATTGATTTAGGTAGAGACAAACCCATCAAGGAGTAGATACAAAATCTCACACAAACCACTCTTGATTTAGTAAGCATCACGTTATCCACAACAACAAAGGTACCAAGAGTGTTTGTAACTCCTTTAATAATATCCACATCCCATAGTTCCAAAGGTAAACCTAGGAGTCTCACCTAGATAGGAAACTGATTAATATTCTCTCTATTAGGGTTGAACCTGGGAGTCCATTTCCTCAAAAAGAGGCCAAGTTTCCCAAGGAACCACAGGCCATCATTGAGGATCCTCTGAGGGTCTTCAAAGTTGTTGAAGCTAAATAGGAAGAATCCATTTGGCAAGGTGTGACATCCATATGCCCCTTGGGTTTCCATTTCAAGATAGACCAAGATCTAATGGAATCAATATTAGGCCTTCCCCTACCAATTTACCTATCAAGGAATTCTCCATTTCTCATATTTTGATCTATTATAATATCAGGGATATCTAAGAACTTACCTGTTCCATTACTTTTTAATTAACATTGTTTTATGTATTTCTTGAATTAAATGATTAAGTATCCATACTTGGTCGGTATGCCATTTTAAATTAAAAAGAAAAATTACATTAGTTATGAAATTGCATGGGATGTAGAATCTAAACTAATGAAAGATAAGTATGTTCTTATATGATTGAATATCATTTATAAATTGAATGAAGTATGGATTATTATCTGAGTACATCTTTGTGATCAAATGATTTATACATATTAAGATGTAAATATATTAAGTGAATTCAAGTTATAATTAGAATTTATAAAGATGACATGATAAGGTTGACTTCATTATCTAGATGATGGTTTTATTAATAAAATAACATCTAATAACCTTAAGGAACATTATGTAGTTATATGAAAAATGATGTTTTAATTCATATATAACTCCATTATATATTTGAGGAAAATTGTGAGATGTTTAAAAACACATTAACATCATGAGTTGGAAATTAAGATATGTACAGAATGCTTAAGTTTAATATGTTTATTTCCTAAGTATGAAAACATACATAAGCATGATAGTTATGTATAATCACAATTGATCCTAAGGGAACATGTGTGTATAAATAATAATGTATGATTGTTGTCCTACATTAATATAACTAAAGAGAAGAACATTGCACCTACCCACTTATACCTAATTAAGGATTAAGGTATGTTTTCATGATAAGGCATTACACATATTTAAATCTACAACCTGCACTTAATTAAATAATATTTTTATATCCTTACTCAAAGGAAAATAATTTTGAACCCTCATAGATCTTTAGGTATGTCACCTATAGTCGAGAGTAGCTTGAGTGATATTAACAAACTGGGATTTAATTGATCTAATGAAACTTATTAAGATACAATGTTCCATTTAGTGGAACTTGATGCAATGTCATAACATATTCATTATTGCACAATACCTAATTAATGATGTAAATCATTAATTGGTTACTATCGAAAGCAGCTACTATGGCATGACAATCACGCCAGCTCCTCGAAATGTAACTATCGTAAAACTTGTTAGGAATTAGTATTTACATTGTGTAGATAATAATTACATTTGGTAATTATTATTATTTTAGTAATTTTTATTTAGTTGTTATATAAAAGAAATAATAACAAATGTGTGCTGAGTTGTTTGGTTGTTACAAACAACTCACGTGATTAGTATTTGTTAGTAAAATAGTTTCCTAATTTATAGGAAACTATGTGCCTATATATTTGTAATTGCATCTTATGTAAATAATCCGGAATGAATTGAAACATATATCATTATTCCATGCATTTTATTCTAAAAATATATTCCAGCTCTTACATTTGGTACCAGAGCAGGTTATTCCTATGAGAGCCAAGAAGATTTAAGAGGCCAAAGAGAATATTCAAAAATCCGTCCAAAAAAATACAGCAAGTAGTGTTCAGTAAAATGAACATATCTTCCTCATAAAACATCAGATTGAGGCGATTATTTTTGGGTTGAAAAGATGAGAAAAATACACACAACTTTGTAGTTTACATCAGGGTCAGATTCAGCATGCGATATGATGTGAAATTTCTGTCAAACAATTTTTTGTGGCTGAAAATGCACATCCGGTAAAAGAAATGCAACACAGGTTTTTTCTTATTGGTCATTTTTTTTTAATTATTTAGTAAAACTATAGTTTAAAATATATATATATATTTCTATAGTTTTTTCTTAATAATTGAATTTTGAGGGAAATTCAATTTTATTTTAATTGGACCAATTTACGGGAAATTGTAACCTCAATAACTTTTGCACGGTAACTCAAAATTGAGCACCGTTTTTTGCAAAAGTGTTTATTTTTTAATTCTCATTATAGTGGTTCTAATTTTGGGATAAAATAACCACTTTGAAAAATATCATATTTTTTGGCTATTTTGTGGGATGCATTATCGGTTGTACCCGACGTCCTAAAACTAAAATGTTTCACATTGCGGGGGAGAATAACTTTAATGTGGAAACAAATGAGCTTAAAATTTTCATTTGGCTGAGTTAGAAGCCAAAAAAGCCCGGAGGATGGAGGCATCGAAGGTTGGATGTCATTCAACGACCTCTCATCGATCACCAATGACAGGGCCGTGCGAAGCTGTGGTGGCATATGTATGGTGTGAGTATTAGATTTTCGGTGTGGTTTTCATTTTCTCGGTGTGCTTCATTTACGATGTTCTTGTTTTGTGTGGCATTTGATGGATGTTGGAAAGAGAGTTATGTTGAAGTGTAGATGACCTGTCGGTGATCCTCTCGACTAACTTGGTCCTCGACTACCGTACTTCTTTGGAAGATGGTCAAATAGAAGAATATGTTCACTAGCATTAGTGACCATGTGCAAAGAAGACCTAACTAGCAAGATCCATTCGGGAGTATGTTCTTCGATGCATTTTGCTTCTCGATCTATTTGAGTGGAATTTCACATTGTGGGGGAATACATACCAATGTTCCATTCCCATTCTATACCCAAAATGAATTAGTCAAGGAAAGCGTCCCAGGTGGCGGTGGCGATTTTTCTATGTTGTTCGAGATCGAGTGGCAACGATCAATGACAGAGACTACAATTAAGAACATTATGATTCTTATAGGAAGTAATGTGAAATATTTTCAGTATATCTTCTATTGTGTAGTTTTGAGATATTCCAGATTGTGTTTCCTACATAATTCCCTGATGTATAAGCATAGTGGTGAACAGTAGCACCAGAGTAAGTCAATTCATGGATCTTGAAAGGGTTTGTGGAAGGATCCAAAAAACCACGAGGTGGACAGTTGATGAAGTTCTGTCACGTCAAGGTTTGTGGTAAGCTTGTTTAAAACCATGGAAGGAGAGAGCCTTTCTTTTGGATCAAGGTCATGAGTCACAGAGTTGGACATGCCACAGGGGTGAGCATACTGCAGTTGAGAGTGTGGATGTTTTTCTACCATGTAAACACTAAGGGGGGGAATGTTAGGAATTAGTATTTACATTGTGTAGATAATAATTACATTTGGTAATTATTATTATATTAGTAATTTGTTATTTATTTGTTATATAAAACAACTAATAACAAATGTGTGCTGAGTTGTTTGGTTGTTACAAACAACTCACGTGATTAGTATTTGTTAGTAGAATAGTTTCCTAATTTATAGGAAACTATGTGCCTATATATTTGTAATTGCATCTTATGTAAATAATCTGGAATGAATTGAAATATATATCATTATTCCGTGCATTTTATTCTGCAAATATAGTCCAAATTCTTACAAAACTTTGGATCCAAGTAAATGATAGATACCAATTTGAGATAAGAGTGTGGCCTAGTAATGATGTTATCTTATGATGACTACCAAAAGGAAGTGGATCCAAAGTGACGTAATTCAATTCATATACGCTTTATTTCCCTAGTCACTCTAAGCTAACTTATCGGCATTATTCTATGCATATTATCCTTAATTAATACCTAGCACGGACCTAGGAAGTGATTGATGTAAATCAAGTTATTCTTAATGTAGACAAGAGTTTCAAGTGTGGTGAAAGACATATTCCGTTCAACGATTATATCGTGAATGAATTTAAGCATGGAAAACATGTCTTAAAACTTTTTCTAGAGTAATACAAGCTTCTAATTGTGTTGGAATGCTTTCACCTAGACTAAAGATATAAGATATCGATGGGTTATCTATAATAGATATCCAACTAACGTTTGCACTTTTATATTAACACTTGAATGATCCCGATTAATTTATGGAAATGCAAGTACAATTTGTGTACACATTTGAATAAATTATATATGAGGGATCAGTTTGAATCTCACTCATAGCATCTGCAAATGGTTTAATATTGTAGGATGGATTAACTAAGATAATGTTGGTTCTAAAAAATGAAAATTTTGAAAAGTGAAACATTATGATTAAAAAAAATCACTTTTATTAAAGTCTTAAAATGAGGATGTTATATGTAGAGAGAGAAAGAAGTGAGGACAAGAAGGTCCCCTAACAAGAATGTCGATGATGTAGGCCTCGTGTAAAGACTAAATAGAATCAACTTACACATAACAACGTTCTCCTAACCTTGGAAAGGATAGAAAAGGAGCACTAAAATTTTTCCCACTCAACAAAGGAAGAATAAGCCTACAAGTAATTTGATCTCTACATCTATTCTCGCAACATAAATATGGCATAGGTTTGGAAAAAGTGTGCTCAAAATACAATGGGAATGCCAACTGCAGTATACATTTCAAAGAAAGAAACTAGTGAGGACCCAATAAGCTTCACAAAGGGATCCATAAGAAGAGGTGGATCATGAAACATCTTTGGAATAGTGGAAGTGACAAATTTCCCAAGGCGGGAACTCCCAACGAGAGAGATGAATGGGTCCTCTAGAATGTATGATGGCTCAATTAGAGCATATTCCTATAATGTAACACAAGTGGAATTTAAAAATAGAAAAATCAATTTAGGCAAGTACTTGTCCCAATGGGGTTTCTCAATGAGAGAAATGTCATAAAATAATGTATTAACATCACAACATGAAGTATGAGGAGAAGAATCTTGCGAAAGAGAGCTACTTTGGAAGTCCAAGAAGAAGCAACGTTTCATTCAAAGTAGCAACCATTATATGTAGAGTGTTGTCAACTAAGAAATCAAGATGCAAGGGAGAATGAGATTTAATTGTCACATTTGTCTCATAGGAAGTTTCCACAATAGAAAAATACTATGGAGAGTGAATGGAAGCATGAACATGGGTGACAATGAGCTCTATGGAGGAAACAATATGGACAATGTCCTCGATAGCAAGATCTTATGGTAAATGGTCAACATCGGACTCGTGAGTAGAAAAAGGTACAGAAGAACACTTAGCAATGAAAGGGATGTGAGAAGGGTGAGAATCTATGGAGGCACTAGAGTGGTTTAGGGAAGCTTCACTCTCAGATGGTGAAACAAGGTTGCCATACAACTATCAGATAATGGTCTAGGAAGTGAAAGGGCACTAAGTGTGCTCAAATGAATGTAATATTTACCTATAAACAATACTACTGAGAATACCATAGACATTATCATTGTGGTTAAACCACTCATTCTTATGTAGAGCATCATCGGGATCAAGAATAAGACCATGGAGCTCAGGTAACAAATGATGCATAGTGAAATGATTGATATTGTTTGCCTTCCAAGACATAAATTTCACAAATTTGAGCATAACAATAGAATTATGAAACTCCATAATTCAAATAAACCCCCAAAATTATCTTAGTTGGCACTTTATAACTTAGGGAGAAAATTACAAGTACCCAGTGAGTTTTGGAAGAACCCCCCGGTAAAATGTGGCACTTCATAAAGTAGTGCATTTACAAAAATAAATGAATCCATCATGTATAGCACAATAAAACATGCACTTTTTACTCAAAAAGGTTGCTCAAATCTGAGTAGCCAATCAAAAGTTATAGCCAATACAATTTCCACCTAAATAATGGCTTATTTAATTAGAATTTTACAAATTGATTAAAAAATATCAGAAATGAGGGGAAAGAATTTCATGCATATACTCATTGGAATGGAAACAAAATGAAGAACACAATGGTTTAATTTGTGAGGGGTGTTTTCCTCCTACTAACTCATGCCTCACCCTTCGTCTTCATCAGGTGAAGATACAAGTTTAAAAACCATTTAATTCTCCCTTAATGTATTTTCCAAAAAAATAACTTGCATCCAAAAATTGAATAATACTAAATTTTGGACAATTTAAAATCCAAGTTGGAAAATAAGAGCAATGTGTTCAACTTATGAGTGGAGGGGTCCACAAAAGGAAAAAAGTGTATAGCTGATTTAGGGTTAATAAAACCTAAAAACATTATACTTTTTTGTTTCGTTGCATGATTGCTTCATGGCACCACTTATGATAGAAATACGATGCAAAGGAGGTCATTTTTGGGCTTGGAGAGACTAAGAAGGCACAAAAACTTGATTTTTAATGTTGCAGGGTCGTTTTTGGGCATACACCAGTATGTATGGGGCCACCTAGGTTAGAAAAACACATCCACATGTGGAAAAATGAGTTACAACACACCACAGTGTGTAAAAACCACCCTTCTCGGGTCTCCACATGTATTTACAACCATGTTAAAGGTCTAAAATGCCCCTCACAGAGATGAAAACACCCATCATAGGTGAAAACACCCCTCACAGCTTTGTATCTTCATGCAAGGCATTGTCACAGGTTTGAAACACCCTTCAATCAGTAGAAAATGCCCTTAGCAAGCCAAAAAAGCCTCAACCTTGCAAATAATGCCTCAGTCATGTGAAAATCACCTCAAAATATATAAAAAAACCAATACAAGTTTGAATGAGTTGGAAGGAGGCAAGAGAAAGACAGAAATGTTGAGAAAAGATGCCCGATACATTAGAATTTGTATACCCTCAACTTATCAATCTTCAAACACCTAAGCTCACAACCATTCTAAATGGAGATAGAGTCAAATCTATTTTCACGTGAAAATTTAACTTCACAAACTACAAATAATTCAATAATGACAAATGTTTCACCTAATCCTCGATATTTAGATTTTCTAGATCTCTAATGAAAAATGAATGCACAAGAAATTGTAGAAATCAAAATAACTAACAATAAGATGCAATATGATCAAAACTCACAAGGAAATAATGAATCCAAATCAACTCAATGCTCCATATGCTTAATGAGATAGAATGATGAAAGAGATGTACATATAGGAGGTGAATGTGCAACCTCCTCCTAGATTAGTGGGTAATAACTCTCACTAACTGATACTAGAAGTAGAGTTGACTCCACACAACTAGTAAGCTAACTCAATATAATTTTTAAGCTAACCGAACAAAAATGGTACACCTAAGATCATATCCCATAAGTGTAGGAAAGCTCCAATAAATTAAAAAAAAAAGGAAAATGAATATCCTACACTAATAATCCGGTGTTGGTTGTTCTTTTCTTTATCCCAAAGAGCTTATTTTCCAATGATAAATCCAATTTAGTGCAGGGAGTTGTGTTGGTTTGTATGCAAAAGAAGTTTTAGAAGTGTTGGAGTAAGTTGGTTGTAGGTAGTCTAGTAGAAATGCAGGTAAGGAAGTAACAAGGAAAGGATTTAAGTTTTCTTGTGTGCTTCTTGGAAAGATTTCAGCAGAGTAATGGTGCAATTCCAATTCAAGAGACTCCAACCAATGCTTTGGGAAAAATCTTGGTTTTTATAGAAATTTGGTAGGAAATGGTCCAGCACACTTGGCAATCAAGAAGTTCCAGATCACTCAAAGGAGGGGCAATCAACTTACTAAGAATAGTAAGTAAAGAAGGAGAAGTTCATATGCATCTATCAAACTCAAAAACAATTGATTTGGTCAAGAAATGTGGGAGAAAATGACTTGGAAGTAAGTAACATGCATAAAAACATGTTTAAGTATTGGATTTAAGTGCACGGATCCACTAGTCTTCGTAGACCCGAGGTTACGTAACTTAAAGGGAAAATGCTAAGGAAAAGGGGCCAATTTTTTTGTGAAAGCATGTAAGGCTAGGAAACTAATAAGAAAAGGAAACTAAGTCACATGGGTAAGTAGAATGCAAAGAAATGGGACCTATATTCATAATTTATTTTTGAAATGAAATGTATCATCATTGGGGATTTTACCATTCTAACAATATAGCACCATGTAATTTTGGGTGTGTAAAGGTGGAGTCTAAGTATAGCACTCCCAAACACAAAATTTAGAAATTATACCTTACACACCCATGTTTTGAAATCACAATCAAAGCTTCCTGCCACTGCAAGAGAAAATAGAAATAAAGTGTAGAAAAAAACATAATCAACAAAACATTTTAAACTAAAATGACAAGACTACTTCTATGGGGATAGGAGATATACCTACGCCAACACTCCCTCCCTACAAAACACACACTCAAAACAAAATTTAAAAACATACTATATATGTCAAGGTTGTTATTTATAGAAATAATTTGCACTTACCCACTTGGTGAATTTTAGAGCTCAAGATTACCTATCATGGTTTCACATGAGAGTATATTCAAACGAGGATCATTTTTAGACAATGACAACATAAATAGTGGCAGCAGAGAGGGTCATGACCGGGTTATTTATTTACGCTTGTTTTTTTCCTAAAATGTAAGATTTTGCAAAAAAAAGCGAAAGGGGGTAATTTTGAGAAAAATTATAGTGAAAATGACCACAAGGGGGTGCATGTAGGATTTTTCATTTGTTTGATGTAATTTGGTGTATTTTTCTTTAATTTTGCATTTTTGGCCTTTAGGGTATGGCTCGCATTTCACGGGTGGAACCATTGTGGAGTTTATGTAACCACCACTTTGCACGAGTGGTGGTTGTGCAACCGAGCAAGAGGTTACGTAATTTCCACTTAGGAAAGTGATAAATGCACAACCGCCATGGTGGTTGCATAACCTTCACTCTGCTAAAATTGATTACATAATCATCAAGGTAAATTTTAAATTTTTACCAAGTAATGAATTTTTTTTGTTTTGGTTGTATTTGTAATGTTTTTTTGAGCTTATTATGCATCTACACAATTATAAATTTCTCATTTCTTGTTATTTGTGAATGCAAGGAAAGTATATCAAAAGGAGCAGGGCCCGTGAGTGTGATTGGCTACCTCATATTTTGTAGAGGTTGACTAAAGAGGAGAGGTACTTACTGCAAAGGGATGTTATATGGAGGATATCACATATATGGTTTTGTTTCACTTGCAATTCATTTACTATGTGACTTATTGACCTATTGGGATATAGACCGAAACACTTTTCAGCTACCTGGGGTTAGAGGTGAGTGGACTATCACCTTAAAGGATGTTTACTAGATTTTGGGGTTCTTGTCACGACATGAAGTTAGTGTTGAATAATTCTAACTCAACAACTTAGGCTTGCAATTGGGCTACTTACTTAGGAGATGCACATATACCCGATCTTGGTGACAAGAAAGGCGTTAAACTATTTTCATTTTGTAGACTCCTAAAATACGCTTATGCCTAGTATTTCATCCAATTCAGGTCAATTAATGACACTTCATTAATCAACCCTTCTCCACTTTATTCTCGGATGCCCATTAACGACACTCTTTCAGTTATATTCATCCTATAATAAGCTAATTGGGCTAATATCTATCTTATTAGCTAAACATTCCTCCTTTCAACCATTCATAACCTCCCTAGTTCTCTCTAAACCACTTCTGTAAGCTTCTGGACTATCTATCAATCAAAATGATTAACTAGACCCATTCCAACTATCAATGAGTTTCTAATAACTTGCTAATCAAGTTTAGCTAGCGTAAACATAGCTTAACTAATCCTAAAGCATGTTTATCCTAATCTAATCTAAAAGTTCTTTTGGACTTTTCTCTCATATGCCATAGGATTCCAAACTCTTCCAAACCAAAAACTATAAATACAAGCCTAAGGATTTCCTTTCAAATGGTCCTTCTCTCTCACATTTGGAGATCTTGGCATTAAACCTCATTTGCATTAACTAAGATTTTTAGGCATTTGATCTTGGCCTTCCTCCATTGTTGAAGCTCCTCCATCTTGCATCCATACCTTCATGTTAGGTTAGTAGGAGGGTATCTAAACTTGGCCTTGTAGCCATTTTAGAGATACCTCTTCACCTCCATTGAAGAAAACAACAAATCAATTTGATTTCTCATAGGTTTAACTAGGTTCAATTTATGTTTTAAGTAATCATAGAGTAGTTAGAGATAAAATGATAGTGTTTTAGTTTAATTCATTATTGTAGAAGTTATCTTGTTTAGCACTCATCTTGATGTTTATGATAAGTTAGTTATATCATGGAGTTACTAGGTTTAATTTCATGTTCATTAACATAGCTAATCTTCTCATGCATACATTTGGCACACTGGTGGGACTCTTAGTCCATACTCCATTAATGGAGGTCTTTTGAGCTTTGTCATTTCCATTTTCTAACCACTTTTATGCTTTAAAAGGATAAATATCTTGTTTTTCAATTGATTTAACATTTTAAGTGAGCTAAATATTCCTTTTTCATGCATGTTTAATGGGTTTGAGCTGAAAATGGGCTTTAATTGTCAAAGACTAACCTTGTTTGATTCTTTAAATTTTTCATTTTCGTGAATTTTGAGGTTTTTGCAGGGGGTACGTGTAGGTTTCTTGGAAGAACACGCATCCATCAAAATGGGTACGTATCCATCATTTTGGGTGTGTATCCATCAAAATGTGTGTGAATTTATAATTTTGGGTGTGTATCCATCAAAACAGGCACATATGTGTCATTCAGGCGTGTATGTGTTGAGCTAGCTCATTACCTATCTTGAAGGCCATAACTTTTGCTCCCAAACTCGAAACGACTCTGTTTTTTTTTAGTTGGAAAGGTATTGAAGAAAATACATAATGGAACATAAAATTAGGATTTTTAATTAAAGGAAATTTATGGTTTACTTTATTAGATAACTATTCATTTTCTAACATGTCTTAAAGTTTGAAAAAAAAATTCTTGGTTATTCTAACACTTTGAAAGGTCTTTATGGGACTAATCAGTTGTTTATAGGGTTCTTTGGTTTTTTTATTAACTTAGTTAAGTGTTTCATTTCTTAATTAATTTAGTTCCTCAAAGTGCATATGCTCTTCCTCACGCCTTATAGGTGATCTTGGGAACCAAAAATGCTTCCAAAACCTTCTTATTGCTTTCAAAACACTTGATTTACATTTCATAATGGATTAATATTCAAAAAAATAAATAAAATGAATTCATTTTCTCAAGTTACTTCAATTATTTTTCCATTACATATTTATAGTTGAGTTTTTTATGTTGTGTATGCTCTTCCCTTGCGCCTTTTAGCGACCTTGGGAATCAAAAATAACATGTAAACTCTCTTTTGATATTCTTGATTTTTGTGGAAAATTACTAAATTTTCACTTATAGGACCAAATTCATTTTTTGAAGAAAGGAGGTTAAAAAAACAAACCCACTAATATGTGTTTTATTTTAGGTTGTCAAATGGTGTGCTATGAAAAACCACATTAAGATAAAAAAAAAGAGATAAAAAACACACCACGAATATAACATTGTATTGCAAGTTTCGGAAAAGGGTATGTCCCTATCCACTCAACTAGAACATAACCCCTTTGGCATAACACCTTAAGATACAACAATGGGGTGCTTCTAGGAACCCTAAAGTAATCCACCACTGAGTAACCTCGTGGATGAAACAGGAAGTGCTCCGCACACCCACTTGACTAGCTTTTACATTGTGAGTTAGAGTCAAAGTTTTTGTATCGTGACCCCAATGACAATACAACTGAATGCACTAGTTTCTCATTGTATTAGAAGGGGGTAAAGTAAATCTAAGATAAACCAAGATTAGTCATTGTGACTTTCTTGGAAAATTAATCTCGCATTAGACAAACTATTGACACCTAGTTGAGTGATCTACTTAGGAAATTCATTTTGCCAAGGATCCCACTTTGCTAGTCCATTATCACATCTTGTCAAACCATCATAAAGATATAAATTGTTTGGATTCAAAGCCTTATTTTCAAACATGGTAATGAACCCACTTAAGTTATATCCAAATGTCTCTCATCATAGAATTAAAAAACGTATCGCTTTGTTTAGTTTCATTCTTTCCTTCAGATGAGGTGGAACTTTTCCAAAGTGTTGCTAAGTTTATTTTCATCTTTTGATCTAAACCTTTACATTCTTATTTCCCATTTGGGACAAGAGAAGGAATCTTTCAGAGTGCTTTCATAGATAGTTTTTTCCACTTTTTTCCATTTATGCTCATCCATGTTTGTGGCTTAGTTTTTAAACATCTAAAGTGTGTGGATACGTTCTTATATTTTTGATAGCCACGTGATCTTGATTTTAGTATCGTCTTCATAGATAGGATTTCATTTCATCACTATTTCCCCTTTAATTTGTTATTTTACTCACATTTTAGCCATACAATTATGACACTTACATCTTGTTTTCATCTTTTGATAACTTGATATAAGTTTCCTTATTGTATCATTACACTACTCACATGACTAACAAATTCTTGTTATACTTGTATTTAGTTTCGATCCCAACAACATCTAAGGTCTTTTGAGAGTGTTGATACTGCATTTTTTTAATCGTGATAGGATCATCTTGATACTAATACTTGATTTCTCCAAAGCTTGGTTAACGTGTTGGGGTAGTGTTGTTACGTTATTCACATTTGTAACTTCCATTATCAAAAACTTAGATTTTTCAACATTTGAACTAGTCATAGTATATCTCATGGAGATATCATGTCGATAACTTTGATGTTTAGATCTTGTTGATATTTTAACTTGACCTAGGTATTGATAGGGTATTATCACTATCTAATTTTTACACCTATCTTTGGAACTATAACATAGGGTATAGTGTTCTATAAATAGTTTGAGTGATTGATTAGTTTACTCATAGACTTGCATGATTGTTCCTTGTATGTTAACAAACTCATAGACTTATTCTAGGACAATCTTGTTGGATTATCGAAATAGTGTCATTACGATGTATGTTTTCCTTAGATCTTCTTTGGAGAATCATACAAGCATCCACTGTTTCCAAATGTCTAGTTGGTTTCCATTATGTTGTCTCGAATTGACATGAAGCTTTATTCACTCTGAAGAAGTTTGATCACACTATCTAGGTCTAGCAATTTGCATCTACAACGATGCTAAAAATGTGATTGATTATCACATGGTTCCTCATACTTACGACAATAATAGGTTTAGGAATTCACATCAAAAGATGAACATTACGAATAAACATTTTTTGGTTCTTCATGCTAGAGGATCCATTCGGGTACCTTGTTCCCCACCTTCATCTCATAGTCAGTGGTGTGGTTTGTATGCTTTGGATCCAAATTATTATTTAGGTTCCCTCCACTCTTTTATTGATTTATATCCAAACTACTATTTGGATTCCCTTTCTTCTTACGAATATTTGGATCCTAACTATAATTCAGATATCCCTAGATCAAATCTTGAATCACAATCCTTCCTTTCCTTGAAGGACATTCAGTCCCAATCACCTCAACAACATCTTCCCCTTTGAATACTCATGTGAATCCTCATTTTATTAATCGAACATATAATTTGGTTCTTAATTCATGGTCCTCCCTTCCTTCACAGGACCACCTTTATCAGTCTCTTCAATCACCTCTTCCTCCATTGAAGAGTTTCACGACTTCGGATTCCCTCTAGTAAATCATCCAATTATAATCTTACTTTGCAACTTAACGGATGATTATGCAATCCTATTTTCCTTCCCACATTAGGTCATATTTTAGAAAAATGATCTAAGTCTAGATCCAAATCATCCATTCATAAGATGCCTACCTCCAAGCCTACTTCCTCTCTTAAGTCATCTTCTACTATCAGTTCAAATTTGATCCCTCTTTGGATTTCAACCATATCATACCATTTCCTCATCCATATTCTAAAGATAAATGTTTGTGACCAATTCAAACCATTAGAAAGAAGCCGCATCCTAAGATATATATTCAAATCACTATAAAAATCTTTGTGGGAGTGATAAGATCAATCATTCCCCTCATCTACATCATCAAACATCTTCATCTTCTTATATCAATCAATCTTCCCCGCTTATCGGACTCATTTCTTCGATTCAACCTCTCATGGTTAAATAACAACAACATCTCTTACGACTGATTTATCTCGGTATGATAGAACACTTAGAATACAATAAGATATTCCTATAGAGGATTACAAACAAGGATTATTTATAGAACTCTATACGCTCACTTATGGGGAGGAAGAATTTTATTTCTTTTATCATAACTTAGAGGAAGATCCTAAGGTCATGGAACTTGATTCTTCATATATTATTCCATATCCACCTTCCTCTAGCATGATGAGATGATATACTCTAGCATTGATCCATGGCCTATCTTGTCATTACCCAATCATTCTTTATCTATCACGATTAAATCAATCACAATCATAATGTGGGTCAGCATATGGTAAACCTTTGTAATCTTCCATCTATACGTTGCATCCTAGTATCCATTCATTCTCTTCGGTATATGGGACACCTCTAAGTAGCACATCACCTTTTATTATTAGGACATGTCCTCATAGCCCATTGTATTTTTCTATCCTAGGGCCACCATCTGGTACCCTCCATTTTCTACTTATGGGTCACCCCTTAGTAGTCCCTCACCATCTTATTCTATTATGGGGCCACATCCTATTATCCCTCCATTATTTTCTATGTATGGGTCACCTTGGAGTAGATCATTACCTTATATTCTTGGGTCGCATCTAGTAGCCCTTCATCCTCTTCCATCTATGGGACACCATCATATTCTATTCTTGGTTCATGTCCTCATAGCTCAATTTCTTCCATCTTAGGGCCACATCCTATCAGGCCTTCCTCATCTTCTATCAATGGATCACCTCTTGGTAGCCCATCCTATTTAATTCTTGGACCATACCCTTTTCACCTATCACGTTCTTCTTCTATCAATGACCAGGGAAAGCCCACCATCATTTCTCTTGTTCCTATCATTAATCATAAATGTTTGCTTTATTTTCCCACTTCTTGGGACTAGACATATCACATTATCACTCATAAGAAACCTAAAATAATTCTTCATCAAGATCAAGTTACACATCCCACAAACTCCAAATTTCCCAACAATTCCAATGATCTTAAGGTTAAAAATCAAGTGTGATTCAAAATGCACATCAACATAATCATCAAGTATGGCATAAAGTGTAGAAACTTATGGACATGGAACTCGGGATACCACATATGAAATCAAAGTTTTAGGATAAATCATAGTCATTTGTTGAGTATGAACTCACCATGATCATTGAGATCGGGAGAATATGACTCTTCATAAGAAAACACACCTAATCTCCCTTATCAAGGAATCTACAAACATTGTTGTTGGATCCTATCAAACATAGTAACTTTGTTAATCCCAAGCTTCCAAAAACTATCAAAAATCTAAAAATCATTAAAACACTTTAAAAAGAGAGAGAAAATACAAAAATGCAAAGGTACAAAGATCAAACATTGCAATCAGTGTATTGTATACACATGAATGTTTTTATTCCCCTTATTTTCATTCCTTTGTAGGAAATCCACCATTTTCATCCCTTCGGTGATAATGTGGTTAGCCTATTTACACACATTTTGTGATAGTTATCTCTATGGTATCCATTTGACCTTGGTCTTTCATCACATTGGTAAATTAAAGAATGACTGACCTCGTAGAGATCCTATCACTATATACGTCTAATAAAATTTTGTGAAGAAAGTTTGGATATATTTTTGACACTAGCCAAAGTCGTCATCGTAATCACTTCCAAAAATCTATCAAAAAAGCAAAAGCAAAATGAATAAAAAAATCAAAATCAATTAAAAAGCCAAAATCTAAAAGTAAAAGCAAATTGATATATAACTCTCTCTTGGGAACTTCCAATGATATTTATCGAGGCTATGGATGTCTGGTTAGTATTAGAGAAATGTTGTGATTAGATTCAAATTCACCTTCATCGGGGCTATGGATGTCTAGCTGGAAACAGAGAAATGTATGGATCTCCTTCCACTCTCCATTCACAAATCACCTTTTAAAATAAATCATCCCTACACATTGGCTAATTTTTCCTCATTTTTGCCTATTGAATCTTCCCTTGAAGAGGTAATTCATTTCCACATATACACACTAGATCTCTATGAGTAAACGGGATTAGTATATTACCAAGTTTCTTGTTTTGTGTGTATTAGCACATAGGTTGTATAGATAATATATCGAGATCTAAACATACATGCAATAAAAGTGGATATTCTACAATAAGAAATGTATAAAACAAGAGATATAAATCAACACTATATTTAACGTGGTTCACCGATGTTGGTTACTATGTTTTCCGAGAAAGTTGATATAGCATGCTAAACTAAAGTAATTGATCTCCACATCTCAACAATATCCCACTTGGAGATAAATTACTGCACTATACCTATACAACATCATTCTTGGATCCTTTTCTTACATTTGTTTCTTCCTCTTCAAGTCTCAAACTTGAAGACCAACAGAAGTGGAGTGTAGCTCAAACTTCTATTTTGTTAATGTCTTCATTATCATATCCACAGGGTTTTTACTCGTATGAATCTTCTCCGGTTTGACTACCCATTATCCAATACTTTCTGTATGAAGTGATATTTCAACTGAATGTGTTTCATTCTAGAATGAAACATTGAGTTATTTTCCAAATGAATTACACTTTGACTATCACTGAACAATTTTCAATCATCTTGCTCCTTTCCCAACTCTTCCATGAACCTTCTCATCCATATCATCTCTTTGATATCCTCTATAGCTGCAAAATACTCTTCCTCTTTAATATAAAAATCCACACCTTTTCTGATCTCGATATCCAGCTAAATGTCATCCCACCTACTATGAAAATATATCCAGTAGTGCTCCTTCTACCATCCATATATCCAGCCATATCTGAATCAACATAGAAAAATAAAGAAATATCCAAACCTCCATAGTGTTATTGCATTCTAGATGTCCCTCTCAAATACCTAAGTATCCATTGGACTTATTTCCAATTTTCTTTACTTGGATTGGCCATAAATCTACTCACAACTCCCACTTCCTATGTAATGTCATGTCTAGTACAAACCATATCATACATGAGACTCCTAACTACTTGAAGCATATGGTACTTGTGTCATGTATTTGACCTCATGTGATGAAGGATGCTGATTTTTTCTGAATTTGAAGTTTTTATCCATAGGTTTACTTACATGTTTTGAATTTTGCATTTTAAACCTTTCTAACACCTTTTATATATAATCCTCCTGAGACAAATACAATTTATTTTTCTTCCGGCTCTTTGTATTTTCATGCCAAGGATTCTTTTTACAACTCCTAAATACTTAATAGAAAATGTGTGTACTAGCTTTCCTTAATCTCACCAATGTCCTACATACTAGATCTTTCAATAAGCATGTCATCCACATACAATAACAAAATAATATAGCTCCCATTTTTATTGAAATAAACACAATGGTTAGATTCACATCTCAAGTAACCATGCTCATGAATCAAACTATCAAACCTCATGTACCATTGCCTTGGAGCTTGCTTGAGCCCATATAGGCTATTTTTCAATGTAATACCCGATTTTTGTAAGTTATCATGGTGATTATTTTTCATAATGTTGTAACTACTGAAATGAAGGCAAACATGTTAAGATATATTTTAGATCTTAAAGGAATGTGTTGCTAATATGGATTCTTGCATACTGTAATTTGTTTACATGGGACAGTAGTTATTATTGCTTGTATGTTTGCTTGATATGACGATAGATCTATCATATGCTTGTTGAACTCTATTCGTTGATTGAGCGACACACCTTGAATCAATTCCATTGATCCAAGGTATGTTATGGCCTTCTTTTGATCACTTTGTTGATTTACTTTTAAACCAGGCTGAAGGTTGATATAAATGTTGCGACTTTTTTTAGGTATGAATAGGCTTTGTCATGTAGACGCCAACGGAAAAGGTTTGATTCTCGAACCATACACTGTGTAACGCCAGACCCCATAAGGTGATAAATGCCTAGATGCGGGTGGCTCAGGTATGTAGAACGTGGGACGAAATGTCTGCAGTGTGTGTGAAATTTGGCGTCGATCGGAAGGACTTAATTGGAAATTGAGTAATTAGGTGTGAGGGGGATTAGACCCTAATCTAACCCTAAGTTCTACCTTATATCCTAACTACTATCCTATGTGGATTTTTAAATTCTAAGGGTGAACATAGACCTAAGTTCTATTAACCTATGACCTAGGTATGAACACTATTGTTAATCCTAAACTAATCCTAACCTAAGGAAGGGGACGCACAGACCCATGGGGGATGGAAAGGATAAGGATGGAAGGAAATTTAATGGCAGTAAATAAGGTCCTTACATGGACAGCGCCAAGTTTGGTGGGAACATGGAAAATTTAGGGGCATCTAGTTAGTCATGAGACTAAACTCTTTTTCATGTAAAAATTTGAAATTGGTAGTTCGCCAACCCGAGTCGGCGGTGGCGTGAGGAAATAGGAAAAAGGCAGAGCCTTTAATGCATTCAATTTTCTTGGTCTTCACGACCAACCCGCCTTGGAAAGAGTATGGAGGAATTTTTATTGTTCATTGTGTTTGTTCAGATTTTTGGGAAGTTGCTCTGCATTTGGTTTTTCTTGGTTCAGTCGAACTAGTTGTGTTTGGTTGCTATCTCTGTTTCTTTGGAAATCAAAGGCTATTTTCGAGCTTGTGCGGAAGGTGATTGTATGAAAGCTTGTTGTTGCCGCCGTGGAAGGAAATACCTCCTGTAGACATGGTTTTCTTCGAGCTTTGAGGAAGATTATCAGACATGTTAAGCCCTTCTCTTTAAAACTACTTGCTTTGCTTAAACGTCTCATTAAAACAACCCTGCTCTTCTGATGAAGGGGGTTTTGGGTTTATTTGATTTGTTGTCATGATTGAGATGATTCTGGGTAGAGTCGTTTTGTCTTGTTGTTGCGATTTGAACTGTCTTTGCGTATTTATTATGTTGGAAATACAGTCCATGCTGTGTGATTTATTCGACCATAATGGGGGATTCGTTCTGTATGTTATGAAACTGTACAGGCTGTATGAGTTTGTTTTTCATTGTTGAGCAATTGTTCTTTTGCCAATATGAACTTGAATGATGGAACGTATTAACTATGTGAGTTGTTTGACATTGTTTCTTTACTGAAATTTTTAAAGGAAATGAGTTCCTCTTCCTTCTGCTGTTTTAGATTTTGAAGGAAATAAGTAATTGGGTTTTATTGAGCATTATGAGCTCGGTTTGAAGGAAGTGATAGTAATATTCTTATTGTTGTGCTTTTCTTTTGTAAAAATGGATGAATACGACTTGGGTATTCGTGGGAGTTGGAGAAAGTAACTGTTTTTCTTCTTGAAATTATTGATGAGCTATGTTTTCTCTTGCTGTGGTGGAAAGTTGATTTGGTTGTGTTTTATTGATGCGGTTTGATCTTCCAGTTCGGACTGTTGTCGTGAAAACGAACTTGGCTTTGTATTGCTGTGCAAATAAATGAAATGCATGGGAATTGGCTTGTTGTTTGAGACTGTTTTTAAGCTGTACCATGCTTGCGCATTTAATACCCTATGCGGGTTTGCCTTGATAAAGGTATTGTTATATAAATATTGTATCTTTTTGGGTTCTGTGCATCATTGTGAAATAGGAGAATGAGGTTTTCGGATTTAAATGTTTGATCGAGAAGGAACTCAAACTGGGCATTCTTTTCATATGGTATATTGAATGAAATTGTGCATGTTGTGCGATTTGGTTTTGACATCGTTTCTTTTCTGGATTTAATAAGGAAATGAGTTCTTCTTCTTCTGTTGTTTTTAAATTCTGAAGAAATGGTAATTGGGGATTTATTGAGTATTATAGGTTCGGCTTGATAGAGATGACAGTGGCATTTAGATTGTTTCTGAGTGCTATGTTTTTCTGTACAAATGGAATATTTAAATGTTTCGTGCGATCTCTGATTTTGCACTGTCATTCAAAAAGAAAATGAACTCGACTTGAGTGATTCTTGTTGTGTTTGAAGAAAATGGGTGTTTTCTTATTGAAATAGTTAAAGGAATGAATTTTTCTCTTTTGTTGTTTGAGTTCTGGAAATAGCAACAATAGAGCTTTACTGTGCAATATGAGTTGGACTTGCTGTAGGTAACAACAATGTGCAAATGGTTATTTATGAACTGTGTGCGTTCATGGATATAGAAAGTCGTGTGAATAATTGATTAAGTGACTGTATAACTGTTTATTTGGTTAAAATACAGTGAAAGAAGTATGAATCCTTCTAGTACAGTAAGTACATAGTATGCATTCTTTACATTGTTTGTTCTATGATGGATACGATGTTTTACCAACTTGTTTTTGGTATTCGTATGTGCCTGATTTAAAGGAAGTATTGATAAGGATGATAAATTCTTCCTTGTTTTCATTTAAAGCTGAATATGAATGGAATTATCCTTTGCTGTTGGAAAGTGAATTCTGAATGGATTTTGTAAGTTTCACTCTGAACTGTTATCTTTGATTGATGTCTCATTTGGATTAAATTATCAGTACAGTCATGAGGAAAGGAAAAGGAGAGTGAATGGATAACTTGGAATAATGATCATTTCTTCTCTCATACAATTGAAATCTGTAATCGTTAAGGAACGAATTTTGTATTGCTTGGGTTTAAGCATCTATATTTATTGTTGTTTACTTTCTCATCTGTATTTGATTACTTGAAATCAAATGAGTTGCATGGACTGAAAGGAAGGTAAATTGGTTTATGTTTTCAGTCAAATTTTTATCCTTTGAATTTATCACTAATGAAAGGGAATGGAATTGGTAGCAGATTATGTTATAACAACAGTATATATACTTGTATTCCTAGTTCTTACAAATGTTGTAATTTGGAACTGTTGAAGGAAATTGCGTCTTATAATGATTATGTGGAAAAAAAAGGGCAGTAATCCTTTGACTAATTGGGATGGTATTTAGATGATTCAGTTGTCATGTTGTTCATTCTTTTGATACTTAATTCTTGATTGATGTTCATGTTAACGTTTCATAAAAGCAGGGTTCTTTTATTGAGACAGTTAATTAGAAGCACCTCATTTTAATGACAAGTGCTTAATATGCTCGGTTTAATGAACCCCAAGCAAGTAATTTTGCGAGATGGAACTTGAGTAAAATGAAGACATGGTTGTTTTCTGATACTTCTTTTGATTGTCTGAAGATGAATTGTATTTGATAGTTTATTATTCCTCTACGAGGAATTGTGAAAAGAAGAAACTACATTCTTCTATCTTATGAGTTGTATGTTGTTTAATATAAACAAAGTCCAGTCATTTGGACTGGAAATGTATAGATTATGAAATGGATTGATGAATACAAATACAAGTGTGATATTTTAATGACTATATCAGTTTGATATTGTTGATTAAGTTGGGAATATAACATTAATTCTTGATTTGGAATTATTCAAATGTTTTTGGATGAATGTAAAAGGAACTGATATCTATTCTTACCTAAATGCAACTTTTACGTTGAAATGTGCAATTAGTTCATACTTGGGTTAAGATGAATTTTTAATTGACATTAAAAAGGATTAGGAAGAACATGATCTCATAACTGATAGGTATTCGGGATTAGCTTGAAAGCTAAGGAATATCAAATAACTTAGGAGCAGCCGAACTTCATATTTGGACTCCGTTAATAGACTCGAATGTTAAATTCAGAAAGAAAGGATATGGGAAAAATATATCCAAGGCTAATAGACCTTAACTATGTAAGGTTAAGGAGAATAAATGAACATATTCATTGAGAATTAGACCTCATTTTAATGACGTCTAATAAGCTGGAATTCTGAATTTGTTTATAGTTGTGGAAAACTTGGTTAAGTTTAATAGGTTAAACTTATTAAGTCTATCGATAATGGACTACTTAATCCAAGGATTAAGAAAAGAACCAAGTAGAGAAAATGCAACTCTTTGGTACGAAGGAGAAGATGCATAGTGAGCTAGAAGATGGATTTAGTCTCTCTTAGCTACATACAACTGTAATGTAAGAACGAGGATAAAGGATCAACATGGCTCTTTGAAAGTTGATCTTAAATATTAAGATCATAACCAAATCACTTGAGCTAGATGTGTACTCTCGATGGGAGGATTCCATAGGACATTGACATATGCCCACTACGAGCGGTGTCTTCATGAAGGTGGGGCCTTCATGACGACACAATGTTATAGTTGACATATTACAATGCCCTCCCGAATTAAATCATCAAGATTACATAAGCTGAATATTAAGTTCTTGGTTGGGGATAGGAGTATGATCACGTATACGGAGTGACTCCAGAGGACTAAAGATAACTAGACACACGGAGTCGTCTAGGGACGACACCGTATGTCTGCGTATCTTTAGTTACCATGAGTGACTTCCTATACTCGTTCATATTGCTAGTTGGAGTTTGAGTTTGACCCTAAATTGGAAGGACTGGTAGGAACCAGGAAAGACCATTCTAGATAATGATTTAAGTGAGATGAAGGACATATTCCGTAGGTGTGTATCACATCCAGAATATGATCATGCAAAGCATGTGAAAATCTTTGGCTAAAGTATCGCAAAGTCTTTGGTTAAGTTTTCCTAATCACCTAATTTAAGATGCAGGATGTCAGATGAATATCAGTAATAGATATTCAGATAGGCTTCTTAAATGGATCACTTCGATAACCGGAAACGGTAAGAGAACCTTGTATATATATTATACTATGCATGAATGAACATGAAGGATCGGTAAGTTGCCGAGTCATGAAATGAGAGATCGTTGAAACTCCGAGCCATGAAAATGGGAGATCGGTAGTTCTTCGAGTCATTTACAACAGCATATGGAATCTGTTATATGATTGAATGGCACTGAATGTGTGTTCCATATTACAAATATGTGAACAGAGAACATTAGTTTTAAAAGGAAATTGTGTGTTCCAAACTGCATTGTTTGGGCAGAGAACAATTATTAAAACTTGAACGTGTGTTTGAATTATATAATTCATAACAGGGAACGTTGTATAAAAATAAAAATAAATAAAAATCCCTTGTTCTAGTATCTTAAAATGGGGATGTTTCATTCAACTTGTACACTAATTTCACCTTACCCTTGACAACATACCCAAGTGGTTGTTGAATATAAATCTCTTCATCCAAATCACCATGAAAGAAATTCATCTTCACATCTAGTTTCTCTAAATTCAAATCATCTACTGCAACTAAACTTAATACAGTATGAATAAAATTCATATTTACAACAGGAGAAAATATTTCACCAAAGTCAATACCTAATTTTTGTGAAAATCCTTTTACTACAAGCCTTACCTTGTACCATTTTTTCCCACCCTCTTCTTCCTTGATCTTGTAAACCCACTTGTTCTGCAGTGTCCTCTTACCTGTTGACAACTTAACCAAATCCCAAGTCTGGTTTTGTTCCAAGGATTCCATATCCTCATCCATGCCATGATCCCAATGTATGTGGGTCTCACCTTGCATTAATTCTTCAAAAATTATGGTTCACCATTAAAAATCAATAATAAATAAGATAGAGAGTGTAAATCTTTTTGGAGTTTTACTCACCATTTTTGACCTCCTCATGAGATTTTGGATTACTGGAGGCTCATTCTAGACCTCCTAGACATTTGTTTCCAATTTTGATAGTGTCCGACATCGGTCACCTATAGCCTATACCATTTATGCTAACCAATTTCAGTTTGGCTCTTTTGTAACTAATACCAGTCCATCTAACTAATGTTAAATAGGGGTCAACCAACACAGTTACTTTGTAACCTTTTAGGTATGAGTTTTAAATCCAAGAGTTCATTTTCATTCACAAACTTCTCAACCGGTTTGTCCTTAGGTACCAAAATTTGATCCATGTACATTATCTTTCATTCCATTTAATGTCACGACTCCTAATAATTTTAGAATTCTCTAAATACTAAAAATAGAATCTGAAATCACTAGATCTATAACCAATGAAAGGGCATCTCTTAGATTTTGCATCCAAGTTTTTCTATTTTCCTTATAAATATGCACAAAATCTTCTGAACCAAAAAATTTAAGAAAATAAAGATCTACCTCTTTTCTGGTATAAGCTTCCTCTGGTATTCCTCCATCTAGTGAACTTGAAGGCCCACAATTAGTTAAATAAACCATTATATCAACTTCTTCTACCCAAAAATGCAAGGGCAATCCAGCATGTATCCTCATACTTTTGTCATGTTCCATGATTGTCATGTTCTTTCTTTCTACAACACCATTCTCTTGTGGTGTTCTTGGAACTATCCTTTCTCTACATATTTCATTCATTTGAACAATAATCGTTGAAAGACTTGATATAATATTCACCACCATTTCATATCTAAGGCACTTTAAATTTGAATTTGATTCATTCTCAATAAGAGATTTCCATATTTTATAAGTCTCAAAAACATCAAATTTATGTTTAATACAATAAACCCATACCTTTCTTGTAGCATCATCAATGAAAGTAACATAATACCGGATCCTCCATGAGAAGCTACTTGGGTTGGTCCCCACACATCTCGAGTGTACTAGCTCTAATTTACGCTTCTTCTTAGTTGCCCTAACTTTGAGAAATCTCACTCTCTTTTTCTTCCCAAAGACACAATTCTCCACGAAATCAAGATCTCAATCTTTCAAAATATGATAACTTACCCTTAGCCTTTAGGATATATATTCCTTTTTGACTCATATTGCCCAACCGATTATGCCACATGCATGCATCTCGAATCTGAAGTAGATAATAAAGAAAAAAGAATAATTAACACAAGTTGATAAATATAATTTTCTTACTTTCTTGTCTCTTTCCACAACAAAGGCACCCTTGGTGATTTTCCAAGATTCTACTATGAATGTGACCATGTAACCAACTTCACCTAGTTTCCCCACATAAATAATATTCCTCTTGAGGCTTGGTACATGTCTCACATCTCTCAATACCCATGCATTTCCATTTTGTAATTCTATATGGACTTCCCTTTACCAATGAATACTACAAGAGGTTCATCATCACCTAAATAAACATGCCCAAAATTTCCTTGGACATAATTTTTGAAATAACCCTTATTATAGGTTACATGGAAAGAAGCTTCCGAATCTAGAACCCAAGATTCTATTATACTATCCAAAAAAAGAATAAGAGCATCTTGCATTACCTCTGCTAAAATATTTTCCTCTTTACCTTTTTCTGGGTGTTGGTTCTCTTTATCCTTTGACCAACAATCTTTCTTTACGTGTCCTTTCTTTCCAAAATTCCAACAATTAATTCCCTTACCTCTGGATTTAGATATACCATTCCTTGACTTTGATTTCCCATTATTCTTACTCTTGGATCTCTCCTTCTGACAACCTTTGTTTTCTACATTCAAAGCATTTCCAGATGATGATTCCTTTGTACTTTTCCTATGAATTTATTCATTCAATATTATACTAACCACATCATAAAAATTTAAAATATTATTAGCAGATGTTGTATTAATAACAATCATTACCAAGTTATCCCAAATATCGGAAAATAATATATGAATAAGAGTGCTTTCACTTTATCATCAAATGGAATATCAACCAATTTTAACGATTTACAATAGATTGGAAATCATTCAAATGACTAGATGAAGATCCACCTTCATGAATCTTAGAACTAAATATTTTCCTCATTAAATAAACTTTATTTGAAGCACTAGGTTTTTATATAAATTAGTAGGAGATTTCATTAACTCTACCATAGATGTCGTTTCTATAATATTAGAAGCCACAGATGCTTCCAGGATCAATCTTATAGATCCCAAATCCTTTCTGTCAAGAATCTTCCATTCTTCATTAGTCATCTTCATAGGTCTAGAATTTTCATCCAATGATAAGTACAAATCTCTTTGATATAGATAATCCTCAATCTACATCTTCCATAATTGATAATTTTGGTCGTCAAACTTCTCTACCTTGTATTTGTTTTATTTTTCCATTGTTGTAGCTCCCACTCAATCATAAAACCCTCTATGAGTAAATCTATCAACACACAAAACCCTAAAAATATCTAATACTAGTTGTTGGGATTAGCACACATGTTGTCAGCATGATAATATATCATATCTAAGCATACATGCAATAAAAGTGGATATTCTACCAGAAGAAATATATAAAACAAGAGATATAAATCAACACTAGATTTAATGTGGTTCACCTAGTGTGGGCTACATCCACCAAGAACCAATTCAATATATTATCCAAAGCTTTGAAGATATATACAATGAAGAGTTACAATCTTCCACACCTCTCGTGATGTACAATACTTTCTTTCTCTCAAGATTCTCCTTCTCCAATAATTCTCTCTCACAATTATTTTCACAATAATCATTAACTCTCTCTTCTAACCCTAGCTTTCTAGCTTATAAATACCTTATACAAACTTACGGCACTTAGCCATGTAATTAAAATCAATAGATTTTCTTTAATACTAAAATTAGATCTAATTCTCATGAGTTGAATTAAACACTCATACACAAGTAACCGATGATGGTCTCTACTTACTGATCGATGTCGGTCATAGGTAACCAATGTTGGTCCCTACATAACCAATGTTAGTTACTATGTTTTCCAGCAATTTTATATAACATGCTAAACTGAAGTAATTGATCTTCACATCTCAACAATCTCCCACTCGAGATAAATTACTACACTATACATGTACAATGTCATTCTTGGATCCTTTTCTTATCTTTGTTTCTTCCTCTTCAAGTCTCAAACTTGAAGACATACAAAGTGGAGTGTAGCTCCAACTTCTCTTTTTGTAATGGCTTCATTAACATATCTGCGAGGGTTTTTACTCGTATGAATCTTCTCCGCTTTTAGCTTCCCATCCTCCAATACTTGTCATATGAAGTGATATCTCAATTAAATGTGTTTTGTTCTTGAATGAAATTTTGAGTTATTTTACAAATTAATTACACTCGACTATCATTGAACAATTTATAGTATAGTTATCCTTTCTCAAATATTCCATGAACCTTCTCATCCATATCATTTCTTTTCTTTAGCCTTTGTAGCTGCAATATACTCTACCTCTATAGTAGAAAAAGCCATAACTTTCTACAATCTTGATATCCAGCTAACTTGTCATCACACCTACTATGAAAATATATCCAGTAGTGCTCCTTCTACCATCCAGATCTCCATCCATATCCATATAGCCACATAAACCAAACCATAACATAACTATGTGTTTGATTTCCTCTCAAATACCTAAGTATCCATTGGACTTCTATCCAATGCTCTTTTCCTAGATTGGCCATAAAACTACTCACAACTCCCACTTATCGGTGTAATGTCTAGTCTGGTATTTAACATAGCATATATGAGACTCCCAACTATTGAAGCATATGGTACTCGTGTCATTTATTTGACCTCCTCATGTGATGAAGGACACTGATCGTTTCTCAATTTTAAGTTTCTAGCCATAGGTGTACTTACAGGTTTTGAATTATACATTTTAAACCTTTCTAACACCTTGTAGATATAATCCTCTTAAGACAAATACAATTTCTTTTTCTTCATGTCTCTATGTATTTGAATGTCAAGGATTATTTTTTCAGCTCCTAAATCCTTCGTAGAAAATGTGTGAGCTATCTTTCCCTTAAGCTCACCATCCCGCAATAACCATATCATCCACATACAAGAATAAAATAATATAACTCCCATTTTCAAGCTTCTTACAATAAACACAATGGTCGATTCACATATCAAGTAACCATGCTCATGCATTCAATTATATAACCTCATGTACCATTATCTTGGAGCATGTTTGAGACCATATAGGCTCTTTTTCAACATGCACAATAATTTCTTCTTACCATTGAATTCATACCCAAGCAAATGATGCATATAAATCTCTTCATCAAAATCACCATGAAGGAAATTTGTATTTACATATAGTTACTCTAAATGCAAATCATCTACCGCAACTAAACTCAATACACTACAAATAGAATTCATCTTTACAACAGGGAAAATATTTCACTAAATTCAATACTTGCTTTCTGTAAATCCTTTTACTACAAGCCTTGCCTTTTACCTTTTTTTGTACACCCTCTTCTTCCTTGATCTTGTAAACCCACTTGTTCTATTGTCCTCCATTTTTCCCTTTACATGTATCCTTTCTTGGGGGAATTTTAATTAACCCTTTTCATTAATTCAAATAGGTTGAACTGAAGCTTGATAACAAAAAAGTACATTATGTTTCTCTTAGGATAGTTTGTTTGCTTTCTCATATTGCATTACATTATGTATGTTTCATGGAGTTAGGAATATTTTACTTTCTTGTATTGCATTGCATTATGTATGTTGCATGGAGTTGGTGTTTTTAGCTATGGACATTTGTTCATATATGGATTTTCATGTCATAATACACTTTTGTTCATTCTTTTTAATGAGGATCGATGATGAAGATCACTAGCAATATGATGAAAAATAAAGTTGTTTGAAGGGAACTAGATGGATATTAGCTCATTCCCCCTTCCTCATATGCCTTTTCGTCTATATCCCCTTTATTTTCTTCTTATTTACACTATTCTTTCTTGTGTTCTCTTTCTCATCATCTTTTTATCGTCGATCGATTTCTTCCATCACCCCATCAAAAATTGAGAGGGAATCTTTCATTCTAATAATTTTTCTTTCGTCCCTTCAAAATATTCTCCTTGTTTATGTTTTTCTACTTTATTTGAAGTGACGTTACTTACACCACCCTAAAGAGGGGAAATGTAAACACCTAAAATAGGCTTACGCCTAGTGTTTCATCCAATTCAGTCAATTAACAACACTTTGATAATCAACCCTTCTCTCGCTCCATTCTCGATGCCCATTCATGAAAATCGTTTGGTCATATTCCTCCTATAATCAGCTAATTGGGCTAATATCTCTCTTATTAGCTAAACATTTATCCTTTCCACCATTCAAAACCTCCTAGTTATCTTTGAACCACTTCTACAAGATTCCTATGCTATCTATCAATCACAAATGATTAACCATACCCTCCCAATTATCAATGAGTCTCTAATCACTTGCTAGTCAAGTTTAACTATCCTAAACCTAGCTTAACTAAGCCTAAAACATGTTTATCCTAATCTAATCTAAAAGTGATTTTTGGAAATTTTTCCCACATGCCTTAGGATTCCAAACTCTTCCAAACCAAAAATATGAATACAATCCTAAGGATTTCCTTTCAAATGGTCAATCTCTCTCACAATTGGAGATCTTGGCATTAGACCGCAGTTTTATTAACTAAGCTATATAGGCATTTGATCTTTTCCATCCTCCATTTTTGAAGCTTGTCCATCTTGCATCCATACCTTCATGCTAGGTTAGTAGGAGGGTATCTAAATTTTCCCTATATCCATTTTAGAGAGACCTCTTCACCTCCATTGAAGAAAACAACAAATCTATTTGATTCTTCATAGGTTTAACTAGGTTCAATTTATGTTTTAAGTAATCATATAGTAGTTAGAGATAAAATGATAGTGTTTTAGTTTAATTCATTATTATAGAATTTATCTTGTTTAGCACTCATCTTGATGTTTATGATAAGTTATTTATATCATGGAGTTACTACGTTTAATTTCATGTTCACTAACATAGCTAATCTAATCATGCATACAAGTTTTAGTCTCCACCATATCCCTACTCTGCACAAGGCCATCATTGGTATTTTGTCTCATGTTTGGTTAGGGATAAGGCAGAGAAAACCTTCTTTATTTTTGGAACCCATCATTTAAATCATCCAACTATATGACAGATCTATGGATGGGGGATAGACATTCTAGGTACCACGTATCATGATCTATAAAAGGTTGTTAGATCAAGGGAAATTACCTTGGTCATCTTACACTTGTTATGAGTTGGATATATGAGAGTATGATCCCCTATCAGAAGGAAATTGGGATATTAGATCCTACAACAGCTAGATTAGCTAGGTGGGCTGAGATGGCTCTAGTCAAGGACCCATATTGTTTGTTTCTACAATAACCATGGTAGATATGATTATGCAGGCAACCATATTAGGATATGACCCATATATGGGGTGAGGAGACTATCATTGTGGCTTCATGTAATTCCATAGTTTATTGGGTGGACCTAGCTAGTAGAGTTGAGACTCATCTAGTTCTCGGGGTACCTTAGCAGCTCATGATAACCTATATATACTCCCTCCCAGAGTTCCTACACTATATAGATACATACAAGTGTCAAGAGATACCTTGAGGGGAAAGATAGAGTGGACAATGGCTACTCCTGGGATTCTAATTGGCACACCATGAATCATACCACAATCATCTATTAGAGAAGAATTCGGGTTGAGCCTAATACTTCAAATTGAGGTAGGCCCAACACATAGTGGAGAGGAGGAGGAGGAGGAGGATAAGATTGATTCGGTCTCAAAGGAGGAGAGTGATAAAGAGTGGGAGGCCATTGGAGAGGCCTCATAAGCTTCTAGAGCTGAGGATGATGTAAAGGAGGAGATGATACATATGGAGGAGGACTTGGCTATAGGAGGTGGGGAAAAGGATACAATCCATCCACAACATATGGGTGAGGAGGAGGTTAGAGCAGAGGAGGTTCCTACACCGGCACTATTTTTAATCCAACTTGGATGCCTGGGATTCAAGTGAGTAGAACACTCTTTTCTTGACTTTACCTTCTAGACTAGATTGTTAGCATATTATCTATTGTCTCTTTTTTTGTTAGTATTAAATTGATTTTGTTTAATAACATGATCTCTAACCCGAAATTCAAAATAGATAATGCACTTTTTATATTTTGTGTGGATTTTATTCGATACAGGTTTGAGGTAATCCAGAGCATGGAGTAATTTTTCATTAAGTAGATCAAGATCTATTATTCTAGCCAATATGTAGTCTTCTTCATTATCTATATATTCTTTCAAGGATATTTACTAAGTGGGAATCTCGATCTCTAAGGAAATGATGGGTTCGGCCTCCTAACATAAGGGAATATGGGGTTACACATATGGGTTTGCAGATAGAATTTTGGTATGCACATAAGGTAGGATGGATTTGGAGATGCCAATTACATCCTTTCTTCTTGATCAATTTCTCCATAATCTGAACAAGGTTTTTATTTGTGGCCTTATCTTTCCCGTTACCTTGAGGGTAATAAGGGGTAGACCAATTTTGAAAGATTTTAAATTATTGGCACAAGGAATTCAATTTCTTATTCTTAAAATATTTTCCATTATCATATACAATATAAAAAGGGATGTCATAATGATAAATGATGCAGTTCATGATAAATTTTGAGATCTGATAACTAGTAACATAGGTGAGAGGAACATCCTCCACCCATTTGGTAAAGTAAATAGTCACAATAATGATGTGTTTATGGCCATAAGATGATGTGGGTGTAAGTTTCCCTTTGATATCAAGACCCCATTTGGAAAATGGCCATGGTGTAATGATCGGTTACAAAGACCGAGATAATGTATGGATAAAATTGTCATACTTATGGCATAGGATACATTTCTTCATGTACTAACAATAGTCCGTCTCCATAGTAGGCTAGTAATAGTCTACATGTATAAGTTTATTTATGAGGACCATGCCACTAGTGTGAGCACCACATATGCCTTTGTGCACCTCTTTGGTGGCTTGGATAACTTCTTTTGAGTTAATAAAATGTAGTAAATTCCCATTATAACTCGTAGTGATAAAGAGTTTCCGAGGAGGGTGTAACATGTTATTCACTACATAAGGTTTACTTCTAGGAATGGGAAATTTCAGGTGGGAAGGTACCATCTTGTAAGTAATTCTATCTAAATACGTACCAGGAAAGGGACCAATAACTTCACATACTAAACATGATTCGACATGTCGTAAGTAGGTACCATGAGATGATCAATAAGGAACTAGAAATCTCCAGTATTTGGTGATAATTATAGTAATGATTCAATGATATCCATAGCATATACTAACATATTCTATGTTCATGGGACTTGTTGGAAGGTGATCTAAACAAAGTAATCTTTCAGGTTGTTGACCATGTGTTTATATGGTACAAGCTTCTCATCTTTGACTTTGTATTCATCATTCACTTATTTGATGATGAGTTGTGAGTCTCCTATAACCTCAACTTATTTTATATTCCATTTTATAAAAACTTTTAAATTGTTAATGAGAGCTTCATGCTCAAGTAATTTTGTTTGTACATGGAAAGCCAAGTATGAAAGCTTGTGGAATAAGATCACCTATAGGGGTAATAAGAACAACTCTTTCCCCCGAGCCATTAAATGTGAATGACCCATCAAATTATATTTTCTAGGTAGAATATTCTTCGATGTATAAAATGGAAGCATCTAGCATATCCATACTTATTGGTTCCATACCTAGTAAGGGATTTTTGTCAATTGATTGGAAAACACTTGTCCTTTTACTACTTTTTGGTGGACATATTCAATGTCAAACTCACTTAGTAAAATGATCCATTTGGTCATCCTCCGGTGAACATGAGATTGGATAATAGGTACTTGAGTGGGTCAAATTTAGATATGATCTTGGTTTTTTTGTTTAGGAGGTAATGGCGAAGCTTCTATAAAGAAAACAATGATGAAGGATGATTTTTAATTTCAAGATAATTGAGGTCATAGGAGATCAATGTATGAATAAGGTAATAAATGGATCTTTCTTTATGTTTTCATCATATTGTTCCAAGATTGTACCTATATAAAATTGATTGGAAAAGATATACAATAGTAGGGGTTCACCTAGGGTAGACGACACAAGAACCGGTGGGTTAGCCAAGTATTGCTTAAATTCATAAAGGGCTTGTTAAAATCGGAATCTAGTGAAAATAAACATCCTTTTTGAGAATATGGGTGAGTTAATGGAATTTATGTATGATATGGGATATCGATATATGAATTGCTTGAATTTTTCCATGTAAGCTACGTATTTGTTTAAGATTATTGGGAGGAGGAATCTCATCAATAGCAGTGAAATTTACTGGGTCCACTTCAATTCCTCTTCTGGAGACGATAAAACCCAATATTTTTCCTAATATTACACCAAACACATACTTATTTGGGTTCAATATGACCTTATAATAGTCACTCAAATATATGATGAAGGATTATTAGGTGCTCATCTCTAGTTTTGGACTTTCCAAGGATATCATCCACATAGTCCTCTACAATATCATGTAGTATATCATGAAATATGACAATCATGACATTTTTATATGTGGTGTTAGTGTTCTTGGGGCCCAAATGTATGACCTAATAGAAAAATGTACCCCAAGGAGTAGTAAAAGTGGTTTTATGTTGATCCTCTTCCATAATTTGATATGGTAATAGACATAGAATCCATCCATGAGGGACAACATTTCGTGGCCAGCTAAAAATAAAAATCATGTCAATATTTAGAAGAGGAAAATCATTTTAGGACATAGATGGAACCCCTCCTCATCTTCACATCCTACACATCATAGCATGTCATCAAATTCATACCATTTTTACACATATTGGTTGCATTTACTCTTGTTATCTTTTACTACTTACATGTACACTTGTTTCCTAGCTATTTGGATACCTAGTATGTCATTATATTTTCTATACAAACTTTCTCATTAACTTGGTGTCTCGAGGTGAATGCAGAATATTTCGATTCACACACACCGCATGAGGCTCAACATAACTATTTACTAGTTCCACCAAGGATCCCGGGGAATCTACCTTTCTACTCTCACTCTACACAATCACAGTTCTATTGTTGCATTATTTACTACTCATTTATATCACTTTACTCTTTATTGTTATATACACACTTTGACATACTTATTATCTCTCTAGCATGCTAAAGTTTGCTTCATGTGTAGAATTTTCATATATATAACCATGGTTATCTATCACTTTTTACTTAGTATTATTTTTCCTTTTGCAGATATGTCCTATCTCTTGCTTTATCATTGTATGATTTTAGCTACCCATGACATTATTGTATTACTTGTTAGAGTTGTCCCATGTATGAAACCCTATATTTGTGGTCTATATTGTCTTCTAACATTGTCTTCTCTTGCATGTTAGCTATTTTTACTACTAACACCTTTACTAGCCTATCTTGTTTGCATGTTCCTTGATCTCTATGTGCATCCCTTAACCATTTCGGTTATCTATCACTTTTACTTAGTATTATTTTTCCTTTTGCACTTTGAAAATATAAAGTAAATACTATGTCCATCTGCTTTGATATGATAAAGATGTGTTCTTTTGACTCAATCATGCTTGATATGGATAAATCATTTTGTTCTTAAAATCATTAGACTAAAAACTAAAAGTATGGCTTTCAAGAATTCATTTTCACTTTGAAAGGTAAAGATGTGTTCTTTTGACTTCTTTGATCATTCTTGATATGGAAAAATCATTTTGTTAAGAGTCATTAGACTTTATATCCTTCATTTTCACTTTGAAAGGTCATCCTTGGATTACAGACTTATCCCTTCTTTCTGACTCATCCTTGGATCAATTTCAGTGATCCAAGGAATGTTTTAAATCTTCTTCATAGACTGAATGGTAAATTGACATTCAATAGTTTGAGGGACATAGTGGACTAAACTTTGTATGTTACGAATTCCTTGGTCTTATGTGAACGTGTTTTCGTTTAGCTGTATGTTTGTGCTCGGGTCTTTGGTGATTGATCTTGGTAGGACATTATGGATGTAAACAAAATTCAATTTATTTCATGACAGAGGAGGAATTTGGAGTCCTAAAACCAAAGGATTATCCTAACAGTATCCTAAGCTAGGTAAGAACACCTATGTTCTAGCTACGTCTACTTATTTGGATTTCATTCTAATCTAAGCCTCTTATTCTATTTTGTTGGGTTGGCATCCTAACCTAAGCTTTGTGCTAAATGAATATGGGAGAGATTACTAAAGTAATGCTAGGCTATTTTAACTAATACCTAATACTAAATGGTTATGAATTTAATCTAACCTAAGGTGGGAATTACTATTGGCAATGTTTTAAGACCTAAGGTGGTTATTGCTAGACTAACCTAAGTTTTATGGGATCCATCCTAAACTATTGAAAGGGAACCTAAGGGTCACATGTCTCTAAGGTGACGGTTCTAATGGCATTTAAGTGAGTTGATAGGGTTTAATGGATGGTGGTACTTGATAGTTTTGATAGGGACTAGTTGACTTTAGTGGAGGCATACGTGTGAAGCTCCACTAAAGATGGAATTGCATGTTTGGATGGAATTGGCATTCACCGCTTTAGGAGGCGGTGGCAAGGAAAGATAAGCGGGAAATTTGGAATTAATGGCATTGATGGGCCTCGGTTTTTGTGCACAAACCATCTTGGAAACTTGGAAGGTGGGTTTGTAGGAGGTTATTTGGTTTTGCATGCATTGCGGATTTTTCTCTGCATGGAGCTATCTGGTTCTTCGAACCAGCAGTTCACCTTCACTTCAAAGCTATTTTTGGTTTCTATGGTCTATTTTTGATCGAAGGAAAGTATATGAGGCATAGGAAGAAAAGATGTTTGATTGTTGATCTTTTGTGGAGGAGAAAAAGAGTTGGAAGCTCAATCGAAGTCTCTTCGATTTGGAAGAAGCACTACCATGCATGATAGGCTCTACCCATTAAGATTTCATGATTTCTTCTAAATGATTCATTAGAATAACTCTTGCTCTTATGCTTATTAATATTTGCATGATTTGTCTGGTTGATTACTTGCATGCTTTTAGGAATCTCTGTGATTTTTGGATATGAATCCATGGCTTAAATAATGTTGTTTTGGAAACTCTCTTTCTCTGTGCAAGTTCAGTGATGTCATGCATGTGAAGCTTGTATGTGAAACTTGTTTCGTAGCTCTATTTTTCATGTCTGGAACTTGCATTCAAGGTTGTTGTGTTTTGAATAGGCCTTCGTTGCATTATAGGGTTCTAAAATTTATGGGAACCTTGAGTTCCATTTGATCTTGTATTTGGGATTCGTGTTTTGATATAAACTTGTGTTAGAGCTTCGTGTTGTTCTGAACCAGTGTGTTTGGAAACTTATGTAACGCTAAACTATTGCTTGAAGTTCGTATTTGGCACTGTACTCATATTTTATTACTTGTGAAGTTCTGAACTTTTATGTGAAGCTTGTGTTCAACACTGTACTCATATTTGGTACTTGAGTGTTAAGAACTTTTAATTGAATCGATGAATTCATTTGTTCTAGTATTTTTGTGTTGGATTTTGATTGTATTAAAATTTTAAATCTTATAACTCTTTATGGAATAACTTACTCACAAGAAAATTTGGTGATAGTTTGAATGAGTCATTTGGTAACCCTTCGAGATCTTGAAATGCGAACGTCTTGTTTAAATAAATGTGATATTTATATTTTTATGACTATATCATCTTCTCTAAGATGGTAATGGTGTGAGATTTGGGGGTGTTCTTTTCCCCTCTATTTTGAGGAAACCCATGTTCTAGGTTGACTATTTTGTTTGAAGCAATGTCTCCTCTGCCACAGTTATGAGGTTGTGAAAGTCTGGTTTTGGATTTCTATTTTAGTTGCATTAGAGATAAGAATGGGACATCTTTTGACTTAAACGTTTTTGGGTTTCTTGCTCTCTCTTCAAATCCTTTAAAATAAGTTTTGGGTCTCATTGAAGGTTGAGTTATTACCCTTATACATTGAATTTATAAGGGAAGGATTTATTTCTCCATTCAGTTGTTTTGTGTATAGTTCTTTTTGAATCACGAACTACTTACTCTTCATATTAAGTTGTTGAAGCATTTAAGAGTCTTCAGTCTTGAGTTCATGGATAATTCTAAACTTGTTAGCTTACTATTTTGGGATTCTATTCTTGTTGGATACAATGAATGAGTTCTTGGGTTTCTTTTAAAGAGAGAGAAAATATATATTCTCTTGGGATCAATATGCTATTTTTGGGACTGTAATGTGTTTTTCATTCTGAATTGAATTGAAACAGAAATTCATTTGTTAAGTTTAATGAAATGATTAATTATATGGACCTTTCCTAATAGAGATCCCTTTTCTCTATCATTTGGATAAGTTCATTTACTAAACTCCTCTGCACTCGATTCTCTTATGAGATGGTGATTTCCTTATGGTATGTTGGTCTACTTTGTTCGAATCATTTGTTGTAATGATGTAGAAAGATAGTAGCTAAGTCGGTTCTACTGATAAGTGAATGCATACTTGTTGATCGACTATTGTTGACTAAGCCTTGCTTTATTTGGATGGATAGGAGTAGGTTTTGTCTCTTGTACTCTATCTTTTTGGGTGAACTCGAGTAGAGATTAACTTCAGTATGGGACTACTTTTATTTGTGAACATTGGTTTCAAATCTTTGAATGATAACTTATAACATGCAGAAGTAGAATTAGATTTGTAGTTAGACTATTTTGATTCTCTATACCTTCTTGATTGATATGGAATTATGTTTAGATGTATATCTTAAATGTTGAATTTATAAGATTGTTATCCTTGAAAGGAAACAATTAATTCATGTTATGAACCTGATCTATTTTTCAGATGTTTTGAGTTTGGGTATGGTACGTAATGGTTCTTCTTATTCTTTTCTTAAGATTTAGATGAATCATCCTAAAATGAACCATGCTATAAACACTTCTTTTGTCTTATAGAAAAGATAAATGTTGTATTCTATTAGGATAGAATTATGATATAATGGGATGGTAAGATCTATTGTTTGTTTAAAGGTAATTGATAGGATCAATTAAACTTTAAGTTTTAAGACAAATGTTGTGGATTATATTCTGCTCTTCTCTTAAAAGTGGATCTAGATTTATTATTGTACTTCTTTTCTAGTTTGGTATCACTTATGCTTATTGTATGATATATTAATTGTCTCATTAAAGCAAAGTTGTTTTAATGAAACAATTAGTGGAATGTACTTCATTTTAATGCTTAGTGCTTATCATGCTCAGTTCATTAACTAACCTGTGCTAGAAATTTTTACAGATGGACATCGTAAGTGATAAAAGAAGGAAAAACTTATATGATGCATTGGCTGATATAAGTTTGATTCTTTGTAAATAATTCTAATTCATTCTTTAGTTGTATTGAAAAAATAAAAGTTGTATACTTTTTAAAATGAAGGTTGTTGTTATGCAATGCCTAAAGTGCATAGTCTTGTAAATATATAAGTTTATAATGATGAATTGTGAAGTTGATATTTACTTGCATTGGTTGTGTAAATTATCTCGTACTTTTATAAAGGAGATGGAAGTTCTATCTTGTTGATATTCTTCATATTATTATATGCTTATCTGTTATCCTTTGATAAGATGGATAAAGGGAATTAGTTCAATTTCCCTTATAATGATGCAACTTGTTAAGTTGCATAAGATGATGTTTATTATCTAAACAATTTAACATAGTAATGTGATGCATAATGAACATGCAGTAAGAACTATGGATATTGTGAATGATAAACCCTAACACTTAATCATTTAGAGGAAGACTCTTCCTCTCTTAAATGAATGTAAACCAAAAAGGATTGGAGATATGATTGTAAATCATAGGACTTCATTTTGTATGAAGTCTACTTTAGTTGGACCTATGTGGTTGCTAAACCTCCTTGAATGTTAAATTACATTATTTTGAAACTTATGATATTGTTGTCTTGTTTTGGTTAACTGCTTGTTAAACTAAGTAAATGAACATTAAAAGCAATCATGAGTTAAAGGAAGTTCTTTAATACTTAATTGATTCAAGTATAGAATAAGAACTTAAGGAGTGTTGGATTAGGGTTTAGCAGGTTGTTGTAAATCGGTGTATTAATCCAAATTAATAATTTATTAATAACCTCCTTGGGGTATGTACATCTCGATGAGGTAGTTTCTATAGGATGTTGGCACACGCCAACTACAGGACTGTACCTTCGAGAAGACAAGGGTCTTCTCAAGGATACCGCATTGCAATTGACATGTGGCAACACCCTTCTACATTGATCATCTAGATCTACACACAAATAAGGACTTGAACTTAGTTTCTCTCTAGGTCAAGTTAGTGGCATGTTTAGGATAGGTAGTAGCTTTCAATGGCTCAGGGTACCTTGGCACATCCGGTTGACTTAGGTCAATCGAGTATGCCCATATACCCTAAGACATTGTGAGAATATTCCTCTAATAAATCATGTTTCTAACCAGAGCTAGGTTAAACCTTGGACAAGTGGATCGATGATAGTCGGTAAAGACCATTCTAGATAATAGAGGAGTGAGGTGAAGGACGTATTCTGGAATGATGAGTATTCCATCTAGGAATAGTGACATAAATAGTATGTTGAAAATCTTTGGCCAAAGTATCACAAGTTGTGCTGGTTGCTTGTCCTATGTCACCTAGTTTAATGATTGATTGAGCAAAAATCAGGCTTGCAGGGTCCCTTCAGGTAATTTTCTAACTCCCCTGGCCGAGGAAAAAAGGAACAAGCTCTGAGAAAGTGCGGAGAAGGTTGCAGAAAGCAAGTAGTTCGGGCCAGGAAAATTTGTGAAAATCGGCTAAGTCCCAGTCCAGCACAAGTTGGGTCAAATGGGACAAAAATACGCGAACCACCCGAACCGCCCGAAATGAGTCCAGGTGGCCCACTAAGCATTTGGGACAAGTGGGACTAAAGTACGTGGCGGGCGCGAAATGCCGGTTTGACCGAGAGAGAGAATCGGCCGAAATAAGCACAAAGGGGCAGTTCGGGACGAATGGAACAAATGGACGCGAAATGCCCGAACCGGCCGAATCGCGCGAAATCATCACAAGGAGCCCAAAAGCAATTGGGACGCGCGGGACAATAGGGCGCGAACCGGCCGAACCGGCCGAAAAGGGTCAAGTCAGTCCGAAGCAAAGTGGGACAAGCGGGCCAAAAATGCCCGAACCGGCCGAATCGGCCGAAATGAGCACAAAGGGGCCAAAATCAAATGGGACATCCGGGACAAATGGAGGCGAAGTACGCGAAGGAGCCGAGAGCCAATCAGAAGCTGCCACGTGTCCTCACAAGGGAAAAGGTCAAAAAGTCAAAGGGCGAGTTTTCGAGCGCTGATCCGAACCAATGAGAAGCTGCCACGTATCCAAGCGAAAACCCCACACAAAGGGATATGTCGTCGGGTCGTCCAAACCCGACGCACAAAGGAAATCGGGTTTCATAGTCGGGAAAACACGACGGAGAAACATGGCGCAAGAACATGTCGGAAGGGTTGAAAAACCCGACACCTAAGAAATGTGTCGGAGGGGTTGGAAAGCCCGACGCACAAAGAAAATCGGGTTTCATAGTCGGGGAAACAAGTCGGAAAAGCATGGGGCGAAAACATATGTTGAGCCACCTCCCAAACCCGATGCAAATGGAGAGGAGAATCCCGAACCCGACGGGCTGAAGACCTTTCTCATCCAATCAGAGTCTGCCACGTGTCATCCAGGTGGCAATGCGCGGGAAAATATTTTAAAAATCTGTTTTCGCCTGTTCCGTGCCCTAAATCCTCAAATCGTCATATCTTTTGATCCAGAGCTCGGATTTGCATGTTCCTTATATCAACGGAAAGCTAGTGAAATCCTCTACATGATTCTGGGGCTAATCTCGAGTTTTGGTGCAGTCTAGAGAGAGAAAATCGAGAAACGGCTCTGACGCGTGGTAATGACAGAAGTGACATTTCAGCGACCAGTTTTAATGCAGCAGACAGCCCGCCGTTTTGCCAGGATCCGTCGCTTCTACCATGATGAAATGATTTAAAATACGACCTGGAGGTGGTTGGAGGAGATCTGACTTTCCTCTTTCTTCCTTCTCTCATTCTTCCTATATATTGTAAGGAGTGGCAAAATATAAAAAGAGTTGTTCATTCTTTCTGCTCGGCCCTCCCTTCTTTTCTTCTCTAGGGTTGAAAATGGAGTTCGAACCTCCTCCCTACTCTGTAATGGCGTTTTTTTGCCTTTTACTAATGGAATGATGTTCTGTGCAAACTTCTGAAGCAACAAAACGTGTTTTGTGATGCATCTGTCCATCCTTTCTCGTTTTTGCTTGTTTTCTTCTTGCCTCTCTTCATTGCAGGTATTTGTGCATGTTTGAATGTTCACTGCGAGATCTGGAGGCTGTGTTCATGGAGTTTTGGGACACTTTACGTGTGAAATCTATCCTTGGGCTGTGATGCATCATCCATCCTTCCCATTGCTCACCTCTTTTGTCCCATGGCGTTTTGATAGATGTCAACATTCTCCTTCTCACGGTGTATCACCGTTTTAGTGTAGGCTTTTGCTTGTTTTCCCTTCTCTCTCTCTCTCTATCTCCTTGGCATGGTTAGATTAGGATTAGATTAGCTTTCTGCTTTTGGAATAGCTTGTGGCGGTAGTTTAGGAGCGGGAACCAGCCTTCTCTGGAGATTCCTCTCTCGGTTTTACAAGTCCCACGCTTGGAGAGAGGTTTCCATGTTGTGCAATCACTGCTGGATGCACGAACATCAACCTAGAAGCTTTGATGTGCATCCGGGGTGCTTTGTGATTTTGCACTAACAGTTTTGGCACGCCCGGTGGGACCTTAGAGGTCTTTCACTTCATCTTTTGCAGGTTGATGTGTTCCTGTGAAGATTTCAGCCTTTGGAGGCACTTGCAAACACATCTGGCGACTCCATCTGATCAGCAACCCATTTCTCTGAGCTTGCAGACCCGTTTCCATACATTTTCATCCATCTTTCTTTCCATCCCTTTCATTCTTTTCCATTCCATGAAGTTGTGCAATCATGACTTCATTTCCATCATGGATTTCACATCAACAACAGCAGTATATTCCACCTCCAACACGTTTTACAAATCCTCCAGATCAGCATGCATACTCATATGAACAGCAGTGCCAAAGTCAGTTTGGCTATGGAGCTTTCCAAGAGCAAGGGTGTGCATACAATGAAGACCATCAGATCCAAGATGCTGGTCTGTTGGAGAAAATCCAAAAGATGGAGGAGGGGATGGTGCAGTCCAGGGCTCAGGCACAGATGAGAGCATTTGGAATCGGTTGTGAAGCACCCTGTCCATGGGTGGGACCTTTTCCAAGTCATTACAGCCCTCAGGAGAAGCTTGACTTCATGATTGCAACGCTGCCTTTGCTTGCAAAGTGGATTGAAGAAATAGAAGTGTATGAGAGAAGTATTCAGCAACCTTGTCAACAGGTAAACACACCATCTCATGCCTTTTCTTTTCCTCTTTCCCAATCTGTTTCAGTTCAGCAGTGTCAAGTTTCAAACTCTCCATCTGCTGTCCCAAATGTTGAATCCATTTCTCCACCTCTCAGTCTTCCACCACACCTCGATTCTTCTTTCCTTTTTCCTTCCAAACAGTCATCCCCTCCACAAGAGCTAACAGAAACACCCCCTCCTCCAAAGAAACAAGAGGTTTCACCTCCTCCACCACCACAAAAAATTGTCAAATCAGTGGAGTTTCAACCTATCCCTCCTTTTGCATTCCCAATTCCATGTGGGAAAGAAGAAATTGTAAAAATCAGTCATCAAGGACAGCAGGAGGAAGAGCCAAACAGAAAAGAAATGACAGACAGCTTGAAGGTTTGGGCTGCCAAATTTGGGATGACAAGGATCCCCTTGATGGTCAAGCCTACAGAAGAAGCTAGGGTTGGAGAACAAATGGTGGTCAGGACTGATTTTGTTGCAGCAGAAGAAGAAGATCTTGCAGCCCCAACTTGTCCTCTAGAGCAGCAGATTGAAGAGTTTGACTTGACAAACTTCATGCTGGAGAAGGAGTTCAATCAAGAGCAAGATTGCCTTCAAACATTGGAGGAAGGAGAAGCTGCTCCAAATCCAAAAGAAGAGGAGCACAATCTAGCTATGGAGGAGAAAAACGCAGATCCAAGGGCTTTGAGCACAAAGCAGGTTACAGAAGAACCTTCAGTTCTTCTTTCCACTTCATCTCTCTCAAGTTCTAGCACTGAAAAGGAGTTTGATCTCTCAAACTCAATATTGGAGAGTGAAGGAAACCATGGTGGTCAAGTTGCGAGATCAATCAGGACACCATGGAGGAAGTTGAACACGAGCGAGCGGGACAGCAATGAGGGCGGTTTACACCGTCGGATTTGGAGGAATTGTTTTGATGGAGAAGAGCCGGTTGAGTTTTCACCATTCTCTCTTTCATCATCCACATTCCAAACACAAGAGTCTGCTGTCATGAAGGAGAGCATTCATTTGCAGCAGCCTGCATCTTATAGCAGCCCTTTGGAACCAAAATTGGAAGATTTAAATCTTCCATGTTCTTCATCGGAGGAAGAGAAAGGGCAGAAGGGTCCTACCATTTCTTCCACGTCATCTATTCAGGTGGGTCTACAAGAAGACTCCATTCTTGGAGTTGAAAATCAGAGCTATGGGCATATCAAACGGATCAGACCTTGCCCAATCAGGTATTTGGCTTCATTGGAGCCAAAGGAGAAGCCACAACCAGTCATGCTTGCTTCTGAGCATGAGGACGAGCTCTGAAGTACCAGGATCAGCTGCCATACCTCTTGATCAAATGCGAGCAACTAAAAGAGGTATTGGATTTTTTCATTTGATACCTTGATGATTTGGATAGAAGACCACTTCTTGTTGATTTTCCATCCATCAAACAGCCATGATCGATGCCAAATCAATTCCATGGCTGCCAATTTTGAAGAAAGGAAGCTATTTCTCACAACTTGATTCTGCGGGGATTTGTTTAGCTTGCCTTTGCTTCCAGTTAGAGTAGAGTAGCTAGGTTTGCTTTCAGCAGAAGAAGTGCTTGTGCACACTCTGCATGTTCCATTTGGGGCATGTATGATTTTCAGTTTTGTACATAGTTTTTGGTGTTGCTGGTTTTGCTCTTGCACAGTTCGTTTCAGTGGTTTTTGGTGAGAACAACTCCATGCCCGGTGGGTTTCCAAGTGGCTCAGAGGAGAGATTTTCAAAGTTCAGATCAGTTTTCAGGCTATTACTTATGACTCCATGCCCAATGGATTGCTTCAGGCTACTGGTCTTTTCATCTAGCAGGCAGATGCCCCCGTTGAGTCGCCAAATTGTTATCCAAAATTCCCCCGGGTAATTTTGATAACATGCATCAGAATATCCAAATCCCAAGAAAATTGATTGATTCAGAGCAAAAATCAGGCTTGCAGGGTCCCTTCAGGTAATTTTCTAACTCCCCTGGCCGAGGAAAAAAGGAACAAGCTCTGAGAAAGTGCGGAGAAGGTTGCAGAAAGCAAGTAGTTCGGGCCAGGAAAATTTGTGAAAATCGGCTAAGTCCCAGTCCAGCACAAGTTGGATCAAATGGGACAAAAGTACGCGAACCACCCGAACCGCCCGAAATGAGTCCAGGCGGCCCACTAAGCATTTGGGACAAGTGGGACTAAAGTACGCGGCGGGCGCGAAATGCCGGTTTGACCGAGAGAGAGAATCGGCCGAAATAAGCACAAAGGGGCAGTTCGGGACGAATGGAACAAATGGACGCGAAATGCCCGAACCGGCCGAATCGCGCGAAATCATCACAAGGAGCCCAAAAGCAATTGGGACGCGCGGGACAATAGGGCGCGAACCGGCCGAACCGGCCGAAAAGGGTCAAGTCAGTCCGAAGCAAAGTGGGACAAGCGGGCCAAAAATGCCCGAACCGGCCGAATCGGCCGAAATGAGCACAAAGGGGCCAAAATCAAATGGGACATCCGGGACAAATGGAGGCGAAGTACGCGAAGGAGCCGAGAGCCAATCAAAAGCTGCCACGTGTCCTCACAAGGGAAAAGGTCAAAAAGTCAAAGGGTGAGTTTTCGAGCGCTGATCCGAACCAATGAGAAGCTGCCACGTATCCAAGCGAAAACCCCACACAAAGGGATATGTCGTCGGGTCGTCCAAACCCGACGCACAAAGGAAATCGGGTTTCATAGTCGGGAAAACACGACGGAGAAACATGGCGCAAGAACATGTCGGAAGGGTTGAAAAACCCGACACCTAAGAAATGTGTCGGAGGGGTTGGAAAGCCCGACGCACAAAGAAAATCGGGTTTCATAGTCGGGGAAACAAGTCGGAAAAGCATGGGGCGAAAACATATGTTGAGCCACCTCCCAAACCCGATGCAAATGGAGAGGAGAATCCCGAACCCGATGGGCTGAAGACCTTTCTCATCCAATCAGAGTCTGCCACGTGTCATCCAGGTGGCAATGCGCGGGAAAATATTTTAAAAATCTGTTTTCGCCTGTTCCGTGCCCTAAATCCTCAAATCGTCATATCTTTTGATCCAGAGCTCGGATTTGCATGTTCCTTATATCAGCGGAAAGCTAGTGAAATCCTCTACATGATTAAGGGCTAATCTCGAGTTTTGGTGCAGTCTAGAGAGAAAAATCGAGAAACGGCTCGACGCGCGTGGTAATGACAGAAGTGACATTTCAGCGACCAGTTTTAATGCAGCAGACAGCCCGCCGTTTTGCCAGGATCCGTCGCTTCTACCATGATGAAATGATTTAAAATACGACCTGGAGGTGGTTGGAGGAGATCTGACTTTCCTCTTTCTTCCTTCTCTCATTCTTCCTATATATTGTAAGGAGTGGCAAAATATAAAAAGAGTTGTTCATTCTTTCTGCTCGGCCCTCCCTTCTTTTCTTCTCTAGGGTTGAAAATGGAGTTCGAACCTCCTCCCTACTCTGTAATGGCGTTTTTTGCCTTTTACTAATGGAATGATGTTCTGTGCAAACTTCTGAAGCAACAAAACGTGTTTTGTGATGCATCTGTCCATCCTTTCTCGTTTTTGCTTGTTTTCTTCTTGCCTCTCTTCATTGCAGGTATTTATGCATGTTTGAACGTTCACTGCAGATCTGGAGCTGTGTTCATGGAGTTTTGGGACACTTTCTGTGTGAAATCTATCCTTGGGCCTGTGATGCATCTGTCCATCCTTCCCATTGCTCACCTCTTTTTGTCCCATGGCAGTTTTGATAGATGTCCAACATTCTCCTTCTCTGGTGTATCACCGTTTTAGTGTAGGCTTTTGCTGTTTTTCCCTTCTCTCTCTCTCTCTCTCCTTGGCATGGTTAGATTAGGATTAGATTAGCTTTCTGCACTAGGAATAGCTTGTGGCGAGTAGTTTAGGAGTAGGAACCAGCCTTCTCTGGAGATTCCTCTCTCGGTTTACAAGTCCCACGCTTGAGAGAGGTTTCCATGTTGTGCAATTCTCTGGAACATCAACCTAGAAGCTTTGATTCCTCTCTCGGTTTTAAAATGATGTTTTATTTAGAACAGAGAACATTATGTAAAAAAAAATTCCTTGTTTCTAAAGTCTTAAAATGGCAATGTTACAACTAGCGCCAAGTCCTAGATAGTAGTGGTGGGCTCTTTTGTCCCCCCTAGGAGGTTGTGTCATGGGAAAAATATAGTCATTTTCTCATTCCATCATAGTTTACGATTTTTCCGCATAGTTCTCTAGTAATATGCACTTGCCTCCAATTACAAAATGAATTATATCATTATAATCAATTACAATTGGGACAACAAGAACAAATCGGGATGTACCATATACAATGGTGCTTAATCATGAAGTATCATAAAAGGAGAGAAAATATGGACCTCTCTCCCCAACTCTCTTCTCTTGGCATGAGATAGCCCAAAAAACCTATAATTGGCATGAGATCGCTCAAAACTCACTCTTGGTGTGAGATCGCCAAAAACCTCACCCTTCAAAGAATAAAGGTAAAGAACATCTCCATGAAAATCGGATAATTTTCTATCATTTACTCTCTTATATATCAGGTGCACACTTTCCTTTGACAAAATTTTAGATTCTTTACTTACTTATACATGTATTACTCTGATTTCTCATATACATAAATTTGACTACTTTCACGCTCTTATTTTGCAATTTTTTCCTTAATACGCAACAATAAGTAGCTCACATCAGCAAGGAAAATATCCAAAGAACACACTACTATGCATACACTCCACCCCTAAGGTCTACCTCCCCTTCGTAGTTTCCATGCCTCACATTATGATCACTTCACGCTTCACTTGTCCACTCGCACACTATCGGCTACACTCTTCTCTAAAGGTACACATATTTTGTCTACTTTATGCTATCAAGTATTCACTTAACATCATAAAGTGAGGGGAAAATATAGACACAAAATCTTTGCACTTAGGTATATTTATAGATCCTATAGCATACTAATATATACATGATTCCTAAGAAAGTAAACTAGTAATTGACAATGTATTTTAAGCCTTTTGTTTTATCTCTTATACTTTTATCTACCTTACACACCCTACATACCTATCAGTACTTGAATGATTTATATTTTATGACCTCGGAAACTAATGCTCATATAGGATAGAAGTGCACAGTGCTCCCGGCCTTCTTTACTTTCTTCTTACTCTTTTATGTCTCTTATACTTTTGGGTCATATTTTACAACTTTGGGTCGGCCTTTTAGTTTTCAATTGTGAAATTGAAATAAGGGAATCATATATATACATAGTTATAACTCTAAAATAAAGTTCCACATACTAAGCATTAACTACTATCACCTAATCTTGCATCCAAAGGAACAAATAGCATTACAAGGCATCCATCTAGCACATTCACTCAATGGATAAGGGATGCATTCTTCTACATATACAACATAGGAATGGGAAGTTCATTCTATTCCATCTCACACATTCCATACATTTGCTACTTATTAGATATATCCCACTATCATTGTGTAACTTTCATAAGGGAATTCTAGGGCATCATTACACACACATACATAGAGAACTACATGGATTACAAATGTAGTAAAGTGTTCGATACTAAGTTTAATCTTCAAGTGATCACTGAAATCAATAAGACTCCACATATTGCGTCTTTATTTTTGGAATTTGATGTGGTTTATGGGTATGTGTATCTAGGTATCTATTTTATAGATTACATTAGTGAACAATGACATTGGAAAAAATATAGAGTGAAAAAACAAGATCAATAACAAAGCTCTTCCTACACATAAAATATCGGAACCTCGGGCATCTAAGTGGACACTAACACCTAGATTCACTCTAGTGCCTCGGGTGTTCCTCTCCTCCCATGGGTTTTCTCACATATACATTTCTAAGTTCCAGAACTTTCAGTGAGCCTTGAAAACAATCTTCCTATTTTTTTCTAGTTGTTCCTTAGTCCAAAACACTCGAAATCATCTAAGTCATTTTACCTCTCTCTCATTGTTTAGGGTTTCATATCTTTACTTGTTTCTTGTTTATCCATTTACTGTATTTTATCACTTGTATATCATTCATTACAGTAGTTACTCTAAAATTAATATTTAATTCCATTTATATTAAATCATTTGGTGAACCCACTTGCTCAAACCCGACCTTCTGAACATGCATCATACTTTATCTCCTTCTTATGAATTTATGGACCAATCTTCTTATCCATCTATGTACCAATGTGAGTTTCTAGTATGGTTGGCACTACTAATGATTTTATGAAATTTTCTACCCAACATCCTCCTAGCTTCACTACCCCAATGCTTTATCCAACCATTAATTTGGTCACCATTTGCTACAACTAGCCACTTATAGCTCCACTTGTCCCTATCCCACCACCTATTACCTCTACAATTCCTAGCTCCACCTCTAAAGGTTATGATATCATTGAGAAACTCAAGAATACACCAACCAAAATATATCTTTATGATCTTTTATGTAGTGCATAAGATTTTTGTCATACCTTAGAGGTTTCCCTATGCTCCATACATATTGAAAATTATAATTCCCCTGTTGCCTTCACCCGTCTTATTCAATCTATCAAAAACCTACCACATTCCATATCCTTCATTTATGATAATATCTCACCTACTTCCATTGATGATATTCATGTGCCTTTTTTATCACCGCTACTATTGGTTCCACTTATATCAAGTGCATACTCATTGAGAATGGATCCATTATAGATCTATGTTCTCTCTCATTAGTCACGCAATTGAAAATTCCATATAGTTTGATCACTAAATCATCTACTCTTTTTGCAAATATGATTCCACTACTCATACATGCATCAGCACCATCACCTCACCTATGAAATTTGGACCTAAAACCCTTCCCACTTTGTTCTATATCATTGACACATCATTTCAATTCAATTGCTTACTTGGTAGACCATGGATTCATATCATGCATGTTGTTCCTTCTACAGTTCATCGGTGTGTTAAATTTTTATATGATGGATATGAGCATATTATTTCTATTGATCTTGACTCATTCAAGTTTTTTCACATAGATCCAGTCACTACAATGCCCATACCTCCACAACATCCTATTCCATACCATAACATCAATACATACAAGGTCAGTCAATCTAGTTCTTCTACTACTTCTTCTACCTCCACATGCCTCCCTTACATCCATACACATACCACTGAAATTATATCACCCACCACCTCTCCTTCTACCACTACCACTACCCCCTATCACTACTCCACCCACCCTACATATATCTACACTCCTCTTAATATCCTTGATAATGTTATCCAACAAGATAATTCTAGCACTGATGATTATGATGATGAAGTTGATGTCATAGAGCTCACTAATGAAAATTTATGCAACCTTAACTTTACCCCTCTTGAGATAGATGAGTCCTACTTCCAAGACACCTTTGTTGCTACTGGCCCTAGGTGAATATTAATTTAAATAATATCCTCCTTCTACTACATCCATGATCCCTTTCCAAGATAAAATACATGCACTAGATCTCATGCCTTCTCCTCTGGTCACATCTACCCTACCACTCGATCCATTTACATGTACCTTATTCATACATGACTCTTATTGGCCTCATATTCCATTTGATCCCACTTTCCTTGTAATTTTTGTAGACATGAAGGCTTAGCCCCATTAGGATTCACACTTGATGATCTCCTCCCTCCATCTCACTCTCCCTACTTATATCATGGATATGTACTCATTATTATTTTTATGTCTTCCTTACCTTCCACTTAGCATTATTCCTTACATGTACACCTCATTCCTCCCCACTCACCCTAAGAAAATATTGGATAGACTATATTGGTGGAACTCTTGATCCATAACATACCGATATTACCTTTCCCATGCCTTTTATTTTCTTCATTTTTGCAATTATTATTTCCTTAGCTATACCCAAAACCTATCTCATTGGCATGCATATAACTATCCAAAACCCCCGTTTACTAATAAAGAATATGTTATGGGTATGTATAATTTACACCACAAAGGTTCTTTATCTAATTAACCTCACACTATTGTATATCAAGTCTCTAACCCAAATCTTATCGATTACAATAATGAAAAATATAACCTCTTGATGTGTTTACTTGAATTTTTCTTCATGCACACATTTTTTGGGACATCACACTCCTTCCCCTATATCACTATCAATTGTCCCTAGTATCCAATCATAGTATATTTACTACATTTCATGCTCGAGATGCATGTATAACTTTCTCAATATTCTCAAATATTTGGTACACACATTGTACCATCATTACCCGATGATACACTCTAGTGCTATAGTTCACACTTTACTATTGAGTGCACACTTCATCAATGAACATTACGCATATACACTTCAAAATTTGTGCTTCATGATATATATTTTCTCGCATCTACTCTCAATCGAATACAACACCTTCATTTCTTGATGACACACTATTTTTCTATGGTTAATTATTGACTCGATGAGAAATCATTTATAAATGAACCTCATCTCATTCACATATGCTGGGGAAAAGAGGCCTCTCCTCATCTTCACATCTTACACATCATAGTACGCCATCATATTCAAACATATTTTACACATCTTGGTTTCATTTAATCTTTTCGCTTTTAATACTTACATGTACACTTTTTTCCTATGCTAGTTAAATACTTAGTATTTCGTTATATTTTATATACACACATGCTCATTCACTTGGTATCTTGAAGTTATTGAAGGAATTTATCATATTCACACTCGTTGCATGATGCTTGACACAACTCTTTACCATTACCATTGAGGCTCCCGGAGGCATTTACCTTTGATACTCTCACACTCTACACAATCACATGTTCTATTGTCACATTATTTACTACTTCTCGTACTATCAATTTACTCTTCATTTCTATATACATTCTTTGACATAATACTTATCTATTTAACATGCTAATGGGTGATTCATGTGTAGCATTTTACTTGTAGGTAATATACAGCCATGGTTATATGTCACTTTTTTTTCTTATTATTGTTTTCCATTGTTTGTGGGTTATTCCAAATGTCTTGTTTGATCATTTTATGTTTTTAGCCGCCTAGGCCCCAATTATCTTACAATATTGTGAGTGATGTCCCATGTATGAAATCCTCTTTTCATGGTCTATCTTTTCTTCCTAGTTACTTGTTACATTTTCTTCTCTTGCATGTTATCTATGTTTACTAATAACACTTGCTACTAGCCTATCTTATTTACATGTGCCTTACTATCTACCATGCACATCGCTAACCCCTACAAGTATCCACTTTCAGATATGCATATCAGTATAGAGTCCTCTCCTTTGAACCACATTCTCCTGTAGTTGTTGCATGAACCCTAAGTAAAGGGGCATCTATTGGGTGAAACAATCACCCCTACATCAGCTCATAGCTTCAATACACCATAGCACAAGATTTAATCAACACGGGAAAAAATTACACATTGGATTATAATTATATTTGGGCCTAAAATACAAAGCATACACTAGCACCCAGTCCTAGAAAGTAGTGGTGGGATATTATGTCCCCCTAAGGGCTTGTGTCATGGGAGAAAAATAGTCATTTCCTCATTCCATCATAGTTTACAGCAGTCTTTCAAAGACATTTCTCCAATAACATGAAGTTACCTCCAATTATTGAATGCATTCTATCAATTACAATCGAGAACAATTAGGACAACAGAACAACATGAATAAATTAGGGATGTACCATCTGCATAGGTACTTATTAGGTAAGCTTCATGAAAGGAGATAAAATCTATACCTATCTCCCCAACACTCTTCTCTTATCATGATATTTCCCAAAAAAACTTGCACTTGGCATGGGATCATCCAAAAAAAAAAATCTTGGCGTGAGATCACTCAAAAACATCACCCTTCAACAACAAATTCAGGAGTATCTCCAATTAAATAAGGATAATTTTCTATCTTTTAATCTCTTACATATCAAGTGCACATTATCCTTTTACACACTTTTACATTGTTTTACTTACTTATATAGGCATTACTTAGATTTCTCATATATGAAATTTTAACTACTTTCTCACTCTTATTTTATAGGTTTTCCTTAATACACAACACAAAGCAACTCACATCAATAAACAAAAGCTCGACAACACACTACTACGCATGCATTCCATCCCTAGGGTCTACCTCCCTTACTAGTATATGCACCTTATATTACGGTCATTCCATGCTTCACTTGTCCACTCAAATATACTCTTCTCTACGTATGCACCTTATGTCTACTTTATGTTATCAAGTATTCACTCAATAGCATAAAGTGGGGAAAATATAAACACAAAATATATGCACTTGGGTACATTTCTAGGTCTTAGAGAATACTAACATATACAATATTCATAAGAAATAAAAACTTGTGATTAGTAATGTCTTTTATGCCTTTTGCTTTGTCTCATATACTTTTATTGACCTTACACACCATATAGAGCTATCGGTATTTGATCGATTTATCTTTTATGGCATCGGAAACTAGCACCCATTTAGGAAAAAAGCGCTCATGTGCTCTTATCCCTTCTTAGCGCTCTTGACCCTCTTTTCTTTATTCTTACTCTTTTTGGTCTCATTTACTTTTGGGTCATATTTTACAAATTTGGGCCATCCTTTAATTTTATAATTGTGAAATTAAACCAAGGCAATAATATATATATATAAATAGTTATATATCTCAAATAAAGGGCCAAGCACTAAGCATTACATAGTATCACATAGGCTTGCATCCAAAAGAAAAAAGAGAATTACAAGGCATCCATCTAGAAGATTCAATCAAGGGACAAGGGTTGCATTCTTACTCGCATATACACCATAGGAAGGGGAAGTTCATTTTATTCCATCTCATACATTTTATACATTTTTACATTATAGATATAGCTCATTATTATTGTGTAACTTACATAAGGGAATCCTAGGGCATCATTACACACACTTATACATAGAACTACATGGATTATAAAATGTATTGCATTTATCGGTACTAATTTCACTCTTTGGGTGACCACAGGGGTTAGTCTAACTCCACATACTACATCTTTATTTTTAGTATTTGGTGTGGTTTATGGGTATGTGAATTTAGTTATCTATTTTGTAGGTTACAGGTGTGTATAGTGACATTGGAACAAATCTAAAGTGTGAAAAATAGAGATCAACAAGAAAGCTCCTCCTACACAGGAAATATCGAACGTGAGAATCTAGGTGGAAACTAGGGCCCATATTCACTCAAGTAGCACCCAAGACACTCCTGTTCTCCCATGGGAACTTTTTCTTGCACATTTATAAATTCCGAACTTCCAATGAGCCTTGATGACACTCTTCATATTTTGTTTCAACAAAGGCCTCAATCCAGAGCACTTGAAAATAAGCTAAGTAGTTTTACCCCTCTCTATTGCTTAGGGTTTCATATCTTTACTTGCTTCTTGCTTGTCCATTTACTATAATTTATCACTTGTAAATAATTCATTATATTAGTTACTCTGAAATTAATATTTAATTAAATTTATATTAAATCAATAGGAAAATCATTGCATAAACCCATGAACTCTCCAATTACTTCATCATTCGAAATAGATCAATCAAGTATGTATCGTTCTTGGTACCAATCAATGAGGGATGTGTGTACAAGGTCTAGATTGAGAATGGAGGGGGATAAGGTTAAAATATAAGTATAAAAAAATAGGTTTTTAGAGGAAAGATCTTTAAAGAGACTACAAGGGGACTCTAGTTCGCTTCCATAATCCAAATAGCTATCTCGAATGTTAAGAAGAGGTAGCATCATCTTCTAGATGTTGTGCCCCATAAGGTTAAATACCAATGTCATATTTATCCATTTTTCATGTTCTAGAAGAGGTTCATACACACATTATTCATGTAAGCCACATCCATATCCTTTGTATCCCATAGCATACATCATCTTGTTAGGGATGATATATTTTGGGGATTGATAACAGAGGCCATATTTTCATTGCAAGGGACTAGAATGTATAAGTACTACCCAATTTTCCATCTCCCAGAGACCACTAGGGGTGAATTTTTGATACTATGGTTCTCTTGAGTTCTTTATGGATGAAATTTGTGTCTACCACACATTTTGGGTGACAAGGGAAGGTTTGATATAATGAGGTCCTATTAGAGATCATATTCTCCATAATTGGTATGAAATATTTTCAACTTGGATTCCCATGTAGAAAAAGGGGATATGGATTGACACAAGAGGTGAGGGTGTTTAATATCTAACTCTGTAGAAGGAAATTTATAATCTATTATGTAATTATTGAATCATTTTTCTTGCTCATGTTTCATATTAGTGAAATGGAAACATAGAAAACAAGCTACTCCAGTAATGAGAGGGTTTAAGGCTACCTATAGATGAGATGATGATGGATATGGGTGCATAATATCTTCCTTGTAATGAGATTGGTAACTGTACAATAAATAGAAAATCAAAAAATAAAATGATTAGTAGATAGGATGGTGGGTTTCCGAAAATGTCGAGTACCAAGAAGTGAAAACTTCCTAGGGATGGATGTAAGCCCACTTTTTATAAAATATAGAAAAAATATGTTAATGGATAAAGATAAGATGTTTGAAGAATCCAAACTAGAAGATAGAATCTAAAATGAACTAGATAAAACAAGATGCATATATGATTATGCTAAACTAAATCAAATTTTATTGGTTCGATGTTGACCTAGGACTACAAGGTAGAGTTGGTGGTGACTAGGGCAATACAAAGCATAAAGGGATGGATGAAGAGATAATTAGAAGGAACTGTTCGAAGATGACTTGAGACTAAAGATGATGCTTTGATGAGAATTTTGGGAGCTTAGATCTGATGGAGACATAAAGGATTTAATAAAATTGATAATTCAAATGACGAGAGTGATGAATACCACTCGGGTTGATGGTGACTAAGCTAAAGCAAAAAGAATGGTGTTGAAGATGTCATATCCGACCTTCTAAATAAGTAAATCAAGGAACCAGAGATTTTTATATGAAAGAATAACAAAGGCTAGGTGGTGGATGAATAATATTACTAAAATTAGGAAAAATTGGAATAGGGTTGATGATGACCAAGAACAATGGAGGTAAGATCTAAGGAAACAAAGGCGTAGAATGGAAATATAAGGAGATCTAAGGAGTGTGTGTCCAAGAAGTAGACTAGTGACAAAATGGATGACCGAAAAATAGGTAGATGTAGATCGGATTGACGAAAACTTGGTAGGGTCAATGGTGACCTAGCACGGATCTAGGTTTTAATGAATAAAAATGGATGAAAATAACAAATGTAAAAGGATTTTGAGGATAGAAAATGCAAAGGTAAATCTCCAATATGACTAAGGAACTCGCAAATATGAAACACAATGATGATAGGATGACAATGGAGATTCCAATCATGGAAATATGTGGTACTAAGAAAAGAGAAAACTTGAAATGTACAATGGTGATGTTGAAGATCTTCAAATTGGATCCATAGTGGTGATAGAAGTTGTAAATGAGAGCAAGAAATGAAGGAAAAATTTTAAGAAATCGAGATGTCTCAAAAATTATATCCCTAGTAAATGAGGGGTATGGTCGTATTTATAGGTTTGATGGTGACTTAGATGGTTCATCAATGATTGTGGTGGTACATCTATTTAGGAAGTGGAAGATGTGATTATCCCAAGATAATAAGCCCCTATGAGGTGGGATTAGGGTTTTGGATGATTAATACGGTTAGGGTGTGATTAACTAAAACCGACTAAACTATTTAATGTAGGGTATAGTTAATCTAAGCTATGAAAAACTATAAATGAAGTAAACAAATGCAACAAATAGTATGTTAATGATCTATGAAATATTAAACCTTAATGTGAAAGAAGGAAGAGTAAAAAACTTAGTTGATAGAAGATACTTGTCAAACAATATTACAAACATAACTGGATAAATCGAAGTAGTAATGACTATTTCAAAGTCCCGCAAAGGGCAGATCTGGGTTTATAAGGATAAACTAGAGCATCTATGAGATGACTCGAGGGTTCCCACGGGCACTCGTAAGCAAACCAAGTGCCCCGGTCTAAGAAAAAGGCCTCGAACTAGTCTTCACGGGTCTTGAGATGACCGATAATATTCATTGTGTGTCTCATTATGTTTCTGTACTTTGCAAATGCTCTAAATATTCCAAGAGGAAGAATAATCTATAAAATACCAAAAGGAAATATCAAAACCCTAAAAAAGAATATGTAAATGAATGGTTCGGACTTACCTCGCCGCCACAATAGTGGGATTAATAACTAAGCCTTGCACAACATTTCATACCCAGATGTAGTTCGGTGAGTATGTGCATGTCATTCCTAGGTGATCTTGTGTTAGTCACACTTTTTGAAGTAGCGAGAAATAGATAATTGTAGAAAATATACTAGAATGTGTGTATGGAATAGAATAGAATCCCTCCCTCTATGAAGTGTGATGCGGATGTCTTAGCTTGTGCCTTAATGATGGAAGCTATGTGGATTTCAATGCAATAGATTGATGTAACTCTAGATGAGTGACAATAGTAGATGATGTTAGGTCCCTCATTATGGTCTCATAACTTTATATTTATAGGCTTCTCTTGATCTAATTTTGTAATTAATCAAAAAAGGATGACCAAAAGAAAGAAAAAGACAAAAATGGATAGAAGAGGCCCAAAATGTGTTGGTAAAGTTCAAAAGGGTCAAGGCACCTCTAGTGGGACCAGGGCGCCCTAGTACTAGTCTAGGTACCCCAACTAAGACTAAAATAACGTGGAATGTTAGAAAATGGTTGGGAATATGGGTGCGAATGGGTCATAAATTTTGAAATAAAATAAACAAGATGACCAAAATATGGGGGTTAATTTGTAGTTTCTTCACTCAAAACCTTCTAAATAGTAGTATGAGACCAAGATAAATAAATGTCTCTAGCACATGATTTTTTTACTAAATTTTTCCCCCACTTTATGTTGGTCAATGGAAAGCTTGGTAACATAAATTATATAGAGATGCATAATTGATCTCTATGAAGTGTGTAGTAGAAATGTGGTAAAATACTAGAAAAAATCATGGAATGGAAAAAATATGGAGGAGCCTAGAAACTAAAGATGAAAAATGTGCAAAGAAAAAGTGATGAGACCGAGCCTAGTGAAGAATGTGTGTGTGTACCTGCATGGTTAGTAAAGCATGTGTTTTGTCATGTAATTTTGTTGTTATCATTGTTATTGTTGTTGTTGTTTCTTGTCGTTACCCCCATTTGACTATTTGTTTCTCATACAGCCAGACCTACAAGGAGAAAATGATTAAGTAGTTAAATATGTATGTATGTAAGTGTAAAAACACTATGTAAAAGATGCATGTGAATGTAAAATATGCAAATGTAAATGGAAAATGTAAATGTAAATATAAATGGAACATGTGCACCTAATCCATGTCGAGAGAGAAAGTGTAGAAGGATATCTTGTACTACAGTTTTTTGGGAAATCTCATGCCATATGCCAAGAATTATAGGGAGGAAATGTTATGTGTCCTCCAAGCTCTAACTTCTTCCCTAAACTATGTGTAGAGATCTCTGTAAAGTCTTGGTTTTTTGGGAAATTCAATGCCACGAGCCAAAGTAATGTAGAGAGGCACACCCACTATAACCTTCAATCCTCGTAACTACTTTCAGGAATGTTAAGGACACCATATCCTATAAAATCCGTTGTGTATGGGGTTCGTAGACTAGTCTAAATCCACTCATTGTATGTAACCCAAAATGTCAATGGTGGAAAGTGCACTGAACTGAACTAGTGTAAATACATTGTGTTAGTATGTAAAACCCCAAATGATGTCCCCCTCTTTGGGGGTGCATGTGATGTCATTGATAGGATACATGCAGCCCAAAAAGAGGACCAACCACACGTATGTTGTAACCCTAAAAAGTGTTTGGTAGAAAGTAAGGCATGCACAAACAAGAAGGCTATCCAAATATAAGTGAAAACATGCATGCATGTAGATAACACTTTGTAGTCTACGCAAACAAAGTGTAAAAGCTACCAAGCAATGTAGTAAACACACAAGAAGAAAAATTAATCCACAAAAAGTGGGTTACAAACATGGGACATCACTCATGATGTTGCAAAGACATGGAAATCCATCATAGCTGCAAACAAAAAACAAGTGTGCACACCAAACATAGGGCAAATCCCACAAAAAATAACAAATAATGACAGATAATAGAAGACAATATAATAAAAAAAAGTATGGAAACAAATATCTATGCATAACTAATGCTGCACATAAAACACTCGTTAGCATGTTATAAAGATAACTAGTATGTCAAAAGCATGTATAAGAAAGTAATATAAATTGCTAAGTAAAAAATGAAATAATAACACTTGGAAGAGATGGATTTGGATTCCCCCAACGACCACTATAGGAAGGGTAGAAGGAGAATACCCAATTTACATGTAAAATACTTGTATCTACGATCACAACTAGAAAAAGGCATGAACGCACATGTGTGTATGATATAGATAAATGACATACAAGTAAGCTAACTAGCATATGTAATAAAGTGACCATGAATAAGCACAAGTAAGAAAGAATAAAAGCAACCATAATATGTAGTATGTTATGGATGGATGGAATGGAATGCAAGATGGAGTGATAGGATCTACATGCCACCCAAGTAGATATAAATTCATGTATTGAGGTTCATTTTTTTCCCCTCGGCAATCAAGAATGAACCATAAACGATAGTGTGTCATCGGGAAATGGTCGAGGTGTGTGTTGTGTCTAATGTGTTGTGATGAATGTGTAAGTGTATTGATGAGATGTGAGCTAATGATGGTGTATGTGTGAACCTTATAGCCGAAGCATCTATCACCACCAAATAAACATATAAGTGACAATTTGGCCTACACATATATCACTAAAAGATGAATATATGAGTGATGATTTATCCCTAAGCGTATATCACTATAAGATGAATGGATGAGTGCTGATTTATCCCTAAGAATATGTCACTATAATATGAATGGATGAGTGATGATTTAACCCTAAGCGCATATCACTAATAAATGAGAAAAAGGATTGGTGATGTGACCTAAGGTGTATACCACTATAAAATGATGGAATAGGTGAAAATTTATCCTAGAGAGTGTGTCACTATGAGTGGAATGATAGGGAGTGTTGATGTAACCTAAGGTGCATACCACTAAAAAAAAGGTAGAATGGCTGATAATTTAGCATAAAGTGTATGTCACTAGCCTAGGAATGTTGCATGGTGAAAGTTAGAGTAGTAAATGTGTAAGGCCCATTTTATTTGTAAACCCTCGATAGTTGAGTATGGACCGATGAACTAAAGTGCATCATCAAGTAGTGAGGGCAGCACATAGAATACAATGTTATATATGTGATGATGAAATACAACTATATGATGAGTAGAATATGTAATTAGGTGATGTGTATAAGGTAATGCAACATGTGTACAATGTGAGAAATGTAATGTATATAATGGCATTTAATGCTTGTATATAGGCTAGTAATGTAGGATGTAAGATGATGTAATGCTAGATTCATTTACAATGAAGATTAGTATGATATATAATGTATGGTTTATGACAAATGATGTGTGATGAAATACAATTTGTAATACCTATAGTGCAGTGTGTTGGGTTCATGTGTAGTAATCCCTCAAAAGTCAAGTGTGAACCGAAGAAAAGAGTGTGTCATCGGGTAATGACGCTAGAATGTATTATAAGTATGCCTAATGTGAGAAGATGAATGTATGAAAATGTAAAAAGGATAAGTGTGACTATGCTAAGTCGAGGTAGAGGGGGTTGTGTGATTTTTATTCCCCCAGTGTATTATGATTATGGAGATCTATGAAGTGATGTGAGAGGTGTCATGCCATTATGGGAGAGCATTTTCGTGTCCCGATAAAAGTGAGAGCCAACACAATGGTAGGCCAAAGCAACAAGAGGGACCATGCGATAGTGGTGGAATTTTAAATGTGTTTTGGCTATCAATAAAAGAATTAGTTTCTTAGACAAACATGATTGGATGCAAAAGTGGAATGTGATGGAGAGGAACCTTGAATGGTGGTAGCTTTGATGATATTGGTGACCTTGCAGAAGACTTGATATGAGAAGAATGTCGGTTGGTTACAGGAGGTGGTGACATGGTTTGATTTGGTGATACCAAAGACGACTCGGTAGGAGGTAGTGTTGAATTAATTATGAGGGATGGTTACTTAGAAGGTTTTTGACTTATTGTAGAAGGTTCCCTTAACGTCGATCGATTTTCATTAGATATAGATGGATCAAATTTAGGAACCGGTGGGATTTATCATTTGTATTATAATGTTGTATAACAAATGAGATAAAACCCCAATGCGTAAAGTAGTTGATACATTGTTGTAAAGAATAACAATAATTGTCATTATGTCCATTGATTTTGTGATAATTTAAATATGAAATACCTTGATACTTGGTAAGCCTATAAGGAGGATAACCATGAGTAGGTGGAAATCTAATGATTTTATGAGTGATGAGTTGTGGAAGAATATCTTGTTTCTTAGCATTGAGATTAAACATGAGAGGTGTAGGGAGTGGTACGACTTTAGGTTCACTAATATGAGCACATGTAGAAGACATAGGATGAATATGAGAAGAAGAAAAATCATGAGCTGAGAAGTATCCTTAAGCTATTGAATTTCATATTTAAGAGATGTGATTGTGGATTCCATAGCCTAAAATTTATCTTGAAATAAATAATGAAGAGATTGAATGGATTTGCAAATATATTTATTAGAATTGGAATCAAGGGAGTCCTCAAAAAGATGACCAATAATATTATTGACTTGGGTAGGCAATATGTTGATAGGAAGACGCATAGTCTCTAGGGTTTTTGAAGAGCGTCTTTACAATATGGGTGCATTTGAATCAATTGAAGAAAAAGGCTTGATAGATAGTATAAGCCATGATATAAAAGATAAGAAAATCCCTAGAATGAAGGTAGATTTGAAGGTCGGATTCACAAAATAATTAACTAAAATTGAATAAACCATGTAGTGTATGGTTTAGTTAATCTAAGTTATGAACAACTATAAATGAAGTAAAAAATGCAGTAAAAGTACGCTAATGATCAAAGCAAATATTTAAAATGAAATATTAAACCCTACGATGTGTAATAAGGAAGAGGAAAAAACTTACCACGATAGGATATGCTTGTCGATATAGTGTCACGATGTAACTAGGATAAATCAGAAGTAACTATGTTGGGGTCCCGCATAGGGTATATCTAGGTGATATGGCTGACCTGGAGCACCTAAGAGATGACTAGGGTGCCCATGGGTTCTCTGTAAGCATAAAAGGTGCCTTGGTTTGAGAAAAAGGCCTAGAACTAGTCTTCACATGTCCTAGAGATGAGTGATAACCTTCGTTATCTATTGCATTAGTTTTCATGTACTTGCACTAAATGCTCTAAATATTCCAAGAGGAAGAATAACCTACAAAATACCAAATCAAAGCATCAAAACCCTAAAAAAATAGATGTAAATGAATGGGTTAAACTAACCTCAGCTACCACAATAGTTGGATTACTAACTAAGCATTGCACTACATTTCGAAACCGGATGTAGTTCTAGTGAGTGTGTGCATGTCGTGCCCTAGGTGCTCTTGTGCCAGTCACACTTTGCGAAGTAGCGATAAATAGATAAATCTAGAAAATGTAATAGAATGTGTGCATGGAATAGAATGGAATCCCTCCCCTATGAAGTGTGATGTAGATGTCATAACTTGTGCCTTAATTATGGAGATATGTGGATGTCAATATTATAGTTGATACAACTCTAGATAATTGATAGTAGTAGATGATGTTAGGTCCCTCATTATGGTATCATAACTTTATTTTTATAGGGTTCTCTTGATCTAATTTCATAATTAACCCCGAAAAATTCTATCCACAAGAAAATAAAGATGAAAAATGGCTAGAAAAGGCCCAAAAGTGGTAGGAAAGTTCAAAAAGGTTTGGGGCACCCTTGGTAGGACCACGGTGCCCATGGGCACCCCATTACTAATCTAGGCACCCCAACCGAGGCTAAAATAACGAGGTAATTTCATAAAATATTTGGGCATATGGGTGTAATAGGTCATAAATTATGAAATGAAATAAATAATATGACCAAAGGATGGGGTTTAATTAGTGCTTTATTAACTCAAGAACCTTCTAAATAGTAGTATGAGACTAGGATAAATAAATGTCTAAAGTGCATGAATTTATGACTACGGGGTGCTTTGGAAGGATAAAAGGGTAGTTAGCAGAGAAGAGTGCATTAAATAAAGACAAAGGAGAGATTAAATTATCAAATGAGGGCCTTGAGAGGACAAAATAGTGATTTAGGGAGGATAAATGATAAATGAATGGATTTAGGGATAATAAACAAAGATTAGGGATTAATTGGAGAGGATTCATTAATGGGATCTAAAATGGGATTAAGATAGGGTAAATAAAAATTAGAGGGGTAAATGGGACTTAGGATGGAAGGGGAAAATTCTAGTGGGAATAAATATATGTATGTGAGGGATCACGACAAAAGGGAGTAGATGCAAAGTGGTAAAGGACAAGGGATACCAACAATTGGTGTCTGCGCTTTCCCTTTTTCAAGTGGTTTGCGTTGGGAAAGCCATGAGACAAAAATGAGAGGTGATAAAAGATGATAATTGAGGTGTTCCCCCTCAAACTAGGGGTTGATGACATGGAGAGGAATCAATCACAAGTTTGAAATAGATATGTGAGGGGAGAAAGAGTGGAAAGGATGAAAGAAGATGAAAAGAGAAAGGGAGATGCCCTAAGTGAAGAAGGATAAAAACAAGACAAACTATGGTAGTGATTTTGGAATCACTTCGATAGGGAACAAGTATGGCCTTAATGGAGATGATGGAAATATCCTGTAGACCTATGAGTTAGAAAAAATCACTACAATATGGAAGGAGTCTAATGGAAATCCACTCAGATGGATGTGCAAGATGTGGGACAAAAGTCAAAGGTAGACATCAGAGACATGTGCAAACAAATTCAAGGATGATAAAAATGTGACATCTTTCATACATTAGGAATTGAAAATATGTGTCCAGGAGGGATGGAGATAAAAGATGGGATTAAGATAGGGTAAATAAAAATTAGAGGGGTAAATGGGACTTAGGATGGTAGGGGAAAATTCTAGTGGGAATAAAGATATGTATGTGAGGGATCACGACAAAAGGGATTAGACGCAGTGGTAAAGGACAAGGGATACCAACAATTGGTGTTTACATTTTCCCTTTTTTTTGAGTGGTTTACGTTGGGAAAGCCATGAGACAAAAATGAGAGGTGATAAAAGATGATAATTGAGGTGTTCCCTCTCAAACTAGGGGTTGATGACATGGAGAGGAATCAATCACAAGTTTAAAATAGATAGGTGAGGGAGAAAGAGTGGAAAGGATGAAAGAAGATGAAAAAGTGAAAGGGAGATGCCCTAAGTGAAGAAGGATAAAAACAAGACAAACTATGGTAGTGATTTTGGAATCACTTGATAGGGAAAAAGTATGGCCTTAATGGAGATGATGGAAATATCCTATAGACCTATGAGTCGGAAAAAATCATTGCAATATGGAAGGATTCTAATGGAAATCCACTTAGATGGATGTGCAAGATGTGGGAAAAAAGTCAAAGGTAGACATCGAGACATGTGCAAACAAATTCAAGGATGAGAAAAATGTGATATCTTTCATACATTAGGAATTGAAAATATGTGTCCATGAGGGATGGAGATAAAAGATGTCTATAATGGTCAACTTAGGATAAAAGATAAGGGACGAGGAGATGATCACATAGATAAGAAATAACCAAATGAGTCTAGTGGGGAAAATAAAAGAGTTTGGTGGTAACACACAAGGAAAAAGTGGAAGAAGAGATCGGTTGGTGAAGAAATTGAATGAAGGAGCAAAAGATAAGAAATTAGGGTTGGGTCGATAGTGACCAGTGGTCGATGGCAACTTGGGTTAGGTCAATGTTAACTTGGGTCGGATTGATAGAAACCGAGGTCATGGCCTATATAAGTGGTTGGAGTAGCTACCTAAGCTCATTTTCACTTGTACAAATTCATCGATCAAGATCTCTAAGTAAAAGAGATAGTAATATTTTGAGTAAGATGGAAGTAAAGTTGAAAGGGAACATTGCGAGATCAATGCACTTGTGACAATTAATAGGTGTTAACACATAACTAACAATAGTTATTCGTAATTAAGATCATAAGGGAAATATGGAGTATGTACTTATAGACATACTGTAGACATGAAAAAAGGGTTAAGATGGATCTTGTATGGAGAAGATAGGTTCTCCTTAGGTGGTAGTCCTAGGTCTACACCTCTACTCTGAAATACTATGGCATAAACTAATCAATGCGGGAAGTTTGTAGATGATGGAAAAGTTGATCAATGAGGGAAGATTTCCTAGGATTCTTGTTTTTGACACTTTCATTTGCTTCATTTGATATTTGGAAGGTTGATCAATTCAGGAATCCTTTTATTTCCATAATATAAGATATTAGCCATCCATCGAGGGAGTGGTTTACATTGAGAATTTTGCTTTTGGATTTTGACTTCGAATTTGTAAATGGAAAGATAAGATATGCATGATAGTTGTACTTTGAGGGATTAGTCTATAATGTTTACACTTTGCTTTATATGAACAATTGTCTTATGAGGTAGCAATATATTTTTGGATATGATAGGTTTTGATGAGCATCCATGATTTTGACTTTAGGATAGGGATGGTAATAGCTAAGTAAACCACTTGGGGATGGGATGATAAGAGGCACAAGAAACACCCATAAACCCATAGCATGGTTCTAATAGGTAGATAATAGGGTGATGGATGTAATGATTATGTGATTCTCACTAAGAAGGGAATTGACTACCTCTCCTTTTTTGATTTTTCACTTCTTCATCGACACATGTAATTGACTTCTTCTTTCCCATATTTTATAAAAATCCAAACTTTTACCCATATGATGGGTTGGATTTTTCATATTCTTGAGGTTAAGTTATGTTGCTGAAATTTTGAGAGGAACCACATAAACAACCAACTCTTTTTCTTTTTTTCCTACCATTTACTTTCATCATTTCTTACACCAAGCCAACCACAACCAATATTTTTTTTTTTTTTTTCTACCAACCAACATCTGTGCATTCCTGGATCAATTGGACTTCATCTTTGGAAGAGGATACAAAGTGAGGAGACAAAAAAACATCTCATCTTTGGGAAGCTACCACAATACAATAGTAACTAGGTTGGGGTTGTACTTAAATTCTTTGAAGCTTTAATTAATTTGTATTTGTTAGAATAGAAATAATGCATTTGTTTTGAGTTGGTAGAATTGTAGAAGTGGAAGATTTCATCACTTCCCAAATGTATTTATCTTATTTCTAGTATTCCTTTTCAAAATATTTCTTATATCTTCCTTGATAACTTCTTCTCCAGCTTATCCTGTGGATCTTCTCGGAAATTAGTTGGAGGAAGAAGTGAAGAAATCCTTGCACATATTTTATTTCTTTTAATTAGTTTAGATTTACTTTTTCTGGGGAAAGTTCATACGGAAAAGAGGAAATTTCTTCTAAAAAGCTTTTCCTTTTCAAAAAACTTGAGGCAAAAGAAGCTTTTCCAAAAGAAGTTTATTTTATTTTATTTAGATTAATAATTTTTGAATACATTCTTTTAGAATAGAATTGTCAGACAACCTACAACAAAGAGGAATAGCCACATCCGACTATTCTCTATTTTTTTAGTTTATTTTATTAGAAGTAGTAGTATTTTATTTTAATTAGTTTCTTGTGTCTATAGAATAGTTTATTTATTTGTTTTATTTAAATTCTAAAAATACAAAAATATGTTAGTTGTTTAATTAGTTTTTTCTTTTAATTCATTTCTTTTTCAAAAAAATAGAATAGATGGTATTTCATTTCATTTTATTTAATTAATTGGGAATGAATTTGGTTAATTAAAAGATTAAACACACTTGTCTTTTATTTATGTTGAATTTACTTTCTTTATTTATTTAAAATGAAATTTCAACGTAGTTTAGCAAAAAAAAATCAAATCAAAAATTAAACAATAGGGAACTTACACTACCCATACATAGCCTCTAATTCCCCTTTGGCCAATTCAACTACTAGGAACTCACACTACCCGATCTTAGTCCCTGATTCTCCTATAGTTTCCCATCAATATTCCCACAATCTTACATTTTGGTTGTCCCGAACATGACCTCGGGAGGTCAGTGCATCTAGAATCACGTGTTGATTCTCAGGCGTACAAAAAATTGGTGAACCCGACATGAAGGACTAGTTCCTTCTTATTTTTCTTTTTTTCATTTTTATTACCTCACCTTTCCATTTCTTCCCCTATTTTGGTAGGTATTTTATACTTCCCAAAATATGTCTAGTAGAGAGTTTGGTGGGCCATTTGGCTTTGATAGATATTACACCAACGTTCATCCACAACAATCCCCTTCCCTTTCTTTCTAGATGGGGATGACAACTACACAAACAACATGCAAAGCCTCCCCTAGCTATGTCTCAAACCCCACTAGTTATGTGAGAATAGAGGAGGTTGATCAACCTTTAAACATGCAATACATCCACCCAATTCAAACAACATGGTTTTTGTGAGTGGAACAAATCCTTACCCTAGAGTCTTGTCAAGACCTCACATTGCATGCAATCAACAAAGATGACATTTTTGCATGAATTGCTAATCCTCTTCACCAAATAGATGAGTCCTTAGATAGGATGAAGATTCATACATTTGAATGTTCAATAACAATGTATCGACAACCTATCCTGAGACTCCTAATTTTAAGGAAAACAAGAATGAAAACGTTGAACAATTCATAAGAGGATATCATGTGCCCTCTCAACCAAACCCTACACAGTAAGCACCCAAAAAAGAGACTCAATCCTCACCTCATGATGTTATTTCCACTTTAGTAGGGAGGATTAGAGAACTAGAGAGTGCCCAACCTTCACAACCAACCTATGCAATAGGGAAGAACATGGGGCATCCCATCGACAAAAAAAGGGTACACCCCTATCAACACACAACCAATGCAACATCATGTGCAACAAGGTTATCTCTATGTCCAATCAAATCCAGGGTGATCTTCTCATGGGAGATGATACCCTAGGGATGGGCCCTCACCCTTCTCATGCTTATCCTACTGTAAGGGTAGGGTGGCTAAAGTGTGTTCTCGAATGTCATTCCATCATCGAAATGTGTGATGTTCCCTTGTTTCACGCCCACTAGCCCATTTCCTAGTGTTGTTCCACCTTACCTGACATATGTATGCAAAAGTCCCCCCTAGATGGACCCATATACCTTCCCTACTCCTTATACATCATATCAAGGAGCTCCATATGTTCCATTAATAATGCCTACATGCTACACTGCATCTATCTCCTCTCCTCCTCCTCCACCTCCTCATCAGGAGCTTCAATGGTGGAATCTTACACAATGGGTACTTATGTTGAGTATTTGAAAGAACCCCTTGAATTTACCATATAAGGTGTCATGCTTCCACACCCATTTCCCGATCTTCCTAAATTTAAGGGAGAAGGAGACCCAATGCTCATATCAAGGCCTATATACTTCCATTAGGGAATTACTTCCTTGGGATGTTGTGGTGGCTAAGATATTTCCAAAACCCTTGAGGGAATCACTTTAGATTGGTATTATCGATTCCTAGAAGCTTCTATACATTCCTTTAAACAACTTGTTTTTTAAAATCATTAGAGCATTTGACATGAACAAGTTACTTTGAATGGGGATTAGGGAGTTTCTGCATATTAGGCAGGAGAAAAATGAATCTTTTCCCCCATTTCATCCAAAGATGGCATCAAGTTCTTTACTCCTCTACAAGTGCACCTAACATGGACTAGATGGAACTTTGTGATCTTTTCCTTCACTCTCTCAATCGAGAGACCAAGGAAGAAGTCCAAAAGTTTCCTTTCCATAGTTATGAAGAAGTGTTGGAAGGTGCACTTTGAATCAACCAAGCCACTATCGATAGTGGGCATAAGACTTATGGTCTTAATGGGAAATTGGTGTCCCCTAATCAAAACAATGCAAATCATCAAAAAATGGAGCCAACAACCAAGGACCTAAAGTCTTGAATCATAATCATGGTGTTACCATGGATGGTGTTATTATTGATCAAGAAAAAATGTTGGTTTTACAAAAATGGTAACACTAACACTAACAATAATAACAATAACAAACATGGGAAATCAAAGAGGCCCTAATTTATTTCCTCCATCAACATAACATTGATGTCAATCATCCCCCTCCTCAAAAAGCTCAAACCCAAGGCCCAAACCAATACCAAAACTCTGGCCAAGGGGCAACAAATTATGGTTATAACAACCAGTTTTAAACTACAATCTAACGGGGTATATAATCAAAAACTTAAACTCAAACCAAAGGCCAAGAGACTACGATCCCAATCTTTATTGGGTTTTCATCATGTTATTGGTCATGATGCTAGAACTTGTAGGGATTGCAACAAGTTCATACAAAGACTCCCCAGAATCAAAGAAACTCTTTGTGGACATGTTCTTAGAAAATCCTGAAAGGAACCTCACAACCTAGTCATACAGGACCCATTGCACCTCAAAATGCAAACCTAGGCATCTATCGGGACCCATTCCTAAGCATCCTAAGATGTTAAAGTGAATCCTCAAAACATAAACAAGGGTATTCTTATAGGGAATAATGACCATGAGGCCTCAACTTCTGATAACTCTCGAGTTTCTCCTAACCTTGGCTCAAACAACAATACAAATATTTTGGGATTAGTTGAGTTAGAGGTTGAACCAAAAATTAATGCAACAACTCAAACAAGGGAATACATTTCACAACCCCTCCCCACTCATTCTTTCTCACAGATGACATTCCTACAATCTCAAAACTAGTGGGAGCCTATGATTTGATATCAGATTTGAACAAGACCTTTTCTCACATCTCATTTCTAGATTTGTTGAAGAATTCCCTGCATCATTCTACATTGCTTGATGCATTGGGTCTTGGTCATTTAATCCATGTTATACCTCCTCCTAGAGCTCAAATAAATCATATTGACTTTGACATACATCCTCTAGGACAGAAGTGATAGGGATATTGGGTTTGTTTTTGATATAAACAAGATGCCATCTAATGTTGAAATAGCCCGAAGAGGTGATCCTTGCCTTATATTATATCTACAAGTCTAGGTTTATAAAATTACATCAAGAGAGAGATCATGATCGATGATGGGGCTGTTGTGAATGTGTTCCCTTCTCTTTCTTGCAAAAGTTGGGATATGGGGAGACTAATTTCTCCTCTACTAGAAACACATTGCGAGGGTATGATAGTCTTAAGGCTACCTCAATTGGAACTATAGTTCTTCTATCTCCCTTGGGCCAAAAACCATCTTGATGAGTTTTACATTATTGACAAGGAGATGAATTATAACATGATCCTTGGTAGACCTTGGATTCACCGAATGAAGGCTATTCCTTCCACTTTGTTCCAAGAAGTTATATTTCTCCATTTGGGAAAGGTCTTCATTGCTCAAGGGGATCCTAAACCTTTGACATACATTTGGAGAATCTCAAGAAGAAACCAGGGGTCCATTCGAAATATGAGCTTCCTGTGAATCAATTAAAAAAACCACTTCCATCAAAATAATTGGTCATGACCACCCCAAATGTTCCAAAAGTTGAAGTTGCTAATAACCCAAAAATGTTTGAGGTAGTGAAAATAGATAATAAGGGTAAAGTAATATCCATGGAAACCATGTCCACCAAAACCACAACAAGATTATGAAACTCTTAGAGAGTGATGAACTGATCCTTCTCCCCTTCAACCACAAGGAATGGGTAACCTCCTTGGTATAGCTTCTCTTCTATCGATGATCTCGGCCTAGGCATAAACATGATAGAAATAATGAAAGGAAGGAGAGGATTTTGAGAACAAAATGATACCCATCAAATCCATCTCTAGGGATTCCTCCATTCCTAGCCTTGGTCTAGACACAAATATGTCAAAAACCAAGCTCATTGTGTCCACGAGACATAATCCCATAGCATGAAAAAATGTTAAATGTAACCACTACTCCCTACGTAGGGAACAAAGTTTGAGTGAGCATAGTCATGCTCACATGAATATGATATGTCAAAAATGTGACAAAGAGGTTCACAAAGACCTCTTTCAAATGGATGGATTCACACCAAGGTTAGATGATCATATATATACAATTGTAGGCAAGGGTTGTAAGTTTAAACCTAAGGTAGTAGGCCCTTTTCAAGAGAATGGAAAAAACTTCAAAGATCATGTGTATCATTTGTGTACCTTGGGAGGTGAGGAGTTTGACATCCATCAACTCGGCTTCACCCTAAATGTTTCCATGCATAGTTCATTTGCATTTCCACACTGTACATTATTGCATCCATATTGTTTATCATTTGCATTATCATTTTGTGAAATTGTAAATCAAAACTTACTTTTCAAGAAAAACTTTAAAAAAAATTTCAAATATTGGAAAAAATTTAATCATACCTCTTCAAGTATCCATCATATCATCACCAAATTATTCTAATCTCTTCATCATTTTAGCATTTAAGATGGAATTTTGACATTGATCCTACCAAGACTTACACTTAGTTCTATTCATTGATTTCTTCTAGCTCAGTGTCTTTTCCCATAGTTTTTCTAGAAGCTTCTTGATGTCACATCTTTCCCTAAAAACCTCTCTTAATAAAGCAATCTAAACATTTCACCTAGAGTTCTTGTTTTCACCTATCTCAACCTTTGGTGGTGAGCCCTCACATCTTACTAGTTGTGTGGGGTTGAGGCTAGGGGAAAGCATTCCTTCCCAAAATCACAAGTCTAAAACCAAAAAAAAAAAAAAATATAATAAAATAAAATGCAAAAAATGCTTTCATTTCAAAATAAAACTACACTTCTTTTCCCTACCAACCTTTGGTGATGAGCCCATGCTTCTTACTAGGTAGCGTGAGGTTGGGAAAGGAGGGAAGTGCCCTTACTCACCTATGTCTTGTCCTTGGTGATGAGCCCATGCTTCTTACTAGTAGCATGGGGAAAGATGTAGGGGGTCCCATCAAATAAAATAAGTTGTAAATAAGTCAATGAATAAAAAGTGCTTTGAAATCTTAAAAATCCCAAGAAAATGAGTTAGATGTGTATGTTACAAGAGATTTAATCCTTAAAACCAGATTTTGTCAATCAAAAGGCCATCTTCGGATCTAAGTCTAGATAAAATTGCAAGAAAAAAATGCATTTTGAATTGGTTAGTTGACTTTTTTAGGGTTGAGTTGTAGGTTCTAATTGGATCTTTGTCAAAATCTTGTCTTTTCTCACCATCTTCATTCATCAAAATCATATAACTTGCATCCTTCCTAGCTCTCTGATGAGCCCTCACATCTTACTAGTTGTGTGGAGTTAGGAATGGAGTGAGTTCATTTTCTTATTATATCACATTCATCACATTTTTCCAATAAAAAAAAGTGCTAAATATTGCTTGAAAATCAAAGTTCTAAATTACAATTTGTTCTCATATGCATCATATATAAAACAAAAAAAAAAATATTTTGTCTACACATTTGCATCATCATCCATGGCATGCATTCATAAAACATAAAAAAAATATCAAAATTCCAAACCATCTAAGAGTACATAGATGAAGCAAACTACAATGAAGTAACTACAATGAATGCAAACTAAAAAATGTCAACTCTTACAAGGAATGTAAACCAAAAAATAATATATATGTATATATATATATGTCAATTTTCATGTATAATGTTGTAAACATAGATAGAGTAAGTGTGGTCAAAATGCTCACCATGAGCCAAAAATACAAAAAAAAAAAAAAATAAAAAAAAAAAATGAGACTAAGAAATAAAGGTACTTTTCCTATCCACCTCTTTGAGGCCCCTTACACCGCTTTCATTACAAATTTCATAAGTTCTTCTCAAGTGCATTCAAAGAGAAAAATCCAAAGCCTAACACAAAAAAGACCAAAGTCTCTCATATCTAACCCATTTCATGAGCCCCATCCACTTTTTTTGTTGGGTCTACACCATCATTTTCTAAATCCTTTCCAATTTAACCATACTCACAATGAAACAATCACAAGAAACCAGAGCTCTAAATTCAACAAACTTGCAAAACATAAATGATTTCTAAAAATAGTGAAAATGACATATATAACATATATTTGGATTTTCTAACATTGTGTGTGTAGGGCTTGCATGCACTTGGAGCAGGTATATTTCTCACCCTCATGGATATGGTACATAATCTTGTCATTTTATTTCAAAGTATTTTGCTAATCATGTTTTATATCTACACTTGATTCTCATCTTTCTTTTGTAGGTGGTGGGAAGGATGGATTGGCATGGTTTCAACACACTAGAGAATAAGGTATAATTTCTAACTTTCCCATTTGGGAGCACCATACTCGACTTCACATTTTTACGCCTCTTCATGGCTAAAATGATTCTCTCGAGGGGGCAATATGTATGCACCCAAAATTACACGGTGTTATATTGTTGGAATGGTAAAATATCCAATGATGATAAAAAATTCTTCCAAGGTAAAAATGAGGTCCAGATCCTTCCCCTATTCTTTTCATCCCTCCTTTGACTCAAATCAACCCTTTTTTTTTCTCGTAAACTTTAATTTTTCTTGTAAGACCACTTTTTAGCTTTTTCTTTGTCTTAGAGCGTTTTTAGCGGTTTGCCTAACCACCATGGATTTGTGTAACCACCCGTGGTTGTATAATGTCAGGTAGTTACATGTAAACCACCCCTGTGGTTGTGTAACCACCCCTCTACATTCACCGGTGGTCCTATCACTTAAAATCAAAGACTTAAAACATGCATTTTTTTACGCACACACATTGGATTTTGGGAGTGATTTTCTCACTCGTTTCTCAACCATTTTTGCCTATTTTTGGACTCGTTGGAATCATATTGATTTTCTTCTTCTCTTTGGATATGTTTAGAATGTTGAATACCTCTCCTTTTTTTGATTTTTCACTTCTTCATCGACACATGTAATTGACTTCTTCTTTCCCATATTTTTATAAAAATCAAACTTTTACCCATATGATGGGTTGGATTTTTCATATTCTTGAGGTTAAGTTATGTTGCTGAAATTTTGAGAGGAACCACACAGACAAACCAATCTTTTCTCTATTCTTTTCCTACCATTTACTTTCAGTCATTTCTTGCACCAAGCCAGCCACAACCAATATTTTGTTTTCTTTGCTACCAGCCAACATTTGTGCATTCCTGGATCAATTGGACTTCATCTTTGGAAGAGATACAAAGCTGAGGAGACAAAAAACATCTCATCTTTGGGAAGCTACCACAATACAATAGTAACCAGGTTGGGGTTGTACTTAATTTTTTTGAGCTTTAATTAATTTGTATTTGTTAGAATAGAAATAATGCATTTGTTTTGAGTTGGTAGAATTGTAGAAGCGGAAGATTTCATCACTTCCCAATGTATTTATCTTATTTCTAGTATTCCTTTTCAAAATATTTCTTATATCTTCCCTTGATAACTTCTTCTCGGCTTATCCTATGGATCTTCTCGAAAATTAGTTGGAGGAAGAAGTGAATAAATCCTTGCACACATCTTTTATTTCTTTTAATTAGTTTAGATTTACTTTTTTGTCGGGAAATTTCATATGGAAAAGAGGAAATTGCTTCTGAGAAGCTTTTCCCTTTCCAAAAAACTTGAGGCAAAAGCTTTTCCAAAAAGAAGTTTATTTTATTTTATTTAGATTAATAATTTTTGAATACATTCTTTTAGAATAGAATTGTCAGACAACCCTACAACAAAGGAATAGCCACATCCAACTATTATTCTCTTTTTTTTAGTTTATTTTATTAGAAGTAGTAGTATTTTATTTTAAATTTATTTATTTTATTTAAATCTAAAAATACAAAAATATGAATCTAGCTAGTTAAGAGATTAAATCACATTTTTCTTTTAATCAAGTTAGATTTACTTTTCTTAATTGGTAAAAATTAACATTTTCACTAAGAGAAACATGTAAGGAGGGAATTTAAACTTTGAGAGGAATAATGGATTTAGAGCCATAGACGAGAGAGAAAGGAGTAGCTCCCAAAGAGGTGCGGATGCTGATAGTCCAATAGGCCGATAGGGAAAATGGTATGTGGAGATTCCAATTTTGACATGTTTTATGAATAGTTTTCACAAGTTTTTAGTGGCTTCAGATTGACCATTATCTTGAGGATAGTAAGAATATGAGAAGCTAAGATTGATATTGAAAAATTCACAAAGATTCTTGAGGTATTTTTACGGACTTTTCGTTGTCTATAATGATTTTATGAGGAACGCCAAAGTGACAAATGATATGCTCAAGGTTCATTTTAAAATACCTCTTGGAAATAAGAGGTGGAAAATACCTAGTGAATATCCCAAATCTGGTTTCATGGGAAGGTGAATTTTTGGGGGTTCTATGAAAAAATTTCACCTAATTTTTAAGTGGTGTGATAGAAGGATACGAGACACGCATGACGGAGATTTGTTGTCTCGCATCAAAAAAAAATAATTGGCGCTTGCGTCAATGAGTTTTTTTATGCGTGACGAAAAATATCTTGTTGTGCATCTGCAGACCTCTACCCTCTTCTTACGCATCAAAAAATCTATGTGTCACGCGTCAACAAACTCTTTGTTGTGCATCTACTATGTGTCAATATCTGTAGTACCTCCTTGTCACATGTCAACTATTTGTCAGTGTCATGTGTCAACAAATAACCCCATTTTCATGCATCTGCAAACCCTCCTTGTCGTGCGTCAACAACTTACCACCTTATCGTGCGTCTACAGTACCTCCTTTTCACACCTCAACTATATCCTTGTCGTGCATCAACAACTGACCCCTTTGTCATGCATCGACACATATCATCAATCTCTGGTGCTTAGAGTATGCGAGTTCATGGTATTTGTAAGGTACTAGTGGTAGTACTGTAGTATACTACCTGTGAATCACCTAGGTTTTATAGGATATTTTTTCAAATGTAGGCGAAGTGACCCCAAAAAAATATATACTATAAATTTTAGGCAAACAGGACACCGACCTGCTCCGAAAAAATCACCTTTTCAAATTTCCCTAAAATGAAAATTTTGCCATATTATGAATATTCTTCACTAAAATTATCCCTAGATATGCTAATAGAAAAAATCGACGATTTTTTTGGTCTTAGTGGATGTGAGTGGAATTACTTCCACCCATTTGGTGAAGTATTTATTGGTGGTGATGATATAATGATGAATATGGTAAGAGTGTGGTTTTATGATGCTAATGAGGTCAATACCCCACTATGAAAAGGGCCAAATATTTTGGGCCACATACAAGGTCTAGATAGGAATTCATTTAAGATTAAAATGTTGCTAACACATGACACACTTTTTAATGTATTAATAGTAGTCTTGATTGAGAGTGGGCCAATAATATCCTAGAAAAAGGACACATTTTGTGATAACCAAACCACTAAAGTGTTCACCAAATATATCTCATGGACTTCTTGGATAGCACAAGAATATTCATGTAATTTAAGGGAATATAGCAAGATTCCATCGAACTGACATTTGTAGAGGATGCCACCAAGGATGACATAGTGGTTAGCGCGTTGAAGGAAGAAGCTCCTACCATTCTTGGATAGGTCAAAGGTTATTTTGGATTGAGATAGTCAAATATTTGAGAGTACCGAGAGATCTAATTGATTAATATCAATATGATTTACATGCGGAAGCTCATATACATGAGATGGTTGATTGAGATGATGGAAAATAATATAAATCTTGGATTCTTCATTTTCCCATGGGATGAGAGATGCAAGATATTCCATGGTGTTTGTAAAATTATAGGATGAGTGAGGAATAGATTTTATGGTATATAAATCGATTCAAGAAGAAATTTGACAATGTCCTTATACTTTTAAAGTACTTCATTTTTACATTGTGATGATCCCTTTGATTTGGTTAATGATGAGCTAAGAGTCTCCATAGATGTCAAGAATATGAACACCAAGTATGTTAGTGGTTTGGAGACCTAAGATGAGGGTTGCATAATCATCTAGGTTGTTATTACACTCAAAATTGAGTTTATACGTGATGGTGATAAGGGTATCCCAAGGAGGAATGATAATTATGCCCACACCTCCCCCTGCCGACACTTAGAACCATCAAAGAACAATGTCATTTTGAGGGGATAAAACTCATGATCAATGGTGTGGATAGATTCATCTTTAAATTGTTGGTGAGGAGGATGGTTTTCAGAAATAGGGACTTTGGTTAGCTATTCCAAACTATCTTAGACCTTGATTGATTTTGAGAGATGAACTCTAGGTTAAACTTAGTCATGAGCATGAGCCATCGAGTGATATGGTCATTATGATAAGTTTTAGAATGCATGGTTTTGAGAGGATGAAATTTAGTGACGACATAATTTTTGTGATTAAGGATATAATGACGAAGCTTGAAGGTGGTGAAAAAGAGATTACAACAAAACTTTTTAGCTTCATTATAACGAGTCTCATAATCATGAAGGGTATGAATAATTTAATAGATCTCTTATTCCCTACCCTACTCATCATGATGTGCCAACATGGTACCTAAAGCATGATATGTGGAAGAGATGTACAAATAGAAAGTTTCCCCCTCGCTTGGAGGTGTGAGTATGGGTGAAGATAAAATATATTTATTGAGATCATCAAAGGCTTTTTGGAAATTTTCATCATAATTAAAGTGATTTTCTTTACGAAGAAGGTGGTAAAAGGGTTGGAAATGGTCTAAAAGTTATGAAATGAAATAGTGAATTGATTTAATTCAGCCTTAAAGACTGCGAAGGTTCTTGAAATTGGAAGGAGGAGGCATTTCGGGGATGGCTTTGATTTTGGCAAGGTCCACTTCGATACTCCTAATAAAACAATAAAGCCAAGGATTTTTCTAGTTAGAACCCCAAAAACACATTTGGTTGGATTTAGGAAAAGGAAGAAATGGATGAGGCATGTGAAAAGGATTTCAAGGACAAAAAGATTATACTTTTGACTTTTGCATTTTCTTAAGAGGTCATCCACAGAGTCATCTACAATTTTTGGTTGAGATCATGGAAGATATAGGCCATAGTATGCTTTGATAGGTGGCCCTAGAGTTTTTTTAACTAAAGGGCATAACATGATAGAAAAAGGTCCCCCAAGGGGTGATGAAATAATTCTTATGATGGTCTTCTATTGCAATAAGGATTTAATTATAACTAGAGAAAGAATCTAGTGGCATGTGGTGAGGTCTCATGAGTTACTCAATATTAGGAAGAGGAAAGTCATTTTAGGGAAAGAGAGATTTAAATCTTGACTTTTGGTATAGATACGAGCTTTCCAAATGCTCTGCAATGAGGAAAATATTGGAAACCCATTGCGGATAATCAATAGGTATGATGAAATTGGCAGAGAGAAGGTGTTACAACTCCTCTTTGACAAGGAGGGCAACATGAAGATGCATGCGGTGAAGCTTTTTCTTAACCATCTTCGGGAAGGATATTTCAGGGTGAAAATTCAGAAAAAATATACTTATAATTTGTTTCTTAAGAATGGAGCAAGGGAAACAGCTAGTTAACCCCTACCATCATTGTAAGAAAGCAAAAAAATTCGTTATTTCATTTTTGGCGTTACATAGGTCTAGTATGGGAATATCACTCTGCATATTGAATGAAAAGTGGCAAAAAAACTTTTCAAATAAGTCTAAAAAAGTGAAAATATACCCTTTAGGGAGATGGAGGAAACATTTAAGTTTTTTTCCCTAAGACTCCATGGAAACAAGTGAATAAGATAGTTATCAATATAAGAAACTTCTTAGTATGCCATAAAGAAATATTTTATGTGATCCCGAGGATCACCTTTTCCCTATATTTGTAAATTTTGTGAAATCAAATATTTGAGGAAGTGGAGTATGTATCATCTCCCGATAAAAGGGATAAGGACACATTTCTTCAAACTAATACTTTTTGTTGTGTCCCATGTTGATTTCTTATAGACCAACAAGCATTTCTTTCATCGAATGCCATTCTTGGTCAAAATTTTATTTGTGTATTGGCATGGGGGTATATGTGTATGATTATATTTGGATGCTTCATCACCATAATTTTCAATGTAGTGCTCAAAGATACATCACTTTAGGTTTCTCTATGTGAGCACCTATATTTGTTTCTCTATGGATATGTGATTCTATATTTTCTAATTGGTAACTAAAAGCTTGTAATTGTTATTGCACATTGATGTATTTTTGTGTGGTTCAGGTTGGGTTTTGTGTTGGGGTTCTTTATCCTTCATTCTATCTTTGTAAATAATTCTAATAAAGGTTATATGATGCCCAGTCTTAGTTTTATAGGTTATTTTTTCCTTGTTGTGACCCTCGGTGGTGTCTACATAAAGTAATGTTCATGATTTCACATGTCTCTCGACTATTATAAAAGGAGGTCATTTTATTTCTTCATTGGGAATCAAACTAGTAAGAAATGATGGCTTGCAATTAGAGGGAAATTTATCCCCTAATTCTACCAGTTATAGCAAGACTTTGTCTTTGTTTTGAAATAATAAATTATCTACATGATTAGGATCATTTTCAAACATTTTATGGGTTATTTCTTCCTCACCCCTAATGTAATCATCAAGTCCTTGTTCCTCATCAGAAGATGGGTCTATAGGTTTCCAATGGAAGGGATTAAATGCATGCCTCCTGTGTCTCAAATGTGTGATTGGTGCCATGATGGAATGTGTTTTTTGTAAAGGTTATCTAAGTTGATTTGGACAACATGACAGATTATAAATCAAATGTTTTGCAAAGAATTAGTAATTTTGTGTGAATGTTACAAGGAATCTAAGTCAAAATAAGTAGCGTAACGGAAAAAAAAGTGAATATTTTCCAATTGTTTAAGAAGTTGTAAATTTGTTTAAGGCAACTAGGAAAAATCAAATAGCATAACAACATAATCTCAACACTCAATCAAGTTTGGGAAAACAAGTTTTAAGTGTAAGTGACAAAAAATTGTTGACGTAATTTTGGCATAACTTCACATTGTTCTCTTTGGTAAAGGAATCCAAAATTAAGAGAGAAGTACAATTTCGATGGAAAAGTATGTAGCACAACTTGGACAGAGTTTTACCTTGTTCTATCACTAAAACAAGGTTTTAACTAAAAATCATTGTAAATAATTAGTACACACAAAATAATATGGATATAGTTGGCCCCAAATTATTTAGGCTTCCTATGGATTTGGGCTATTCACTCATCAATACTTGTCGAATAAGTACATGCATCAAAAATAAAAATTTTGACTACAAACTATACCCCACAATCAATTAGGAATGGGGCCATCACCATAGACAACTTTTGGTATTCCTCATGGGTATTACTAGTCAAGTAGGAAGGGGCAATGCTAGTTTTGTTGGCCAATTCCTCAATGTGCCGATTAATTTTGTTTTCATGTGGTACTACTCATAATGAGATTTAGGGATTATACCCAATTACTTCCCATAGTTTAAGTAGACAATTTTTACCTTATCCAAACCTACAATAACAATTTTTTTGTTTATTTTAATTGAATTTAGAAAAGGTTAATTGTATTTGGCTAAGGAACCTATATTCAAATTTATTAGTAGTGTGTTGCTTAATATTGTGTGATAAAAATCTTCCATCTTCGTGATGGTCCTACACACAACTAGTTATTAATTTTCCATACAACCACAATGTTATAAAAACACCAACAATCATGACCATTTCTGATTATCAAGGTCACTCAAGAGTGCAAGAGAAGAGCATACATGGCTTTGATTAAATAAAACAAATAGAGATTTAAAAATATTTTAAATTTTCAAACTATTCTAACCAATTAATTTTCAGATTATAGTTTGAATTACATATAAAACAACATAAAATTGGAAGTGAAAATCCAAAAATTTAAGAAAATTAAGTGAAATTTTACCATAGAAGTGATACACTAGCGTGTAAATAGAGACATTAGCGCAGATAGGAAATGAAATTTAACGCATGAATAAATATGATATCGCATGAAGTGTGAATTTAATGCATGGAAAAACATGTTAGCGTGTGCAAGTTGTAGACACCTAAAATCCGCATACGCAGTTTTAATACTAAGATTGCACTAAAATCCCTCTTTCCTGTCATTTATGTTATAATTAGTGATTTTCACTAATTAACTAACATTTCCCTCCAATTCGATCAATTAACAACACTTCATTAATTAACTAGTCTTTATCTCACTCTGGATGCCAATTAACGACACTTCATTAGTTATAATCCTCTTCCAATTAAATAATTAACTATTACTAGTTAATTAAGACTTTTTAACCTTGTATTTAATTAATAAACCCTCTTATTGGTTAAATCCCCCTCTTAAATCATTCTAATCCTATCTATTTCCCTCTAAATCATCTCTAAATATATTTCTAAGCTTATTCTAGCCTATTAATTAATCCTAGTTGATTAATTAAATCATCTCCAACTCCCATGAGTTGTTAATCACTTGTTAATTCCTCTAATCAAGTTTATCATTTCTAATTATCCTTTATCCTTTATCCTTTATCCCACATGCACTAGTTTGCAAGCTTCTCCCAAATTGGAAAGCTATATAAAGGACCCTCCTACCTTCTTTCACACCTACACCACACTTTTGCTAGTGAAATCTATAAGCTTATGATAAGAGCCTTCTCCATTCTTGGAATAGCTACTTCATCTTTGCATCCATTCTCTCATTATTGAGTAGAAAGGAAGATCTAAGTATGGCCTTGTAGCCATTTCTTGGTGAGATCCTTCCCTCTCTTTGGAGATCAACAAAAATTTGATTACTCATGATCTAAAGAGGTTCATGCTTAGAAGTAATCATACATTACAAGAGTAGGAATGGTTAGCATTAGGTGATTTCATTCATGTTTATGCAATTAGAATAGTTATTTCCTTTAAGCTCTTATCATGATGTTAATGGTAGATTTATCTTTGCTTTGAGACTACTAGGTGTTAGTTTCTTTAATTATCATAACAATTTTAGCATGTACACACAATAAATTCATATAGTTAATGGTAACACGTGGATAAATATGCGTGTCAAGCAATGTAGATATAAAAATGGCATTGTATTGATAGAGACATTAGTACGTGAAGAAAGATGTTAGTGCATGAAGTAATACATATCTTTAAAACAATAGTGCATGAACATAAATTATTTTATGTGAAGAAAGACGTTGACACATGAAGAAACATAGATATAGAAAATGGTGGTGCATGGATATAGATTCTAACATGTGAAATGATACATTATCATGTGTAAGCCTCAAATACATTAAAATGTCAAAAAAACCAAAAATAGCAAGAATATTTAATTTTTCCCATCAATATTAAATTTTGATAACACTTCGCCTCATTTATGCATATAAACAAGACTTAACACTACCAAATGCCAACATACATGATTAAAAAGTAGAAATTTCAATAAATTGAAAGAGCTTACATGTAAAATGGTAAAATGAAGCTAAACTAAGAACAATAAATGAATGTGCATGAGACAAAGGGGAGTCCCACTAGGTGTACCATATGTATGCATGCTAAACTTAAACTAAGTTAATTATATGAACCTAACACCAAGTAGATCCTAACTTAGTTAAATTCAAGAAAATACATCATGATAAAGCGAGAAAAGGAAGCTAGTTAAATCACAAAATATGAATTTATACTAAGTGCAAACCTCCTTTTGATATTTTGATGTGCTTTGGATGTAGGTATTTCCTTAGTGAGCCGAACATAGACCACGCATGATCAAGTATTTCTCAAGAAAAGAGGAAGAGATCTCATCAAGTATGGCTTGATTGCCATTTTGATTCTTCTCTTACTACTCTTAACAAGTAGAAAGGGGGATATTTACTCAATTTAACAAGCCTTCCAATAACATGAAATGCTCTTCTCAAGTATAATGTTTTTAAGGACATGGTGTAAGGTATGACAAGGTTTACTAGGCTTCTTATATAGATTTTCATTTTGGGAGAAACTTGTAACCTAGTCAATGTGGGATAAAGTGAATGTAGAATTATAAAAGGGATAAGTATGATTAGAAGATATTAATTAGAGATTAATAACTCATGGGATTTTGGGAAGGTTTAATTAATCAATTAGGATTAATCATTATGCCAAGTTAAGCTTATAGAATCCATTTCAAGATGATTTGAGGGAAATTAGTACAATTTGAAGGGTTCGACAAGGGGTTTAAATCAATAAGAGGGTTTATTGATTAAATGTGAGATTGAAAGGTTAATTAATTAATAATGGTTAATTAATTAATTAAAATAGGATTTTAACTAATGAAGCAATGTTAATTGGCATATAAGTTGAGGGATGAGACTAGTTAACTAAGGAAATGTTGTTAATTGACCAAGACAAAAGGGGATATTAGATAATTAGTGGAAAATCATTAATTATAGAAAAATGGCGGAAAAGAAGACATTTAGTGTAATTTTTGTATTAAAATTAAGCGATCAAAATTAGGTGTCTACATTAACTACCATGTGTAATCCCCCTTCCCCTGTAGGATTCTTATATCAAATGTGCTCATCATTTTTAGCCTTCCTCGTTTTCGATTTGATCACATTTATTCATTTTAGACACCCAAAAAGAGTGGGGAAAACATCGGTGAACCTTTTTACCCTCCCGGTAGTCGAGAAAAAGTATTTACGAGAAACCTTGATAAGCTTGATCAAAATAGAAATCAGTTACAAAATAGGGATAGAAATAGCCTTGTCCATAAAACCCAACATGGAAAAAAGTTCCTAAAACAAAAAAGAACTCTTGGTCACTAGTTTCCCACATGGGCGATCATGTCCTAGGGGAAAAAAAGTTACAAAGTGGTTTCGAGTAGCACAATTATAGTTTTCTCTAGTTTTAGCGATTACATAACCAATTTCAAATTGTAATTAGTGACTAGTAGGAACTAACTACTAACTTGGGAACCAAAGCATGAACTAAATCAGGAACCAAATAATGGAATGACACCTAGGGAATATGAAAAATAGTGATATGCCTAGAGCCTTTTTGTTACTCCTCGAGGAAAGTTACAAATCAGGTTTATGACCAACTATAATGGTACTTATATATAGGGAAGTGTTAATAGTTGGAGGAAAAACAAACAACTCTCCCAATACACTTTCCTTTAGCAGCAATAGGACTTCTAAATCTGAGTTTTTAGTGTTTGGATGCTCAAAACCATAGTTTTGTTATAGGATTCCCAAATCCTTCTCGTTATTCCAACCAAATCCTAAGCATCATATCTACAAGTAGGAAAAAATTTATTTCCCTTTCTCTTTCAACACTCAAAGCATACTCAAACCCCTTAGTTTAGCTTTTCCAATACACATTTCCATTTTTACATATCTTATAAGTTAAATTTAAATTGCATTTACCTAGATCATTAATTACACTTGTTTTCTTTTGTAGGTCATCTCCTATCCCCACAAAGGAAAAGTACACAAGAAATTAATGAAACAAATCTCAAGAACACTCTGGAAAAGGTGACATTTCAAAAACTACACTTGCACACATCATTATCACTCCACGCACATAAAAGGTCACCCGTAGGATCCTTATCATTCCTTCTCCTTAGAATTTCATGATACACATTTTGCATTACTCCATTTAGCACACTATAACACTCATTTGGCATGCTATTGGGTACAATCTTCATTCAACTCTCCAAGGTATGTTTTTCTTTTCTACTTTATGTTACTAAATCCTTATTCACTAGCATAAAGTGGGGGAAAATGTATTCACTAAATCACATACTTACTATGTACATATAGCCTCTAAGTACTTCATTTATATGCATGATTCCTAAGCAAGAGAACTACTCATTAATACCTCTTTACTTTCCTTTGACATTTCCTTTCATCTTCATTGTTGTTTCTAATCGAAAAATTATTGTTTTTCATACCAACGTACATTATACTTAGCTTTGATTACATTGTTTGAACTTTTGAGCACCACGCATCCTAATCCTACTCTAAATCGCAAGGAGACAGGATAGAAAACATGCAAAAATTGAAACTAACTAAAGATGGTGATGCACCAAAAGGAGTGGTGAATATTTTTGTCATGCAAATAGACACAAACCAAAGATTGCAACATAAAACATACACAGGCTGATAAGATATAATTTAGGATCTGAAATGAAGCAAATAATACAAACAAAGGACTGAAACCCATTCACAAAGCTTGCATTATCATTTCCAATGTCAAAACCACTGCATTACAACCTCAGAGAGGTAAAAACTGTTACAATCTTTGAAGAGGTCTGATTCTTGCAACAATCACTTGCTGGAGGTGAAAGAAGAAGATTGCTATGCCAAAAAGTGTTCCACCTTTTTTTAAAATGAGCCAAATCTGGCTTTTACATTACATGGGTCGAGCCCAGGAGAGAGAAAACATACAAAAACATGGGAGCCCATTCCTCATTGACTGAAAATGCATTAAATCAGCATGGGGACCTTACAAACCCATACCCTATCATTTTTGACCAAATTGGAGGAGAATGCGACCCATTCTGCATTAAATTTGGTCACTGAAATGTCACTTCTAGCCATGAACACGCGTCAGAGCCGTTTCTTAACTTTCTCTCTCTCTAGACTAACCAAAATTCAAGATTGACCCTAGAATCATGTAGAGAATTTTATAAGCTTTCCAATGATATAAAGAACGTGCAAATCCGAGCTCTGGATCGAAAGATATGGCGATCTGAAGATTTAGGGCACAAAACAGGCAAAAATGGGTTTTGAAATTTTTTCCCGCGCTCCGCCACCTGGACGACACGTGTCGGGCACTGATTGGATGAGAAATTCTCTCTCCTTCCCTTACCCGTGGGTTTTCCTTGAAAGTTTTGACTTTTTGTAATTTTGGAAAATTTCCCATTTTTTCCCCATGTCCCCGCCACTTGGGACACGTGGCATGATCTGGTTGGAGGACAGGGCGCGGGGTCATCCTTTACCTTTTAGTTTTTGGCCAAAACTTTTGCCAAATTCTCTAATTCCTCCCCGAGCTCCACACTCCCTTCTCCTTAGGACACGTGTCCTCTTTTTATTGGCTCAGGCCAACGCTTCAAACCTTGCCCTTTGAAATTTTGGACGTTTTCCCTTGTGACACGTGGCGTTTCCTGATTCGTCCGCGGCCTCGCCGCTTTCACACGCCCTCGCGTCCCTTTGGCCCGGTTGTCCCAAACTATCTAGGGACAAATTCCTCCGATCCACCCGATTCGGCTTCCCTGTCCCTCTTTGAGGCGAAGACACGTGGCGTGATTTGATTGGCTCTCGGCTCCTTCGGCTCTCCGCGTCCCACGCGTCCCTTGTCCCCAACTGTCCCCAACTGTCCTGAAAATTCTTCGCTTTCGCCGATCCGCCGATGGGGTTCCCCTCAGGCCGCTTCGCGTCCTCATGGCCCAGATGTCCCAACTGCTTTCATCTCGCACAATAGCTTAGTCAATTTTTTTTACCTTCTGCCGCTGTTCGCCTTTCGCGGCCCCACGCCCCCACGTCCCGATGTCCCTTTTCCTGCATGGCAGACCTCCTGGAGGCTTTTCGGCCGATTCGCGCCCGACGTCCCAACTGTCCCAAGGACCGCCTAGACTAGGACTTAGCCAATTTTCATGATTTTTCCTGGCCCAAGCTTGTTTTTTTTTTGCAACTTTTTCACCCTTTTTTAGAACTTGCTCTTTTCTTCTTGGACAGGAGAGTTAGAAAAAATCCGAGGGGACCCTAGAAACATGATTTTTTTCCTCAATCAATCTATTTTCCTCGACTTGAGTATTTCGATGCATGTTATCAAAATTTACCCCGGGGTGAATTTTGATAACAATTTGGTGACTCAAATGGGTTACTCGCCTACTAGGTAGAAGATACCAAGAGCTCAAGCACCCATTGGGCATGGAGTCATCAAATATTCTGTTTAGAACCCCAACTGACTTAGAATGTGTAAGGAGGAAGATGGAATATCACCTGATGGGAGCAAGGACTGCAAAACATCTCCATGGATAGCAAGTTGTGCCAAAGCACTTAGGGAAAACAAAACTAACCTACAAAGAAAACAATGTGCACAAGCACTGGAGGAATGAAAATCTAATCTAATATTTACAAGGTAGTGAATTTCCTCTAGAAGCAACGCTTGAGATAGATTCCATTTACTCGAATCTAGCTTCTTCACCATCCAATGAGGCCAATTGAAAGCATTGTTGTTCTTGCACTTCGTGACCATGTATGGGCCACTCCAAATGGCATCAAATTTTGAATGCCTTCCCGGTTTTGCTCTATCCATCCACATCCCATTTCAACACTAGATCTCCAACCTGAAAAGATCTATCCTTGGCCTTCCTATCAAAGGTCTTCTTGATCAAAGCTTGATCCTTTTCCATTGCTTGGGATGCCTGATTTCTGATCTCTTAGCAGCTCCATCAACTCGCATACCTCACCTCCATGGGCTCAAACTCTAAGAACTCCAAATGCTTCATGAGTTCCAATGTTGGCAACTCAAGTGACATGGGCAAGATTGCCTCTCTTCCATAGACAAGTTTGAATGGAGAGTTACCTGTGGATCTTTTGGGAGTTATCCTATCAGCCCATAAGGCTGATTTCAGTTTGGTATGCCAAGACCTCTGATTCTCGTCAAGAGTCCTCCTAATGATCCTCAACAAGTTCTTGCTTTGTAGACTCGGCCTCGCCATTACCTCGAGGGTAATAGTTTGATGAAGTGCTTAGGTAGATACCGCTTTTTGACAGCCCACTCACCACCTTAGATCCAATGAATGCCAATGCATTATCGAGATTATTGTAGCAGGTACACCAAATCTGTTGTTATCCCCTCATAAAAGTCTAAGATGCTAGACTCATTTGCCTCTTTTTTGAGTGCTACGCTCATCCATTTGGTGAAGTAGTCCGTGGTCACAAAATCCATTTGTGCCCTTGGCTTGAATTGGGATTAATGACTCCAATGAAGTCCAAACCCCATTGCATGAATGGCTGGTCAACCGAGATTGATGTAATGGAAGGGCAGCAAGTCTCTCTTTTCCCGTGAAGAATGCACAATTCTTACACCTCTTGATCCATGCATAGCAATCATCAAGATTTTAGGCCAATAATAACCAGCCTTCATGATTTTTAGAGCTGTCACTCTTGGTGCAAAATGACCACCACCGGTCCACCATGGAACTCTTCCAACACCCTTTGAATCTGATTTGTGCTAATGCATCTCAAAGAAAAGACTCCATTCACATCTTTCTTGAACAAAACTCCATCAACAATGGCATACGGGACAGCCTGCAATCTGAAGTGTCTCCTTTGGGTCTTGTTCATCTCCTGAGGGCATAGGCCTCGTGCCTAGAAGTGTATAATGCCTTGGGTCCAGCAAGGAGTGGGGGCAAGCATTGTCTTCTTCTTGATTGCCACTTGGCTCATGGCTGTCCCGACTCACAAAACAGCCTCTTCTTCATTGCATACTTCTTTTGCTTCCCAAAACCAGCTGCTCACACAATCCTTTCCCTCTTACCAGCTTGGTGATCTTGATCTCAATGTCATACTCCATGACACGGGTGATCCAACCTACCCTTTTCTCATTCAAATCCTTGTTGAGGAGGAAGTCCTTAACCCCAGCATGTGAGACCAGCAACTGGACCTTGTTGTTTGAGACTAAATGCTTGAATTTCTTCAAGCTTCTGATTACTACAAGTACATGCTTCTCAATAAAAGAGTACCTCACCTCATAGTCATCTAGGCTCCGGCTGAAGAAGGCAATTGGCTGCTCATCATTATCCTTGTTCTGCTGTACCAAAATGGCAGAAATAGTGTCATTACCTCCAAATGCATAGAGGATGAAATCCTTGAGAAGTCCAGGTTGATGAGAGTTGGTGCTTGAGATGGCTTCTTTGATTGCTTCAAAACTCTCCTTGCCTTCTGCTGTCCACTTGAAAGCCATGCTCTTCTTTAACATTTTGGTGATGGGCTTGACAAGGGCTGCAAAATCTGGGACAAACCTCCGAACAAAGTTTATCCTTCCCAAGAAACTCTGAAGGGCTTTCTTGTGGCTTGGCAATGGTAGTGCTCTTATGGCTTCAACCCTCTCTGGATCAATTGCTAATCCTTCTTGAGACAATATGGCCAAGGAGCTTTCCTTCATGTGCAAGAAAGATGCACTTCTTAGGATTCAAAGACACTAAATCTCCCGCACCTCGTGAAGACTTGCCTCAAATGAGAGAGGTGGTCTCTGCTGCATTTTTGGAAAAAACAGTGATATCATCAAGGTAAATCAGCACCACATTGTTAATCAAACCTTTGAATGCCATGTCCATTGCCCTTTGGAAGGTAAAGCACTAAGCGTTGACAGCCCAAATGGCATTTTCCCGTATGCAAAAGTTCCCATTTGGTCAGTGTGAAGGCTGTCTTGAACTCGGTCCTCTTCCTTCACCATAATCTGATTGTAGCCCGAGTAGCCATCAAGTAGTGAAAACCTCTCGGAGCCAGCCACAACTGCAAGATTTGCTCCATGGAAGGGAGTGGGTAATGGTCCTTGAGAGAGGCTCTATTCAAGTCTCTCAAGTCAACACACAATCTGATCTCTCCACTCTTCTTTCTCGATCGAACTAAGTTGGCAACCCAACTAGAATGCTTGATCGGGAATATGATCCTCGACTCAATCAGCTTGTCCAATTCTTTCCTCATAGAGGCTCCATGTGTGGATTGACTGGTCTTTGTTTCTACCCTCGACAGCTTAGTATTTGATCCAATTCATGGTATGCTGAGCTAAGTTGGGATTAAAACCTTTCAAGTCTTCATAGCTCCAAGCAAACACGTCAGGGAACTCTTGACACAGCTGTATGAACTCATACCTTTCTTGTTCAGTTGTCATCCTTCCAATTTGCAATGGTTTGTTCTCTTCTACCAAGATGGATACTGAATCCTCTCTCTTGACCTGAATGTTTGCTTTCTCCTTTCTAAACTGATCATTGGGGTTAAAAATGGACTCCAAAGTGATAAGTCCTTTGGGCAGCTTGTTAGTTCTCAGCTGTACCACTTGGTCACCATACTGCTGTTCCAATTTTTCTTGATTCTTGGCTGAGAACTCAGCTTCTTCTTGCAAGAAATGGATGATTTGCTGGTCATTTTCAAACACTTGCCAACTAACATTGTTATCCGCACTGAAGGCCTCACAATCACGTGGATGTTTGGCTGTACCTTGTCTTGTTGAATGCTTTCCACAATGTCAAAGGCTGCCCTACTACCGCAAGCAAGCCTCGCCAAGCAGCTTGATTCTCTTTCCTAGGAATGGATTTGATGCCAAAACCCTCAAAATCTTCCATGAGGTCCCACACCCTGTTCTCAGTAGCACCCGAGTAGATCATTCTTGGCAAAGATGTTGTCCCTTGACCTGATTTACAATCAATTCACTATCCCCAAAGACTTGCAAGTTCTTTATTTTCTTCTTTATTGCCCAATGCATCCTCGCACCAAGGCTTCATATTCAAGCAGTTGTTATTGGAGCATGCAAACTGAAATCTAAAAGCTGAATAGTACTTTACTCTCGAGGTGAAACAAGCATAGCTCCACCTCCCGCACCTTGTCTACTCCTTGATCCATCAAAAAACAGCTGCCATACCTCATTGTCATCTTTGTGGTTTGGCTTGGTGATGCTAGGAATAGGCTGATTTTCTTCATGTATGCAATAGACCCCTAGCTCAGATTCTTCCACTTCTTGATAAGGATCAAATGCATGTATCTTGTTTGCCCATTCATCAAGAGTTAGATCCGGATGCTTCCAACCTTAGTGTCAGCTTCATCAGTGCTTGGGTGATCTTCTTGATCAAATGCTGAGCAATTGGCATTAATCTGACTTGGAGTGTAAGGCTCAATGTGGAAGTTTGCAATAGGTTCAGACCTGATTGTAGCCTTAGTTCCATACCTCGCTCTCAAAAAACATGTGACCAATCAATCAGAGACAAATATCCCCAATCTTGGCAGAAGTCCCTCGACAAGCATAGGGCAAAGAGTGGTGGAAGGTCTATGACTCGATACATCTTGTAAAACAACAACATTTGACATGCATGCAAGGTAAGACTCAAGTTTCTAATCACTCCAACTCAAGCTACTCGCTGTCCCATCTAGCTGCACTACCCCTTTGGATATTGTTTCATACTGGAGCCCTAGCTGATCAGCTATTTGTTTAGGCATTACCGAGCTACTTGCCCCAGAGTCTATCATGCAATTGTGCACTAGCTGATTTCCAATGATCAATGAAACATAGAAAGGAGGGGGCTTCAACATTTTACCTTGCTGTCCTCCATGATTTCCCTCAGGCTGGGCAGCATTTGTAAGCACTTTGTCTTGCATCTGAACTTGCTGATTCAAGTTGGCCAGTCCTTCATGGCAGCTTGCAGCAGATCTCTTTGGCCTGGGATAGATAGGGATTCCCACATTGATATATTAACATTTGTCTTCTTCATCTGATCAATGATACTGAATGGTGATGAAGGATCTCTTTGTTGTCCCTTGGTTTGCACATTCACTCCTTGCACGTGGGCAGCAATAACTGTATTTGAGTTGGCCTAGGGGCTGTTCTTGGCTGCCCTTGTGCATTTGAAATTGGATTTTGCTTGCCAATCATTTGTGGAGCCATGGAAGGTTGTGGATTGGTTGGGGCTAATGGCTGTTCTTCACCCAAATTCCTCCTTTTTGACCTTGTGTTGGCTGCAACACCTTGAGAAACTACCCGTTCATGCCACAAAATCCTCTCTTGCCAATTTACCAATGTGGTGTCATTTGGGGGGCTGATTGCTGTTGAATGTTTCTTGTTGTTGGCTGTTTCCTTGACTGCCCTCACCCTCCACACCAGTAGTTGTCACCATTAATGCTTGATTCAAAGCACCATTGAAGCACATGGATTGGTTATGAGGCTCATTGCATGGAAAACACCAATCATACTCCTGAGCAATGTTGTTTTGTGTTGGCACCAATGCCTTAGAGGCAGATATGGCATTTGGATTATAGGGCTGAAATGGTCTATTGGCAGGAGGCCTTGTTTGATTCATATTTGCAACTGGATTAGGTGGCCTTTGTGGTTGGTATGGCTGCCTATTAGGCTGAGCTTGGGGTTGATAAGAAGGTCTAAAACCTTGGGCCTGCTTCCTTTTGAGAGTAACCAGCTCATTGCCTAGGTTTTGCAATTGCTTCATGACTTCTTGAAGCTCATTTGGGGCACTTGGAGATGAAGTGGAAGCTTCATTTGAACTCTGATTTCTAGGAGTGGGAGAAGGAGCCAAATTAGGTGCTTGATTGGTGTTTGGACTCTCTAAACTTGGAAACAATGGCATGGGAGGTCTAGGGGCAAGTTTGCCAGCTTGGATCAAACAATTTTCAGCCCTAATGGCAATGCTATAAGCCATAGGGATAGTTATGCCTCCCATGGACTGAATTAACATAGAAATATCAGAATTTAGAGCTTTGAGATAGTAGAGAAAAGCACCTTCTCATTGTTGGCCTCGACCGCCACCGAATTCTCTCCCAAGTCTTTTGAAATCTGAAGTTGAAATCGGCCACCGCTCATCGGGAGCTCTCTTGATGGTTGTCACCGCTGCTCCAAAAGAGACAAGTTGTCTCCTTTCTCCAAATTGCTCATGAAGTGCTATACACAAATGATTCCAATTTGTGATAGAACCAGCTCCAAGGCTCCTAAACCATCAGCAATGCTTACCCTTGAATGAAGATGCCAGTAACTTGACAGCCACTTGCATCTCATTGATTTCATGGATTGCACAAAGGTTAGCAATATCTTTAACATGATCACCTGGAGTAGTCTGATTTTCTCCAATGAAGTAGGGAATGTTCTTCAAGGCTGCAATAGGAATTGATGTTGTGCATTGAGGGCAAGTGGGCTGCTGCCTGTGAAGTTGACATAGGGGTTGTTTTGTGCCATTCTAATTGGTCTTAAAACCCTTGTTGACTGAATGAAAGGCCTACCAGGTGGAGGAGTTGAGAGAGTTCTGTTTGGTGGAGATGGAGACCTTTGAATCCTTCTTCCTCTTTGCCTTCTTCTTGGAGATAATTGCAGGTATTCAAACAACACTTCTTCTTCTCCAACTCTTGACCTTGTGGTGATTCTTCTCATGAGTTTTCAGCCTGCACACCGCTGAAACCAGCTGATTCTTCCCTCGAGTCGCCAGATATGCAAATAATAGCTCTTTTCAAGCAAGCAGAAAATTGCAGCAGATGCACATCAACTTTGCTGCAATAAAAATGAGACCTCTAGTGTCCCACCGGCAAAGTGCCAAAACTGTTGTTGCAAAACACAAGACCCCCGATGCACATCAGTTTCTAGGTTGATCACTCTAGCATCCAAAGGTGATTGCACAACATGGAAACCTCTCTCCAAGTGTGGGACTTGTGAAACTGAGAGAGGAATCTCCAGATTAGAGGTTGGTTCCTCAAACTCCTCTGATTTAGATCTATATTTGCACAACTACAGAGGTTCAGATCCTAATCCTACTCTAAATTGCAAGGAGACAGGATAGAAATGCAAAAATTGAAAACTAACTAAAGATGGTGATGCACCAAAAGGAGTGGTGAATATTTTTGTCATGCAAATAGACACAAACCAAAGATTGCAACATAAAACATACACAAAGCTGATAAGATATAATTTAGGATCTGAAATGAAGCAAATAATACAAACAAAGGACTGAAACCCATTCACAAAGCTTGCATTATCATTTCCAATGTCAAAACCATTGCATTACAACCTCAGAGAGGTAAAAAACTATTACAATCTTTGAAGAGGTCTGATTCTTGCAACAATCACTTGCTGGAGGTGAAAGAAGAAGATTTCTATGCCAAAAAGTGTTCCCCTTTTAAAATGAGCCAAATCTGGCTTTTACATTGCATGGGTCGAGCCCAGGAGAGAGAAAACATACAAAACGTGGGAGCCCATTCCTCATTGACTGCAAATGCATTAAATCAGCATGGGGACCTTACAAACCCATACCCTATCATTTTTGACCAAATTGGAGGAGAATGCGACCCATTCTGTATTAAATTTGGTCACTGAAATGTCACTTCTAGCCATGAACACGCGTCAGAGCCGTTTCTTAACTTTCTCTCTCCAGACTAAACCAAAATTCAAGATTGACCCTAAATCATGTAGAGAATTTTATAAGCTTTCCAATGATATAAAGAACGTGCAAATCCGAGCTCTGGATCGAAAGATATGGCGATCTGAAGATTTAGGGCACAAAACAGGCAAAAATGGGTTTTGAAATTTTTTCCCGCGCTCCGCCACCTGGACGACACGTGTCGGGCGCTGATTGGATGAGAAATTCTCTCTCCTTCCCTTACCCGTGGGTTTTCCTTGAAAGTTTTGACTTTTTGTAATTTTGGAAAATTTCCCATTTTTTCCCCGCGTCCCCGCCACTTGGGACACGTGGCATGATCTGGTTGGAGGACAGGGGCGCGGGTCATCCTTTACCTTTTAGTTTTTTGCCAAAACTTTTGCCAAATTCTCTAATTCCTCCCCGAGCTCCACACTCCCTTCTCCTTAGGACACGTGTCCTCTTTTTATTGGCTCAGCCAACGCTTCAAACCTTGCCCTTTGAAATTTTGGACATTTTCCCTTGTGACACGTGGCATTTCCTGATTCATCCGCGGGCTTGCCGCTTTTCACGTCCCTCGCGTCCCTTTGGCCTAGTTGTCCCAAACTGTTTGGGACAAATTCCTCCGATCCGCCCGATTCGGCTTCCCCGTCCCCTTTTCCCAGGTGAAGACACGTGGCGTGATTTGATTGGGCTCTTCGCTTCTTCCGCCCTCACGGCCCGCCCACCTACTTACATGTCCCAATCAATTTTCCTTTTACCTTGGTCGGTTTGCCCTTCTGCCTTTTCACGGCATCCCCATGATCCGATGTCCTTTCCTTGTCCTTCAGGCCCTCCTTCGGCCCGCCCGCGCCCGCCCCAATCTGTCCCATGTCCTGCCCACCAGACTTAGCCAATTTTCATGATTTTTCCTGCCCTAAGCTTGTCAATTTTTTTTTTTACCTTCTCCTTTCTTCTTGGGCCGGACCTTTCGCAAAAATCCCACGCGCCCCTACATGTCCCAATGTCCCAATTGCTTGGGACTGGTATTCGCCCGGAGGCTTTTCGGCCGATTCGCGCCCAAGATTTCGTCCCAACTGTCCCAAGGACCGCCCCATGACTAGACTTAGCCAATTTTCATGATTTTTCTAGATCCCCTAGCTTGTTTTTGGATTATTCTTCAACTTTTTCACCCTTTTTAATCAGAAAAAAGCCGAGGGGACCCTAACATACTATTTTATCTATCTAATCAATAGTTTCCTCACATTATATTTAAATTTTATTAAATCACCCACTAATGTTTGTTTTATAGTGTCTTACACCCATGGTTAGGTTTTGAGTTATCATTCGGGATATTAAGAGAATTTTGCAACATGATCAAGAATTAGGGTTTTAAAACAACAAACAAGTCTAGGAAAGTGGAAATCTCATAAAGTTATAGATCTAGAAACCAAGCATGTTCAAGACCATATGGAAGGGTTAATACTGTATAGATGGTCTTGGAAAATTTTATAGTCTTTCCCTACGCCAATTTCCAATCGTTGTACTATAACGAAGCATCATCATGTTTAGATCCTCCTATTTTAGAAGTGCATCCTCCCATAACTTCCCAAAATCATTTGTAATCATCTAAGTACACTCATCTCCCTATTTCTTTATTTTTATCTTGAACTTAGTACATCAATACAAGTATTAATGTTTCATTTTGATATTGGTAATTACCATTGGAAGTTAATTAATTAGAATAACCCCTTATGGTTAACCTTTACATCCTTTGGTATACTTACTTAACTAAAATATTATCTTTCACATAAATCTAATTAGGGTTTAAATAGAAATAATGGCATGTAATAAAGTAATATGCAACACGTAATCGAAATGATTTGTGTATGGAAGTAAAAACAACATAGTGAAAAGTATCGATCAAGTAATAATTCGAGAAGTAATAACATAGAAACATTAGAGTAAACATATGATACAAAAAAATTAATCGAGGAATGAAACCAAATGAATATAATAGTAACAAGGAATATCTAATTAGGCTGTAAATAGAAAAAATGGTATACAATAAAGCAATATGTAATGCATAATCGAAAAGAATACATGCGTATGACAAGAAAAAACAACATAGTAAAAGTGTCTATCAAGTCATAATCCAAAGAAGTAATAACATAGAAACATTTAAGTAAACATATAATTCAAAAGAAAATAAATATTAATCATAGTATTGATAACAAATGAATATAATAATAACAATCAAGATCTATCATGCAAGAAACATGAAAGTATAAACAATAGTGACCTAAGAGTGAATAAGCTTGTATTTGAATATATGGATTGATTTTGGATTGAAAAATAAGTGGAACATGTTGGATATGGACTAGATATGCTTCATCTCAAAAACTAGAATCTAAAAATCCTTCGACATGACCACCAAGATGAGGATAGAATTACCCGGAGGTAGTGTTTGAGTTTGGCACTAACGTCCTAGGAATATATCTAGATCTAATATTACGAGACTTTGAAATTTTCTTATTCCTTTTACTATTTGTCATATTCACTTGTTAATAGGGTTCATATGTCATGCATGAACCAATAAAACAAAACCATAGCTACATGCAAAAGGATCGAGATAACATTAGATGAAATAAATAATAAATGTGTTTGATTTTTAATAACCTCAGCGGTCACCCCAATGTAATTTTCACCAATCATTGCACTACATTTCAGACTCTATACGGTTATAGTGTGTATATGTGTGATGAAATTATGTCCCTTAAAGTTAGATTTTCCTTGTTCTATTCACACAAATTTAATGGGGTACAACTATTTTTCCCCTAAGATGAATGTGTGAGATGGAATTTAGAAATAACCCCTCTTATGTAATGAATAATGCAACCCAAGTACAATACTTGAATGTTTCTCTTTTCCCAAGAGGTAGATCATAAGTAATATCCCTACGTTGTCCAACCCCTAATTTTTCCAACCCCTAATAATATTGATTATGTCATATATATATGATTCCCTTGTTTAAACTTATTCATTAACAACCAAAATGGACAACCCAGAGTACTAAGAAAGGTTTTAGAAAAGATAACAAATGATGTGGCATTTCAAATCTGAGAAAAGGAGGGAAAAGGGTAGAAGCGCCCAAAGGGGACAGTATCACCTGGCACACTTATCCCTAATGGGCGGTAGTGTTTGGGTTTCTTGGAGGATAATAGAAAATGCAAATTTGGGTCATACATTTTCCAATGTTCATAAGTAAATTAGTCATTCCGAGAAAAGAAAATAACAAGATTACACAAAGATAAATCAATGTAAAAGGAAAAATAGGTATTGTTAATGTCTTTTTTTAATTTAGGAATCATGCATATAATAATAGACTTAGGTGCTTACGGAGGCTTAGTGGTCTTCTGACACTAAAACTGTTCATGGTAATGTACTTTCATCCTCTCAGAATCATTTAGCTATAATTTTTAAAAGCCTTGAGAATAATTCTAGTTGGATCCTTTCCAATATTTATGCTCCTAATACTGTTGCTGGTAGAAGAAATTTGTGGAAAGAGTTAGTCTTGTTTCAGAATAAATTTGAGGATATGAACTGGTTGATAATGGGGGACTTTAACACTCCTTTAAATCCGGGAAAAATTTGGAGGGAACTTTGATTTCTCTATCAGCATGGAAGATTTTGCTGGCTTCATATCGACTCTTAATCTTATGGACATTGAACTTCATGGTAATCAATACACCTGGTCTAACAGAAGAATTGGGGAAAATCTTATTCAGGTTAGATTGGATAGAGCTCTCATTTCTGCTAACTGGATCTTAGATCAGAATTTTCATCTCTCCTCCCTTCCCAGAATGGGTTTAGACCACAATCCTATTGCCCTTAATTTCTTCAATTGGTCAAAACCCTTCCACTGCAATTTCAAATTTGAAAAGATGTGGCTTGAACATGAGGACATTCTGATAGAATTAAAGAATGGTGGTCTTGGGAAGGGACTGGAACTACTCAATTTAAGCTTCTCCAGAAGCTGAAAAATGTGAAACAAAAGGTTAGAATCTGGAATAAAGAGGTTTTTGGGAATATTTTTGAAAAAAAGAAAGAGCTTAAACAGCAACTTGAAGAGTTTGAGCTTAAAGTTTCTTTGAAAGGTATGACCCTCGAGGATCATCAACAGGAAAAAAACTTCTCTCTGCCCTACATAATATAAACAACTATGAGGAGTCCTTTTGGAGAATGAAGTCTAGAGCCCTCTGGTTAAAAGCAGGAGATAGAAATACAAAAAAATTCATATGACAACCCTCAAACATAGGGCTTGTAATAGAATTGCTGAAGTCTCAAAGGGTAATGGGACCATTACTATGGATTCTGAAGACATCAAAGATGAAGCCCTCAAATTCTACAAGAATCTGCTCACAGAGAATAATTCCTACAATGAGCAAGCGGCCTCCTTTCTCTTAGACTCCATTCCTAATAATTTGCTTCCTGCCGAGAGAGTTTAAGAGTCTTTCCAAATCACCATCGAGGAATTGAAAAAAGTTGTTTTTGCTCTGGAAGGGGATAAGGCTCCGGCCTTGATGGTTTTTCTACAAACTTCTTCCAGAGATGTTGGGAAATCTGCTCCGAAGATCTGTTGAAAGTTGTTAATGAGTTCTATAGAACTGGAAATCTCATAAAAGAGTTAAACAATACACATATTGTGCTTTCTCCTAAGAAGTTGGATGCAAAGGATTTCAAATATTTTAGGCCAATTAGTTTGGTTAATGTAATCTATCGGATCTTCACAAATATTTTAACCACTAGGCTGCAACCTATTCTAATGGAAATTATCTCCCAACAGCAGAGCGGATTCATACAAGGTAGAATTATTCAGGATGGTGTTATTATGGTTCATGAAACAATTCATTCAATGGATAAAAGTAAAAAGGTTGGGATGGCTATCAAGTTAGACATGCATAAGGATTTTGATAGAGTCTCCTGGAAATTCATGGATGAGGTTTTATCCAAGTTTGGATTTCAAAATAAATTCAGGAAAATAATACATTCTTGCATATCTTCATCTAGATTCTCAGTGGTTGTTAATGGTGAACCGGTTGGTTTTTTTTCCAGAATAGAGGAATTAGACAAGGGGACCCCATCTCCCCTTTGTTGTTCATTATAATGGCTGACAGTTTAAGCCGATCTATCTCAAAAGCTATCCATATTGGTATGATAAAGGGATTTCAACCTACTTCTAGCAACTAGGTTTCCTCTCACCAGTAGTTTTTGATGACACTCTCCTACTTCTGATGGCCTCAATAATTGAAGCTAAGGCTATCAAAACTATCCTTAGATTTTATGAGGAAGCCTCAAGATAGAAAGTTAATTTTGACAAAATCTCTATCTATTTTTTCAATACTCCTATTGAAAGGCAAAGAAAGATTGCTCTCATTCTTGGATGTACTATTAATTCCCTCCCAGCTACTTATTTAGGGCTCCCTATGAGTACTAGTAAGGTTTCTAATGAGGTTTGGAATGATCTTCTTAAGATATTTCAAAAAAACTTGCTGGTTGGAAAGGAGCTTTACTTTCAAGTGCAGGCAAGTGTTTATTGATAAAAAGCACTCTTCAGAACTTACCTATTTATATCATGTCAATGTTCAACATTCCAACAATAGTGATGAATAGCATTGAAAAAATTCAAAAACATTTTTTATGGCATGGTACTGAAGACAGGTTTAGATACCATTTAGTTGCTTGGGAGCAGGTCTGTAAACCAAAGAGGATTGGGGGTTTAGGAATCAAAGATATCAAGCTTATGAATGCTACTCTTATTGCAAAGTTGGGTTGGAGACTCATAAAAGAGCATAAGCCTTGGACAAAGTTGATCAAAATCAAATACCTTTCCAATCAAAGCATGAATTCCTTCCTTTTTGATCAGTCACTTCCGAATGGCTCTATTTTCTGGAACAATCTTCTACACATCAGACATATTCTCTCTCACGGATGTAGTTGGAAGCTTGGGGATGGACAAGACATTGATTTCTAGACTGACAAATGGTCTGATGTTAACTGGATTTCCTCTTATGGTCACATTAAGGACAACTTAATTAGAAATTATGGGCACAAAGTTCAGGACTATATTGAGGTGGTTGAAAATAAAAGGAAATGGAAACAGTTCAGAGTAGATGAGGATAATGTGCAGTATGCTCTTTGTTGCATCCATGCAGAGTCATCTCTCCCTAATTCATATCAGTCCTCAAAATCATAAGGATGAACTCATTTGGAAAGATTCCTTTGATGGAGAGTACTCGGTTAAATCTGCTACAACTCTTTCTTTGCCTCTATTGAAAGTGATATTGAGTGGCATAAGTTGTGGATGCCCGAGCTAACCCCTAGAGTAAATTTTTTCTGGTGGCTTATCATTAAAGGCAAGATCCTAACTAATGACAATCTCATTAGGAAAGGATTCATCATGCCTAACAGATGTTGCATGTGTCAGGAAGAAGCAGAAGATATCAAACACCTCTTTCTTCATTGTAAGTACACTTCCAAAATTTGGCATCTCATTTTTGAAAACTTCAATCAGGAATGGATCTTTCCCCATACTTGTCTTCAGGCCTAGGAACAATGGAACTCTCCTTACAAACATTGTGTGGTGAGGAGATTATGGCAACTGGTTCTCCCTCACACCATGTGGCGAGTTTGGAAAGCTCGTAATGATGTCATTTTTAGGAATACCAAAAATTATGCAAAAAATTCTACAAAGAAATTATCATTGTGTGAAAGACAACATTGAAAGATTTAAACCCCCAAAAATAGACTTTACCCTGAGGAAGAAGAGCACATTCTGGCTGCTTGGAATATTGGCACTATTTTGAACAAGAATAACAATAGTATTGATAGATCCACTAGTCGATGGATTCAGCCTCCCAGTGCTTGGCATAAGTTGAATTTTGATGGGGCCTCAAAAGGAAATCCTGGAGATTCTGGAGGTGGGGGAGTCATTAGAGATCACAGAGGTTGTTTTGTTGCTACTTTTTCTGGTAAAATGGGTAGACAAACTAATCACTACTCTGAAGCTCTTGCTGCTCTTTGGGGAATAAGGCTAGCTAGGGAATGTAATATTTCCAATATTATAATTGAGGGTGATTCACTGAACATTATCAATCTTTTAAATCAAAAACAACCCCCCAGTTGGTCAATCAGGGACTTTATTGCTGAAGCTACTGATATTTGCAAGAGTTTTGAAAATTTTGAAATCAAACATACATACCATGTGAAGGCAATAATGTGGCAGATGGCTTGGAAAATATTGGGGTAAATAATACTTATCAAACTTGGTTAAGGGGTGACATTCTTCCTACTAAAGTAAATGATGACATCATCAAAGATTTGCATGCCTTGGAACGTAATCACTAATAGTTGTAGTGTTGATGCTAAGGAGCGGCCTTTTAAGTGCAGAGTGATGACATCATCAAAGATTTGCATGGCTTGGAGCATCATCATTAATAGATATAGGGCGGATGCTAAGGAGCGGTTAATTAATTACAAAGTGAGAATTAATAATTACTTCTCTTCACACGCTTGGGAGGACTTCAAAAATAGAACTGAGGATGATTCGTATAGCTTTCAAATTTTTACCATTGTAGGAAGAGGTAATAGCATAGGAAAAATGGGGGGACCACCTTGCAAGACTGAGCCCACCCATAATCCCACATGGAAAGATGATACAGTTCTCTGGAACTATTTACAGAAAGGGGGTCTCATGAATTTTATTGAAAAAGTCCAAGGTTTTGATCAGGATCTCTCAATCAAATTTTCTCATGGATGGAGGAAGTGAGTGGTTGAATACAGTAATATCAAGGTTGAGATTTCAGAGGAGCTTATAGCCCAGGTCACTGGGCTCAGTCTAGAAGGCACCAAATTCTTCAACAAGTGGGTGGATAGAGAGGTGGAGGCTAAGAAGTTTCTGGATGAGGGTGAGAATCTGGATTTTGTGATGGTAGGCATCAAACTTGCTTCTATTCCAGAGCCTTTTGCTGAGATCGCAAGGATGGTGGTAAGGTATGTTACCTTAGAAGGGAGATTTGTCACTATTCCCCAAAAGCATTTGATCTTCCTTAATCACTTCCGTAGAGACCTCACCATTAACTTTCCTCATTACTTGTTGAATTCTCTAGAAAAATCTATTCTGGAAGTGCAAAACCACACTAGGGTTGTTCCCCTTCATCAAGGGTTAATACTGCTCATTCATCGCCACTGCTCAGCTTGCCCTCACTCGATCCTACTCCTCCCCTACCTCCATCCCCCTTCCTGATAGGAAACTTGATATTGCTACCACTAGCAGGAAAAGGAAAGAGATGAAAACTAAGGTCCCTACTTCTCAGAGGGTTCTTAGAAGTCATAAAGACCTGGAGCTTGCTACAAATTTACTACACATTAGTAATCCGGTGGAGAAGCCTAAAGATGAAGACTTGCTTGGTCGAGTAGAAAAAATGGAAAAGGAGATTCAGGACCTTAAGAGGGTTATTAGGGATATGGATAAAACTTAGGGCAAAAGGAAACTACAAAATGATGAAGATGAAGATATTACTGCTGAAGTTTTCAAGAAGCTTTATCTCTTGGATGCCAGCTTGGCAATGCAAAAGGGAGAAATGACTGTATCCTCTCAGCTCTTAAAAGCATCTACAATTTCATCGAGCAGCATGTGCGTAGTGTTTGCAGTCTCAATGGTATTACCGAGGACATTTGGGGTTCCAAGGAGAACAAAGATCTTGCAATTGCCAAGGTGGATTTGAAAGATCCATCCCAGGCCACCACCATTGCATTCTTCATCTCGCTCCAAATGATTAAAGCCAAGATCGATTGGGCTATCAAGTGATGTGGGGCACTGTTGTTGTTTACTGGCGGTGAAGTTGTTGTTGACTGGCATTTTTGGTGCTACTTTTTGGCTGAGATGACCAGTGGTGGTTTTCTCTTGTTCATTTTTTGTCTCTTCTACTTTTATTCGGATCACTGTCTGTCTTGATCCTATTTTGTTACTGTATTGTATAATCTGGCTGTTGAGCCCACTGATGTTGGATGTTTTGCAATGTTAGCTCTTTTGGTATCTGGCTTTTGAGCCTTTTTGTTCACAGGGTATAGTCCCTTCAAAACTATTTACCCATATATAAATTATGCCTATTCCTTGAATATTTCCTTTGTTTGACCATCTTGTGCTTGAGATTGCTTCATATTCCATTTGTGTGTTGCTTTTTGTCATATTAATGTCCAATGTGTAAAATAATATAAGAGTATTCAATGTTCATGATAAAATTAAATTCAACTTTAACTTATTGAATGTGAAAATAGAAATGTGTATTGAAAAACAAGTGAATCAAGGATAGAATACACCTAAATTTCATGAGAGAAGAGATATAATTATTCATGTATGTTTTTACCTTGGAGATGGTTGGAATATTACTAACGATTTAGATGTCCTTTCTCCAAACTAAGGATTTAAGAATTATATCTCTATACTATGAGATTTAGACATCATATGTTACCAGGGAAGACTATTGGTAGAGTTGTAGTCTTTTCCCTCCAACCGTTAATGCTTCCCCATAGATAAGTACCACTAAATATGGTCATAAACCCAATAGAAATTAAGCACGATTGACACATTATTCTAGGTATCATTGTCCTACATATTCACTAGGTTTCATTACTTATTTGATCCCATAGAAAAATGTAATTAGTTCCCTTTCCCAAAGTATGTAACTTGCCACTTTAATTTGTTCCTGTTGTACTGATAGTAACATGTAACTAAGTATGTGTTGCTGATGGATTTGAAGAAACTTGTCACTGGAAACTTGGTGATCATGTATTGTACATGTTTTTTCCCTAGGACAAAACTGCCCAAGTGGTACATTAATACCCACCATATATGTTTGTATTGGGTTCTTCTACCCTTATTATGATTTTGGCCCAATTCTAATTATGAACTTGTTTTTAGCTCTTGTTTATTCTGATTTTTTGTGTACCAATATATGTCTAGTCTCTAGATTGGTGAGAGGGTGAAATAATCACCCAATGATTTCCCCACTCATTTGGGGTGCATGAGATGAACCAAGGTGAGCATGGCCCAAATGAGGAAAGTTGAAATTGATGTGCACATCTGAAATAAAAACTCATACACAGGGGAATATGGAATGCATGTGTAACAACCATGGTTCATGAAAAGTAATGGGAAAATAATCAAAAATTGTTAGTCACAAACAAACATGTGATGTAATAGAAACTAGTCAAAACACACAATAACATGGAAAAATACATAGCATGAATAGTTGGTTGAATACATGGGACACCACTCAAGATGTCACAAGACACTCAAATCCTTCAAGGTAGAAGAAAACATGTAATCAAGCATAGGAATATCCCATGCAAATAATGACAATCAAGACATAAGCATAGACAAGATACAAGAAAATCAAATAACCATGGTTGGAAGTAGGCCTGCAAGAAAAATGCTACATATGAAGCACCCATTAACATGTTAGAAAATTTGATAGTATGCCACAATGTATACAACTAAAAATAGGAATGAAAGTAGTATATATTGCAATGATATAACTTAAATATAGAGAAGTATGAAAGGTAGATGCCTCCAGGAGCCTCAAAGTGGGGATAGGTAGAAAATTCCAAGCATCATACATCATGTGATAACCTATAAGTATCTATGATTCACCTCAAAAGTACCATGTGAATGTGCATGTGTGTATGGAAAAAAGATAGAGCATACTATGAATCAAAGTAACATGGTAAGCAATGTGCAACATAGAATAGTATAAGCAAGAAAAAATACATCCAATCAAGATCTAAGCTAGTATTTTTGTATTTTTACAATATTTGAATGTTTTTAAATTATTAGAATATGAAATATAATGACTAGGAGAGGGAGAAAGGTTTCCCCCAATGTATGTGTGCAAAGTGAGGTCCATGTAGGTAAGTGCACCCTCAATAATCATGTTTGAACCTAGAACAAGAGTGCATCATCGGTAGTAAGGGGGGGATATATTCCCCCAAGTGTGTGGGAAAAAGTGTGGTTAGGCATAGTATTTCTTAAGGTGCATGGCATTCATTATTTTTAAAGAGGTTTTCCCATAAGGGTTGTGAGGTGATAGACACCATGGCCAAGTTTTTCAATAACAACATATGGGCCAAGCCAATTAGGTTTAAATTTTCCTTTTAGGAAGGCTTTGCATTAGTGTTCTTTTGATTTTCTTTGAGCACTAAATCACCAATATTAAATTCTCATGGATGCACCTTGGTATGATAGGTGTACTTTTGATGCATTTTGTAAGGTATAAATGTTCTCTTAATCCTTTACATGATGAGAATCAAGCATTTCTAGTTCATGTAGGCATCACTCTCATATTTCATTGTCTTGGAGGATATTTTAAGAGAAACACATAAAGATGGGATTTTGAGTTCCAAAGGAATGACTTCTTCAATACCATATACAAGATAAAAATGGTGTGCATTAGTGGGGGTGTACACACAAACTTGTATGGTAGGCCCAAAGGGTGTATAACATTTGATTATGCCAATCATCACCACATCTATCAATAATTTTACATAAAAATTAATGATTATTTTATTGGTGGCCTCGACTTGGCCATTACCTTGAGGATAATAAGGAGTGGAGAATGTGTGTTTATCTTATATTTAACACATAATTTTTTTGACATCATGATTTTTAAAAGATGAACCATTTAGTCACAATCAATAATGAAAGGAACCCCAAAGCGGGTTATGATATGTGTATTGAGAAATCTGCAAATATCTTCACCAATAGTAGTGTGTGTAAAGGGCAGCCTCAACCCATTTAGTAAAATATTCAATAGCAGTGATTATAAATTTGTGTCCTTCAACCGATTCAGGATTTACCTTTCCAATGAGATCAAATCCCACAATGAAAAAGGTCCATGGGGATGTAATAGGTTGTAAGTCATATGTTGGGCATGATGGAGGTTACTATGGTGTTGGCATTTATCACATCATTTAGCATAGTCTAAGAAATCTTGTTCCATGGTAGGCCAATAATACCCTTTTCATAGTAGTAATTTTTGGGCCATAGATTTTCCACTAAAATGTCTACCACATATATTCGTGTATCTAAGATAAATCAAGTGATATATCATTGTCCCAAGCCCCTTAACTAAAGGATATTACCATCAAGAGTAAATTTAAATAAAACCACAAATAATGACATATCATGTGGTGTGATGCAAACTCATCATGCCTCTTGTGAGCATATGTTAGCAAGTAAGGCTTATCATAGAGGAAATTATATATATTAGTATACCATTCCATTATTGGCAGTGTTATGGGTGACAACAAGAACTTGTAGAGCCTCTATGCTATGAGAGTCAATAAAGGGATGTCAAAAATGATGAATGATGAATGTAGCATGGTCATCAGTAATGTCTAAGGGAATAAGAGAAGTGCGCTAGCCATCACATCACTGTGTCAATTGTCCTTGTGGGACACAACCATAATAGTGTATGAATCGAATGTGGTGAGAATGTTGGTAACAATTATATGATAGGGTATGTAGTTTCTCTTCTTTTTTTTATATGTATCATTGACATTGATTAAAATAAGTTGGAGTCACCAATAATTTGAAGATGACGTATAGGAAGGGAGAAAGAAATAGATAATCCTAAAATGAGGGCTTCATATTCAAAAATATTATTTGTGCAAGAGAAACTGAGGTGGTAAGAAAAGGGCATAGGTTCACCATGTGGTGTGATAAAGACAATACCAGCTCCAACTCTAGTGGCACATCGAGAGCCATCAAAATACATGGTCCAAATATCAACATCAATGGTATAAGTAGTGAATCATCATGAAAATTATCACAAATGGGGAAAGGATCATTGATAGGAGCTTCAACTAATTGATCAACAATTACCTATCCTTTAATGGATTTTTGTGGAACAAATTTAAGGTCAAATTTAGTAAGTAACATAACCCAATGAGCTAGATGTTGGATAAATGAGTTTGAGAAAGTAAGTAGCATAAAGGATCAACTTTAGTAATGACATGGATTTCAATATTGATCATGTAATGTCATAACTTTTAATGACAAAGATAAGTCCTAGACACAATTTTTCAATGTAATTATAATTGTACTCATAAGAGAGTAAGGTGTGACTAATATAATAAATGGCATGTCACTTGGTCACATCATGTTGAGTGAAAAAGGATCCTAAGGCATGAAAAGTAGGTAAGATATACAAGAGTAGCAGTTGATTAGGAATGGGAGGGTCAAGATAGGTGGATTAAGTAAATAAGCTTTGATATATCATCAAAATCCTATTGAAAATTGTCATCCCATGCAAATGTAGTATCTTTTCATGATTCATGTAAAGGGTTGGGTTTTTCAGCTAGTTGTGTGATGAATCAATGGATAGCTTGAATTTTACCTTGTAGTGAGCATAGATGATGAAGGTTATGAGGGGAGGCATGTCTACAATATAGCTTTTTTTTGGATCAATCTCAATACCTCATCGAGAGATGATGTAACCTAATAACTTACTAAGTAGTCACACAAAAATGCACATTTTTTAGGATTGAGGTGAACATTATATTGTCATAATCATGTGAAGAGTGTATGAAGGTCTTGAGCATGTTGGGCATGATGTTTCGATTTGGAAAGGATATCATCAACATAATATTTAATGATTTTATGAATATAATCATGAAATATGTGATTCATAGGCACATTGGTATGTAGCGCCAACATTTTTAAGGCCAAAGGGCATGATAATATAAAAAATGTGCCCCATGGGGTTGTGAAAGAAGTTTTCTCTTGGTCAATAGGTTAATTTTGATTTGATTATATCCAAAAACCCATCCATAAAGGAAAGCATGTCATGACCCATGGTGGAATCAATAATAGAGTCAATAAGTGGTAAGGGAAAACTATCTTTAGGAGAAGCTTTATTAAGATCATGAAATTCAGTACAATAAAAAAATTTCCCATTAGGTTTCATTACATGGACAATATTAGAGACCCATTGTGGGTAATCAACAACATGCAAATGAACCTTGCATCTAATAATCATTGGATTTCTTCTTTGACTAACAAGGCCACACATGGATGCATTTTGTGATTTTTGTTGCACAAGTTTTGTACCCTCATGAAGTATGATATTGTGCATAGCTATAGAGGGATCAATGTTAGCATGTTTTGATAGTGCCAGGAAAATAAATCTAAGAAGTCTTGTAACACTTGTTGAATATCAATGCACTCATTATTGGTAAGAGAGGCTAAAAATAAAAAATATGGATGGGTCATCATCAATGTCCCAGGTTATATGGTGTAGTTTCTTCATTAAGTAATGTGGATCGATCCTCAACATATGGTTGGGTGGGTATGGTATCATGAGCATCATATATGTACACTATCAGGTCTCTCACCAAAGTATGTAGTAACATGTAGAGAATGGGGGAATCTCTTCTTGTGATGATGTGAAGGAAGGGGCATAGGCTCTTGATGTACTCTAGGAGAGCCTCATCATTGTGAAATTCATCTAAGCATGGTAAGTTAGGAGAGGTAGTAACATCGATGAGGTGTGATGAACTAACTAGAGTGTATGTGAATGTGAAGTGGTATAGACCTCAGATAGGTTTTTGGATGGAAGAAAGTGGTCCCCCAAGAAAGGGCCTTGGATGAGCAAGGGGAAAATCCTATGCCAACCTATCAAATTCTTTAGGAGAGAAATGGGCTCAATGATACCTTGGCCATTATGGAAAGTCCTGAGCCAGAGAAACCATGTCATAAAAATACTTATAACCAATGTCATAGGTTGCATAATCAACAATAAGTGAGGTAGAGTGATTTTGAGGAGTGGATGTGTGCTCATGATCAATAGTATCAAAAAGGTGAAGGGATGGATCAACCAAAACATCATATACAACACCCTCATGGAGAAATTTGAGTCAGGCATGTAGGGTGGAAGGGACTACATGCATAGAATGTAACCAGGGATGACCTAGAGGAGATTATAGTTGAGATTATTAGGCATAACATGACATAAAACATGAAGAGTGCATGGTCCTATAGTAATGGGTAAATAAATTTCACCTAATAATTTTTGGGTGTATTATCAAAACCATGAAATACATAGAGTAGATGGAGTTAAATCAACAACAAAAATCCTAGTTGATGTAAAAAAGAAATATTACATATATTAAGACCAAAACCATTATCACCAAAGCATTTAACTAGTACATTATGAATATGAACTTGAATATATAATGGAGGTGCATTATCAACAATTTTTGGGAAGGGATATCAATAAAGTAAAAGTAATATGTTCATTATTTATTTTAGAAAAATGGATACTTGATGGTTAATGTAAATAGGGGAAGTATCAGAGTGGATGAGAGTATGATCCATAGTGTGTCATAAAGCATGTACACATTTAGGATGGGATTTATAAAATTCAGTCATAGAGATATCCATTAAAGAAGCAAGAGAAAGAACAAGATGTGACCATTATAGGGACCCTATGGAAAGTTAGGGTTTGATCAATAAAGGTTCACCAAATGATTTAAATAAATTAAATATTAATCAGAGGATTGAGATCAAATGAATATAATAGTAAAAGTAAGATCTATCATGCAAAAACAAAAAAGTGTAAAAAAGTAAGAGAAGATAAGAGTGACTTAGCTTCTATCTATTTGAAGATCATGACTAATTCTGGCCCAAAATAGGTGGAATAGGATGGATCTGGATTGGATATGCTTCATCTAGAAAAATGGATTTTGAAACTCCTTCAAAACGATTTTAAGACCGCTGAGGTCTAGTGTGGAAAACCGGGTCTAGTGTCCTAGGAATAGATCTGGATCTAATCTTCTTAAGGTTTTAACTTATATTATTCCTTTCATTCTTTGTCACATATAATTCATTGTAGGGTTCTTTTGTCACACCTAAACCTATAAAACAAACCCTAACTACCTACACAAGGCTCAATAAATATTTTATATGAAATAAATAATGCATATGCTTGAGTCAGACTAACCTCAAAAATCACCCCAATGTGATTGTCACTAAGCATTGCACTACATTTCAGACTTATGTAGTTATAGTGTGTGTGTGTGTGTGTGTGTGTGTGTGTGTGTGATTTTAATTTGTCCTTAAATATGGGTTTCCTTCTTCCATACACACTAAGATATCAAGCTAAAACTACTTTTCCCCCAAGATGAATGTGTTGAGATGGAATTTAGAAATAGCCCCTCTTATCAATGAATAATACATCCCAAATGCAGTCCTTGAATGTTTCTCTTTTCCCAAGTATTAGATAATAAGTAACATCCCAAATTATTCAACCCCTAATAATAGTGAGTAATTCATGTATATATATGATTCCCTTATTTTGAATTTCACATTAACAACCAAAAAGGTCGACCCAAACTGATAATAAATGTTTTAGAAAAGATAATAAATGGTGTGGCATTTCAAATTTTAGAAAAGGAGGGAAAAAGAAAGAATTGTGCAAAGGGAACAGTAGCACATGGGAACGCATGTCCCTAATGGGAATTAGTGTCTATGTTAATTAGAGGATAAAACATAAAAATATAGATTTGGGTCATACATTTTCTAATATTCAAAAATGAAGTGTCCATTTTAGAAATAAAATAACAAGAGTATCACAAAAGATAAAGCAATGTAAAAGGAAAAAAGTGTTATTAATGTCTAGTTTTATTAATTAGGAATCATGCATATAATAACATACTTAGAGGCATGATGTAAGAGTAAAGAGTCAAGAAACATAGTAATCAATTAAGAAATTAATTCATATAAGTATTGACAATATTATATGAAACAAGTATAGAAAATGGCAATAGTAAGAACAAAGATAACAAGATAGGTTAACATTGTACATGTAACACCCAAATTATTCTTGAAAAACTAAGGGAAAAATTAAAACCATTTAATTAACTTGATGCCTTCAATGATTATTAGCATGAAGAAGATTAATCCAACATACTAATTAAATTTACAAAATCCCTTAATTATTTTCATGTTGCGATGTTTAACATCATTACTTAGATCAACACTAAGTAATCCAGCATTAATTAATATGAAATAATCCATCGATAACATCATAATCATGTGCAGATGTAAAGGTCCATTAGATCTAATTGATCCCTTTTATCATGACTCTTTCAAGAGTGCATAATTATTAGATCTACCCGATCTCCTTAATCATCACTTTATCCAAGTGTACATAACTTGTATGCGGTTGGTTAACATTTTATTTATGTTTGTGATCTGATGCGGTTCAAGTGTCTACCTGAAAATCAGTTTACTAAGTTTCATATAGTATCTCACACCATTTTATTGGAACTCGGTGAACTGATAGTGTAACTAGCTAGTACACTACTTAGGCCAAAGTTTTCAAGCTATTTTTGCATGCTTAGTTTCATGACTACACATAAGTCACTCAAAAATTTTCCCATCACCACATCGTCATTCCACACAGTTATCTGGAATCTTTTTTGTTATCTTAATATTAATTATAAATTTAACTATTTTAATTTATTCAATTCCAATAAGGTATGCTTTCATCCTAAAGATAGGTTAACTAAGTTTCATGATGATATCTAAATCACGATAGAGACATGGAATGATCTCAACAAGTCATTGGATAAATTATGTACCTTATTTTATGTGTTTTTAAACTATATCACCTACAATAATAGATTAGGTTTACTAAAGTATAATACTTAAACCATTTCATGATATAAATTGTTGAGCAAACAATTTTTTTCTCTAAGGAGTGTAGACATAAAGGATGCATGTAGGAACAAGGTACATTTGAAGTTGTGGGAAGATAGGGAAGGAAATGTGTGCATGAACACTTTGGCTTATGACTTAGCCATTCTTAAGGATAAGGTTTATTTTTGGAGATAGTGTGTGGAGCACACATAGAGATGAATACTTGCGCTACATGTAATAGTATTTTGGGAACAAGTAATTGTTAAGCGCCATGCATGGTTTAAGATAATAATAAGATTTCTTCTTAGAGTTAACTATAAGACATCTATTATTAGAACACTTGCATGTTGTGCATGTCATTGTAAAGGTGCATGGCTATTATCAGCATGCGACCTATTTTGAGAAGTGCATGGGTGGTGAAGGGAAATTCCCCACCTCTATAAATATGTATTGAACTATGTAGTTTAGAGTGTGTGAATTATTGTAGAGTTATGTTGTTGGTTCTGATGTGCGCATGACTCATGGAGATACTTTATAGTGTAAGAAGCTTCATGTGTTTTACAATGTTTAATGTAATGGAGTATATTGGCTAGATAATGGTGTTAGACATAACTGAATCTAGTTCTTGTATGGTTAGCCTTATTATTGTCATTGTTTAGTTCATGATTCCCTAAGATCTAGATCTAGTTTATGCATTGTGAAATTTTTATGATTAGTTATGGATATGAATATGTATTATCATCATTACACTAACATCCTACACAAAAAACTCTAAAGAGGGGCTTGGTACCTTTCTACGTTTTGGTGAGCACTCATCTCAAGGTGAGTGATGTTCCAAAGATGCACGGTTATTCATAGTAGATTCTAAGCTCCATCATTGGTTCTATTTTTGGGACATCTTTTTTTAAAAATTTAGGATGTTTCATGATGATGACATATTGGTTGATTGTAGCAAGTGTTGAGGAGTGAATAATAGATCTGGAAGAATAATACACTCATAGGTTCAACATTGGATGTAAGTTTGATGCATGTGCTTGGGTGGAGTAGAACTTGTATGAATATTTATATGAGAGTTTCTTTTCTATCTTTCCGATAGATTTGTACAAGTGGCTAATTTCTTATGCATCTAAAAGGAATTGGAGGTATCACACACTTGTATAGACACAGGAAGAATTTCAGGCCCTCTATGATGCTGATCTGATTTGGATGTGCATTATGGACACTTGGTTCCATGGTGTTCTGAATAACTATATTTTGGAGTACTCAATTTCTACTTACTCTTGCCCAGAGGTAGAAAATTTATATTTTTGCGTTATCCCAAGGAAACCTATTTACAAGGCATTCCATTGGCGATCAAAATCATGATGGTAACCACGAACTTGGAATAAAAGTCGATGGCTAGATAAAACCTACCATCGTAGGGGGTAGGAGCAGGTTTGGTGAAGGATGGCGGACCTAATGGAAGAGAGGAAAGAGAAGAAAGGTGGATTGAGTAAAATGAGGCACACAAGAGGAGATATAGAAGAAGTGTGATAATGTAGAATGAATGGTGTTGAGGAGAGAGCGGCTCATGAAGGATTTAGAGCTCACACGAAGGCATGGGCCAGGCATCCGGAACTTCCCCATTTTGAAAGCATGATAGGAACCCTCCTCAGCCTCATATGGGAGTGCACTAGTAGAGAAGACATGGGCATGGGCATGCATCTGAATCTACCTAGAAACCTAGCCCTTGCGCTTGGTTTTCCAAAGTATCTAATATAACCACTAGTCGTGCCAAGCTAGTTTGGGAGTTGAAGAATAGGAGTAAATAAAATAGCAAGTGCACCTCTGTCTCGGAAAACATCTTCTTTATTATTTGGAGGTACCTTTTTAGGTGCATCATCAACACAAAACTCAAGCACACAAAATTTTGGACTCACTTCTAGAAGTAGTACCACCTCTAAAAGCGTAGGAGTTTAGTTCGGTACCATTATTAGGACACATGGCAATACATCTACTTGTCCACTTCCGGCTATATCTAGAGGATCGGGGTATAGGTGGCTCTAGTTACAGTGGATCTAGTGGGTTTGGAGTTAGAGGTAACACAAGAGGTTACGGATAAGGTGGGCATGGTCCTCACTAACCCCTAAATATTTACATGGATATTTCACTTCATCTTCCACGGTATATGGGAGTATAAGATGTTGTTGAGCATGTGCACATGTGTGAGATATTATGGCACGCAAAGGGATTATGGCTTCGAGCACAAGGCAAGTCATTTTGTAACTACATTGCAGGGATGCACTCACGGTTGGTTCAAGAAATTTGACCTTGATCAAACTTGCGTAGATTATGCAACACTACAAGATGCTTTCCTTAAGGATTTTTATATCCCTGAGTTCAATCAGAATTTTATAAGTGCACTCAATGATATTAAGTAGGGAACTACTAAGAGTGTTCAAGGATATGATTCCCATTTCAAAAAAAAAAATTCTAAGCTTTCATATGATATCCATGCAAGCTAGTATACACGAGGTTTTTGGGGTCTTCATCACACTTGTTTAGGAGGGCACTATCACATAAGACATATACGGACCCACACGAAGCACTTGAAGTAGTGTTGCACACTGAGGCAGTCAGAAGTATAGACAACTGGAGTGAGCCCATTCTTAGAAGCATAGATTGTAGTTATGGTGAAGTAGTTGGAGAAACTATCGACCAATTCAGCACACGAGACACACACTAGGATTTGGTGTACATATTTTGAAGTGGAAGGGCACACTAAGGATAATTGTCCCCATAAGTCAGTACATTCATTATTGCTAGACTATGAGATATGTCATTTAGACCATGATGTAAGTTGTTGCCCATTATTACAATGCGTGATCAGAAAGAATGTATCTTGTTATTGTAATATTTTCTAGTCCATGACTCACAATACAAAAGACTGTAGGTTGATTGGTCAGATCCATGATGCCATCAATATTGGTGTGTGACAGACAGGAGTATCGAATAACTCTAAAAGTAAAAGTGAGCACCATGATCGTGATCACACCCAAGGGCATTACAAACAAAATGAGGGCGCTTTGAAGGAATTCATAGCGAGTTTGAGGATACCATGGTGGATTCTAGGTCCGAGCCTGTGGTGGTGGATGAGGAGAGTTTCTTCATGAAATGCATTATACATGCGGATCTCTTGACCACTACTGGTGTGAATGCCCTCAAAATATTACTTGTTCTTTTTGTGGGAATAATCATAACTATGAGGAATTCCTATACTTATATTAACATCTTAGCAAAGCAACATAAATAGGAGAAAAAGGGCAAGGATGTTAGAATATAATGCACCATGGAAAATCATTGGATTCCATAGTTGGCATCGGAACACAGGGTGGTACCTATGAATATTGCTACACGTGCTAAATTTTCACATGCCGAGAAGTGTTACAATAAAATCCTACCATCACTAATGAGGAGGTTTTACATGTAAAGTATCTAAATCCTACACATCGAAGGAGGTTTATCGGGAAACCATGGAGGTACTAAAAATCTTCAGGCGTGAAATACGGTGTTTAAAGGAATAGTCATATAAGTTGGAACAAAAGAAGGAAATAGAGATAGTCCAAATCGGATGTTAATGATTTGAAAGAGGTATGCAAGATACTTTGCTAGGAAAATATTATTCCATTACTAGGGAACTGGTTAAAGGGAAACACTCTATGCGCAGGTATTGAGAATGGATGAAAGATCCTGCATGCTAATATTCCCCTTCATATCATGGATTATGACAAGGAAATCACTCTAAATGTTGTTGTGTATGGGTGGATTTTGAGCACTATATTTATTGACACAGTGCGCAAAAGTGAATGTGATTACTTTAGATGCATGGGTCCGATGGGCATACCTCCATTACGGCCACTCTCTAATGTATTGTTTATGGCGAATCGGACTAAGGCCACTCTAATCAAAGTTTTAAAGGATGTATCCATTACAATAAAAGGGTCCAATTTCACTAGAGACTTTGAGGTTTTAGTACTTGCAGAAGAAGACAACTTCCCAACTCTACTTGGCCACCCTTGGTGTTATGAAAATAATGTTGATCTATGTGCGGTTCAACAAGGGGTATGTACATTTTCGAATAAGGAATAATGTGTTATTATCCCTTTGATAGATGGGAAATCTACACCTTATATTGAACCTTTGAGTGAGGAAGATCTAAATAGAATTTATGTGCACACTATTCAAGATCGGAAGTACTTGATCCATCTAAGGAAGGAATCCTCCAGGTGGGAAGATACATAGTCTATTATTGATACTATAAGCATTTCTTGTGAAAATTTGGTGCATGGCACCTATGAGATGGTTTGGTGTGAAGTAAGAAGCACCTTTTCATGGAGGAGCAAACCGCATTGTATTAGGTAGATATGTAACAACTCGTACCTTGGTACACCTTGGAGAAGGAGATCCTACAGTATTCCTACGTGCCATGGAGGAGTAGTGGATGGATCAAACGAGAGAGAATAAATATGTTAGTATATAACTGCATGGGATGGAAACACATTGGTATATGTTTCACAGGGATAATCTCATAGAATTGAATGAATTAAGAATTTCTCGAACAACTGTTTTCTCGGAGCAATGCACCTACTCAAATCTACATATATCATGGTAATCAACCTATTCAGCACCACGTTCAGTAGTGTGAGAGACTTTGGATAGAGGGGAAGGAAGATTTACCACCTTCACTTTGGGTGCATAAAATTTATTCCACTTTGCAAGGCTATGCACGCACTTGGTATGTTTATGCGAACTCTGCATAGGGAGACTAGAAATTGGCAAGACTTGATCACGGAATGGTCCAGACTTTTGACTACTTCTCTACTAAACCTCCGGTGAGAGAGGCATTACAAGTTATGGAATGCTTGACTATGGGAGACAGTGTAAAGGCTGAAGAAATCATTCAGGAGTTATTTGGTGAGGAATAACCAAGATCATGTTTTGATGAAATAGATGAGATAGATGCCGAACTATTTAAGCATGCTTTCTTTGAGAAGGAGAAAGGAAAGATGGTCTACATAGTGGATGATGAAGAAGTAGAAAATTTAGACATTGATCATTCCAAAGGTACAGGTGAGGTCTTAGACAATGTAGATAAAAATTATCACTCCTATCATGAATCTATGAAGACCAAGAAAATGAACATTGACATGGATGTTGAACCTAAGGATGCCATACTTAGAGATTATTGGTTTGATTAAAGTTGATAAAATAAATGATTTACGGCATTATTTCCAGATCGTATTTCTTAAGGAATATCATGAGTTAAATGGGGTGCATGATTCATTAGGTAAGATGAAGATTAAGCTAAAGGAAGGTGCACACCTGATAAAGAAGAGACCTTACGGATGAACCCTAACACTGCGTGTAAAAGTTAAAGAAGAAATTGATAAAATTCTTAAATCGCATCATTAAGCCCCTAGAAGAATCAAAGTGGGTTAGCCCCATGCTAATCAAGTATAAATAAATATGGTCGATTAGGATTTGTGTGGATTACAAGGAACTAAATGTTACATGTATGATTGATCATTTTCCTACGCCTTTCACTAAGGAAATATTAGAATGCATTGCGGGTGAGAAATATACTTTTTTACATATGGATTCTCTCCGGTATCATCGGTAAGAATTACATAGGAGGATTAAAAGAAGAAAAATTTCACCACTTTGAATGGGGAATCTTTGCATATATGGTGATGCCCTTTTTTTTAAAAAATGCACTGTTGTATTTTCACGCATAGTTGTTCAAGCATGACAACATTTTATTCACAAATTCCTGCGAGTTTACTTGGATGGTTAGACAAAGTATATGGGCTTAGTAAGGATTAGTGTGACAACTTGCACCTAATTTTTGAAATATGCAGACAATTAAACATCCAAAAGTGTGAATTTTCTACATCTTTTCAAACTCTGCTAGGGCATATCATCTACAAGGAATTTTTTTAGTAGATCCAACTAAGGTTGCGATTATTATAGATCGGAGGAGCCTATCATTCGAGAGGAGGTGTGTGGATTCTTGGGCCATACAAGGTATTACAAAAAATTATCAAAGGATATGAGAATATTGCCACACCACCGAAGGATTTACTAAAGGGAAAAGGGACATTCTATTCGGGAGAACCACGCAATGTGTGCATTTAATGCATTAAAGGAGAGACTTACTACAACGCCTATTCTATGTTTTCCCTCATGGAACCAGCCATTTCACATACATGTGGATGCATCTGGTACATGTACCGAGACATTGGTGTAGTGTTAGCTCAGTCTAGAGAAGGTATTATAGATCATCCTATCTGCTTTGCTAGTAGAAAGTTGACTCCTGCAAAAAAAATTATACAACTATAGACCACAAGTTTTGTCGATGATCTACAAACCTGCATAAGTTCAAATAGTACTTATTAGCAACACCTTTTTTATTTCATACTGATCACATGGCACTAATATACTTAGTAAATAAGCATATTTTATAGGGGCACATATGTTGATGGGTTCTCTTATTCTAAGAATTTGACTTTACGATTGTGGTAAATCCAGGGTAAAATTAATTTTGCAGACGATCACTTATCAATAATTCAATCAGGAGAGGATGCACAAAAAATTGAAGATACAATGTCAAATGTATAGTTGTATAAGTTACATCACTCGCCTTGAGAATTAGATGATATTGTTTTCTTTTTACATAGGTATGGCACGAGAAGGAATGAAATCATTAGAAAAGAAACAACTTACAATTCGTGTTGCACCCTTCATGTTGATCAGTGGTGACTTATACAAACTAGGCCAAGATGAAGTATTGTGTCGGTGTGTATTAGAACATGAGCACATGGATATCATGGAAGAGGATCATGGTGGTATTATAGGTGGGCATTATGCAGGTGACGCCACCACGTGCGAGATTTTACTCAATTGATTATGGTGGGAGAACCATCTGTATGATTGTAAAGAGTATTGTAAGGTGTGTGATCACTTTATCAATGGCTTAGAAAACCTAGACAAAGAGATGAAATGTCTTTGAGGCCTATTACTAGTGCAGAGCCATTTGAAAAATGGGAAATAGAATTTTGAGTCCTATTTCCCTAACTACATGTAGAACCATATCATGTGACATCATCACTTGTATCTGATTATCTTACACGATGGGTAGAAGCAGCACCTACAAAGCATTATACGGCAGCTACAATAGAAAGGTTATTATGGGAAAACATTCTTAATAGGTATGGATGTTTAATGAATTTGAAAATTTATAGAGGTACACACTTCTTTAATGATATATTCGGATATTTTGGAAGAATTTATGGTCATGCACCATAAGACTATACCTTATCACCCTCAAGAAAATGGGACTACTGAGGCCTTCAACAAGATATTGAGCCAAAACTTAACAAAAATTTGTGATGTTGGAAGGAAATATTGGGATGATAAATTTTCCATTGTACTTTGGGCATATAGAACAACCTACAAAGGTTAAATAAGGCCACACCATTTCAATTGGTGTTTGGCACAGAAGAAGTTCTTCCCATGGAATTTATGTTACCTTCTTTGCGTATTGTGTGCATGGGAGGTCTAGATGATGAGAAATCATTAGAAGAAATAATTGACAAGTTAATACAGTTAGATGAGAGGCACGTCATAGGACATTAGAGTCAGAAGCAAGAAAAGGCCAAGCAAAAGGCATGGCATGACAAACACATCAGGGATAAGAAGCTTGAGGTTGGATAGATGGTACTTCTTTATGATTCCAGGTTTCTATGCCATCTAGGAAAAATTAAGGTGCATTGGTTGGGACCATATGTTATCACTCACATACTTGAATCAAGCACTTGTTAGTTAGAGGTGCTTGATGGAACACAATTACCTAGTTACTTTAACAAGAGTAGGCTAAAGCCCTACTATAAATAAGTCTTCTTGGTGTTTGTAATAAGGAAGTATTGTCATTTAGTATAGATTTCCCTTTCTGTATTTATTTTAATGTATTTCCTTCTTCATCACTATGCTTTTTCAATTTAGTTTGGTGTTTTGTGTAATAAGCGCATTTGCGCACTAGAAGCTAATTACAATATGAAGTATTTTTATGCATAGAGGACTGCACATACCATTGGTGTGGGGTGGTTTTTATTCAAAAAGGGGTACACATGAGAACATATTGTTACAAGTGTTATTCAAAAATGGAAGGGAGTTGCTAGAAAGAAGATTTCTCCTAAGGAAGACCATAGCTAGAAATAAATGAATGAACAATAGTATAACGTGAGGTAAGTGGTGGCCGTAGAAACTACTAGAGGAAGGAACAATGGTGAGGTACTTCAGCACATGGATGCACGTAGAAGGAGATCTATAAATTACCGAGGAAGTTATGAAGGCATGATTGAAGGTTATAGTTGTGGTGCGTAGGTGTATCATGTAGAAATTGGGAAAATGGTCAATTAATGAGAGGATCGGTGGTAGGTAAAGGAGAAATAAATGTAATAAATTTTAGCAACTCTATATAAAGATGTGATGTGGGTTTATTCCTATCTTTAAGGCATGTTGCAATCCCTTCTAACTCCTTGTATTTTGGAAATCGAAAGTTATTTTTCATAAATGGCATCGAACAAGATCGGGATTCCCGTTTTGAGGAAATTTTCCACGGTGGATTACATGGGAAGGTCCAGGAGAAGTTTTTGCTATCCAAAATAAGCCCCTTGAACTGTGCCAAATTTTTTCACTGTGGGCTTCATGAATGGAATGAAAGGTAAAATTTTCCTTCTAACTCCTTGATTTTGGTGGAGGTAAGTTAGAAAATTTTCCAAAGGGGTCTGACGGAATGGCCACATGGCGGCGGAATGGTGGGTCGAAAAAGAAAATTTTCCAAAGGCCTCGCCGGGGTGCAAAAAAAAGAAATTTGGCTCAAGTCAATGAACCAATAGGAGGCCGCCACGTGTCCATAAGGCCGGCGGGAGTCGGAGGGGCGGAGTGAATTTTGGCTTTTTTGAAAAATAGTAAATGGTGTGAAGAAAAATCTTAGCCTGAAGGCCCACGCGTAGGAGGAAAACAAAAATTGTAAAGGCCCGCAGACCAATGGGAAGATGCCACGTGTCCTGTTTGTGGAGGAGGTCGGAGATGCGGAGGGAATTTGGAAATTTTTCCAAAGTGTTATGAAATGGCACAAAGGAAAATTTTTCCCGTGGGCCCATAGAGAAGAAAGAGAATTGATTCGAGTCCACACCAAATAGGAGGATACACATGTCCGGAGGCGGCGGGTGCGCGAGGAATTTTGGAAGTTTTTTCAAAAATTCAAAAAAGCGTAAAATGGCCATTTGAACCCATGGACCAATGGGAAGTGCCACATGTCAGTGGAGCAGTGGGGCACGAGAGATTTTGGGGAATTTTCCCAAATTCAAAAAAGGGAAAATTTTAGGTTTCGGCCACTTGTGACTGATTTTTGCCCTATTTTGCCCTAAATCTTCGAGGGCATATCTTTTGATCTAGAGCTCAGTTTTTCTTGATTTTGGTGTCATTGGAAAGCTATTGAAGTCCTCTACATGATGGAATCTTCAATTTTGTTTTTGGTGGAGTTTAGTGAGAGAAAAATGAGAAAAAACCTTTGGCATGGGAAAAAAGTAGAACCGACATTCAACCACCATTTTTAATGCAGTATGGCTTCCATTCTTCTCCAACATGGTCAAAATCTTGGGAATGAAATTTTAAGGGTACCCATGCTATTTTGATGGATTTGGTTGGTGGTTGAATCATTCATTTCATTTTTCCCATGTTTCTCCTTCTGAGCTCGGGTTTTCATTGTTAAAAGCCAGATTTGGCTCATTTGTAAAGGTTGGACATTTTTATGTTCTGCAGGCTCCCTCCTTCACCTTGGCAAGTGAATTTGTGGAATATCAGACCTTTTTAGGACTACTGACATGTTTTCTACCTCCTTGTTGTTGTAATGCACTGTATTTAAAAATGGAAATGATAATGCAAGCTCTGTGAATGAATTTTCAATCCTTTCTTGTGTTGTTTTCTCTATCTGATCCTTCATTACAATTTTAGCAATTTTTGCATGATTTGTGTTGCATTTTTATAATTTGTGTCAATCTACAGAAATAGATGTTCACCACTCCTTTGGTGTATCACCTTGTTAGTTTAGTTTTATCTTCTTTTCTCTCTTCTATCCTTGTCTCCTTGGCAGAATTAGAGTAGGATTTTGAGTTAAACCTCTACAAATTTCATGCATACATCTAATCAGAGGAGTAGAGGAACTAACCTTTAATTTGGAGAGTTTTTTTTCCCATTTTTGCAAGTCCCACACTTGGGGAAAAGATTCCATGTTGTGCAATCACACTAAATGACCCATTATCAAACTAGAAATCTGAAGGTCATTTAGGGGGTGCTGCTGATTTGCACTAACAGTTTTGGCATGCCTAGTGGGACCTTAGAGGTCTTCATCTTCATTACAAAAAAGTTGATGTGCATTTGTTGTAAGTTTCTTGCTTAAAAAGAGCCCTGATTTGCACATCTGGTGACTCCAAAGAGATAAAATCAACTAGTTTCAGCAGTCCAAGTCTAAAGATTCATGAGAAGGATCCAAACAAGGTCAAGGGCTAGAGAAGAGGGATTGTCTGAGTATCTGTAGTTATCCCCAGGAAGAAGAGAGAGGGGAAGAAGAATTCAAAGGTCTCCATCTCCACCAAATAGAACTCTATCAACTCCTCCACCTGGTAGACCTTTCACCCAATCAACAAGGGTTCTCAGGCCAATCAGAATGGCACAACACAACCCTTATGTCAACTTCATTGGTAGCATCCACTTGCTCTCAATGCACAAAACCCAGTTCCAGTTGCAGCATTGAAGAACATCCCATACTTTACTGGGAAAATCAGACCACTCCTGGTGATCATGTCAAAGACATTGCTAATGTTTGTGCAATCCATGAGATTGTTGAGATGCAAATTGCTGTCAAATTGTTGGCATCTTCATTCAAAGGGAAAGCCTTGCAATGGTTCGGAGCCTTGGGGTAGGCTCTATCCAAAATTGGAACCAATTGTGCATAGCTCTCCATGAGCAGTTTGGAGAAAAGGGAGATAATTTGTCTCTATTGGAACAATGACAACTATCAAGAGAGCTCCCAATGAGCAGCTAACAGACTTCAATTTCAGATTTCAAAGGACATGGGATAGAATCCCAGTGTGGTAAGGCCAACAACTGAAGGTGCTTTCTTATACTATCTCAAAGCTTTAAATTCTATATTTCTATGTTAATCCAATCCATGGGAGGTGCAAATATACCTGCAGCTTATAGCATTGCCATTAGGGCTGAGAATTGTTTGATCCAAGCTAGTAAACTAGCTCCTAGGCCTCCCATGCCCTTATATCCAAACTTGGAAAACCCAAGCACTAGTCAAACACCTACTTTAGCTCCTATTCCCACTCCTAGAAATCAGAGTTCAAATGAAACTTCTACTTCATCCTCTAGTGCCTCAAATGAACTTCAAGAAGTCATGAAACAATTACAAAATTTAGGCAATGAGCTGGTTACACTCAAGAGGTAGAAAGCCCAAAGTTTTAGACCTTCTTATCAGTCTCAAACTCAGCCTAATAGGCAACCATATCAGCCTAATAGGCCACCCAATCTAGCTGCAAATCAAAATCAAGTAAGGCCTCCTGCCAATAGACCATTTCAGCCTTATAACCCCAATGTTGCATCTACCTCTAAAGCCTTAGTGCCAGTGCAAAATAATATAGCTCAAGAGTATGATTGGTGTTTCCCATGCAATGAACCTCACAACCAGTCTATGTGCTTCAATGGTGCTTTGAACCAAGCTTTGATGGTGACAAAAATGGCGTAGAGAGTGAGGTGAGTCAAGAAACAAACCAACAACAAGGAACATCTCAACAAAATACAACTCCAAATGAGACTACACTTGTGAATTGGCAGGCTGAAGATTTTTGTGGTATGAATCAAACAATTTCTTAGAATGTAGCAGCTAACACATGGTCAAAGAAGAGGAATATTGGTGAAGGGAAGTCATTAGCTCCAGGTGATCCACAACCTTCCATCACTCCACAAAGTGTTGGTAAGCAAAATGCAGTTCCAAATGTGCAAGGACAGCCCAAGCCACCTTCTAGACCAGCTCAAATGCCAGTTGTTGCAGCCCATGTACAAGAAAAGAATGTGTAGGCTAAGGGGCAGAAAAGAGATGTTTCATCCCCATTTAACATCATTGAACAAATGAAGAAGACAAATGTGAATATATCTATGTGGGAATCACTATCCATCCCAGGCCAAAGGGATCTACTACAAGCTGCCATGAAGAATTGGTCAACTTCAAATCAGCAAGCTCATATGCAAGAGAAGGTACTCACAAATGTTGCTCAGCTTGAGGGGAAGCTTGGAGGACAACAAGGTAAAGTTTTGAAGCCCCCTCCATTCTATGTTTCATTGATCATTGGGGATAAACTAGTACACAATTGTATGATTGATTAAGGGCAAGTAGTTTTGTGATGCCCAAGAAAATAGCTGATCAGTTGGGCCTCCAATATGAAGTCATATCTAAAGGGTGGTGCAACTAGATGGGACAATAGTAACAATAGTTGGGGTAATTAAATATTTGAGCCTCACTTTGCATGCATGCCCCAATGTCACTGTTTTGCAAGATGTGTCAGTGATAGATTTACCACCACTTTTTGCCCTATGTTTGTCAAGGGATTTCATAGCTAGAATTGGAGGCTATTTATCTATTGATTGGTCACACATGTTGTTTAGGACCAGATATGGAACTAAGGCCACAATCAGGTCTAAACCTATTGCAAAATTTCACATTGAGCCTCATACTCCAAGCCCAATCAATGCCAACTATTCAGCATTTGATCAAGAGGATTATCCAGGCACAGATGAAGCTGACACCAAAGTTGGAAGCATCCCAGATTTGACTCTTGATGAATGGGCAAGAAAGGTACATGCTTTTGATCCCTACAAGGAAATAGAGGAATCTGAACTAGGAGTTTATTACATGCATGAAGAAAATCAGCCTATTCCTAGCATCACCAAGCCAGACCATAAAGATGACAATGAGGTATGGCAGTTGTTCTTTGATGGATCAAGAAGTAGACAAGGTGCAGGGGGGAGCTATGCTTGTTTCACCTCAAGGCATTAAGTATTATTCAGCTTTTAGATTTCAGTTTGCATGTTCTAACAACACTTTGCTGAATATGAAGCTTTGATACAAGGATTGCATTGGTCAAGAAAGAGAGGTATCAAAACTTACAAGTCTTTGGTGACAGTGAGCTGATTGTTAATCAAGTTAAAGGACAACATGCTACCAAAATGACCTGCTCAAGAGTTATAAGAATAGGGTGTGGGACCTCATTGAGGATTTTGAAGGCTTTGGCATCAACTCCATCCCTAGGAAAGAAAACCAAGCTGTTGATAGGCTTACAGCAGTTGGAGCAGCCTTTGATGTTGTGGAAAGTATCAAGGAAGATAAAGTGCAGCCAAACATTCATGTGATTGTAAGGCCATCAGTGCCAGACAATAATGTAAGTTGGCAAGTGTTTGAAAGTGACCAAAAAATCATCAATTTCTTGCAAGAAGAAGCTGAGTTCTCAGCCAAAAATAGGAAAAGTTAGAACAACAGTATGGTGATCAAGTGGTACAGTGAGAACCAACAAACTACCAAAAGGACTTGTCACTTTGGAGTCCATCTTTAATCCTAATGATCAATTTAGGAAGGAGAAAGAAAACATCCAAGTCAAGGGAGAAGATTCAGTGCCCATCTCGGTGGGAGAAGGAAAATCACTTCAAATTGGTAAAGTGGCAACCAAGCAAGAAAGGTATGAGTTCATGCAACTTTTCCAAGAGTTCCCGGATATATTTTCTTGGAGCTATGAAGACTTGAGAGGTTTCAATCCCAAGCTAGCTCAACACACAATTGAATTAGATCCAAGTGCTAAACCCATCAAGTAAAAACAAAGACCGGTCAATCCACACATGGAGCCTCTCATGAAGAAGGAATTGAATAAGTTAATAGAGGAAAGTATCATATTTCCCATCAAGCATTCAAGCTGGGTTGCAAACTTGGTTCTAGTTAGAAAGAAGAGTGGAGAAATCAGATTGTGTGTAGACTTTAGAGATTTGAATAGAGCATCCCTCAAGGATCATTACCCACTTCCTTCTATGGAGCAGATTTTGCAAGTTGTTGCTGGCTCTGAGAGGTTTTCATTGCTAGATGGTTATTCAGGGTATAATCAGATCATGGTAAAGGAGGATGATCAGTTCAAAAAAACCTTCACCACCAAATGGGAACCTATGCATATAGGAAAATGCCATTTGGGTTGTCTATCAACCTGGAGCTACCTTCGAAGGGCAATGGATATGGCATTGAAAGATTGATCAACAAAATAGTGCTGATATACCTAGATGATATTATTATATTTTCTAAAAGTGCAGCAGATCATCTCTTTCATTTGAGACAAGTGTTCCAAAGATGTAGAAGATTTGGGGTATCCTTGAATCCCAAAAAATGTATTTTCCTAGCTCATGAAGGAAAGCTCCTAGGCCACATTGTTTCCAAAGAGGGATTAGCAATTGATCCAGAGAGGTTGAAGCAATAAAATAACACTACCCATTACCAAGTCACAAGAAGGCCCTTCAAAGTTTCTTGGGAAGAATCAATTTTGTTCGAAGGTTTGTTCTAGACTTTGCAGCCCTTGTCAAGCCAATAACTATGATGTTGAAGAAAAGTATGGCTTTCAAATGGATAGCTGAAGGTAAGGCAAGTTTTGAGGCAATCAAAGAGGCTATCTCACAAGCTCCAACTCTCATTAACCCAAATTTCTCTAAGGATTTTATCCTTTATGCATTTGGAGGTGATGATACAATTTCTACAATTTTAGTACAACAAAACAAAGAAAATGCAGAGCAGCCAATTGCCTTCTTTAGCCAAAGCTTGGAGGACTATGAGGTGAGGTATTCCTTCATTGAGAAGCATGTTCTTGTAGTGATTAGGAGCTTGAAGAAATTTAAGCATCTAGTTTCAAACAACAAGGTTCAACTGTTGGTTTCTCATGTGGGAGTTAAGGACTTCCTCCTCAACAAAGACCTAAATGAAAAATGTGCAGGGTGGATTACTCGTGTCATGGAGTATGACATTGAGATCAAAGTCACCAAGCTGGTCTAGGAAAGGGATTGTGTGAGCAGCTGGTCTTGAGAAAATCAATGGAAGCAAGCAATGGGAAGGATGTTGTTTTGGCATTGCAAGACAACCAAGAAAAAGAGGTGTTCAAGAAGAGAATGGTGGTATGCTCACTCCTTGCTGGACCCAAGACATAATGCACTTCTTACAAAATAGGCCTATGCCCTCCAGAGATGAACAAAACCAAGAGAAGACACTTCAGATTGCAGGCTATTCCATATGCACTTGTTGATGGTGTCTTGTTCAAAAGGATATAAATGGAGTGCTGTTGAGATGCATTGGGACAAATCAAATTAAGAGAATGTTAGAAGAGTTCCATGGTGGATCAGTTGGGGTCATTTTTCTCCAAGAGTGATAGCCCTCAAGATTATGAAGGCTGGCTATTATTGGCCCAAGGTGTTTAGTGATTGTTATGCATGGATCAAGAGGTGCAAAAATTGTGCATTCTTCACAGGCAAGGAAAGATTAGCAGCCCTTCCATTGCACCCAATTTCAGTTGACCAGCCATTCATGCAATGGGGTTTGGACTTCATTGGAGTCATTAACCCAAACTCAAGCCAAGGACACAAGTGGATTCTAACAACAACAGACTACTTCACCAAATGGACTGAGCGGTGGCACTCAAAGAGGCAAATGAATCTAGCATTCTAGACTTCTATGAGGGGATAGTAACTAGATTTGGTATACTTGCCACTATAATATCAGATAATGCATTGGCATTCATAGGATCAAAGGTAACTGAATGGGCTATTAAGAATGGGATCTATCTGAGCACTTCATCAAATTATTACCCTCAAGGTAATGGCCAAGCTGAGTCTACCAACAAGAACCTATTAAAGATCATCAAGAGGACTCTTGATGAAAATCAGAGGACTTGGCACACTAAACTTAAATCAGCCTTATGGGCTGATAGGATAACTCCCAAGAGATCCACTGGTAACTCTCCATTCAGACTTGTTTATGGAAGAGAGGCAATCTTGCCTATGTCACTTGAGTTGCCAACGTTGGAACTCATGAAGCAATTGGAATTGTTGGAGTTTGAACCCATGGAGGTTAGATATGCAGAATTGATGGAACTCCAAGAAATCAGAGAGCATGCATCCCAAACAATGGAGAAGGACCAAGCCTTGATCAAGAGAACCTTTGATAGGAAAGCTAAGGCTAGAACCTTCCAAGTTGGAGATTTAGTGTTGAAATGGGATGCAGACCAAGAAAAGCTAGGAAGGCATTCAAAGTTTGATGCCATTTGGAGTGGCCCCTACATGGTCACAAAATGTAAGAACAGAAATGCCTTCCAATTGTCTACATTGGATGGTGAAGAACTGCAGATTCCAGTTAATGGAATCCATCTAAAGCATTGCTACTAGAAGGAAACTCCTCACCTTGTACATATTAGCTTAGATTTTCATTCCTCCAAGTGCTTGTGCACATTGTTTTGTTGTAGCTTAGTTTTACATTTCCCTAAGTGCTTTGGCACAAGCTTTGTTGTCCCAAGGATGCATCTTTGCAGGCCATGTTCCAGATCAAGTGATGTTCTACTCTCACAATCTTCTTTCTAGAAATTTTCTAATGAGTTGAGAGTACCAAGTAGTTAAGTTGATGACTCCATTACCCAATGGATTGCTTCAGTAGCTGGTCACTTCATCCAGCAGGCAGATGACCCCTCTGAGTCACCAAAATTGTTATCCAAAATAAGCCCCTTGCTTATTTTGACTAACTTTCTTTCATTCCTTCCTTCCTTGTGCCTCAGTCAAATTTTTCACTTTTCAGGCACTCAAAATTATTTGGAAATGGCTTCATCAGATAGAGAATTTTCTCACCTTTCCAGAAAGGTAAAATTTTCCTTCTAACTCCTTGTATTTTGCAAGTTATGGCTCGGTGGAGTTTTGAGGAAATTTTCCTAGGAAGGTCCACGACCAATAGAAATGTGCCACGTGGTGGCGGAATGGCGGGTCGGTGGAGGTAAGTTAGAAAAATTTTCCAAAGGGCTGGTGGGGGTGCAAAGAAAAATTTTTTGCCAGGCCCAGCCCAGAAATAGAGAGGCTGCCACGTGTCCATAAGGCCAAGGTGAGAAGGTCGGAGGAGGAATGGAGTGAAATGATTTTGGCTTTTGCCAAAAAAGAAAATGCCGCAAAAAAAAAAATCTTTTCCCAAAGACCCAATGGAGGAGGAAAAAAAAATTGGAAAGGCTCCACAAAGACCAATGGAAGATGCCACGTGTCCTGTCTTGTGATTGGTGGAAGTCGAGCGGGCATGGAGGAAATTTGGAAATTTTTCCAAAGTGTTTAAAAGAGCACAAAGGAAGATTTTTTCCCAGGGGGCGAAGAGAAAAATTTTCCAAATTGATTCAGTCCATGCTGACAAATAGGAGGGTGACATGTGTCCCATGGCGGGTAGAGGCGGGGAGGAGTGATTTTGGAATTTTTTCCAAAATTCAAAAAAAGCGTAAAATGGCCATTTGAACCCGCAAACCAATGGGAAGTGCCACATGTGGTAGCGGAGTGGTGGGGGGCAGAGATTTTTGGGGAATTTTTCCCAAATTCAAAAAAGGGGAAAATTTTAGGTTTCGGCCCGCTGACCCATTTTTGCCCCTTTTTTTCCCTAAATCTTCGAGGGCATATCTTTCGATCCAAAGAGCTCAATTTTTCTCATTTTGGTGTCATTGGAAAGCTATTGAAGTCCTCTACATGATGGAATCTTCAATTTTGTTTTTTGGTGGAGTTTAGTGAGAGAAAAATGAGAAAAACACCTTTGGCATGGGGAAAAGAGTAGAACTGACATTCAACCACCATTTTTAATGCAGTATGGCTTCCATTCTTCTCCAGCATGGTCAAAAATCTTGGGAATGAACTTTTAAGGGTACCCATGCTATTTTGATGGATTTGGTTGGTGGTTGAATGATTCATTTCATTTTTCCACATTTTCTCCTTCTGAACTCGGGTTTTCATTGTTAAAAGCCATTTTGGCTCATTTGTAAAGGGTTGGACATTTTTATGTTCTGCAGGCTCCCTCCTTCACCCTGGCAAGTGAATTTGTGGAATATCAGACCTTTTTAGGACTGCAACATGTTTTCTACCTCCTTTTTGTTGTAATGCATTGTATTTAAAAATGGAAATGATAATGCAAGCTCTGTGAATGAATTTTCAATCCTTTCTTGTGTTGTTTGCTCTATCCTGATCCTTCATTACAATTTTAGCAATTTGTGCATGATTTGTGTTGCATTTTTATAATTTATGTCAATTTGCAGAAATAGATGTTCACCACTCCTTTGGTGTATCACCTTGTTAGTTTAGTTTTATCTTCTTTTCTCTCTATCCTTGTCTCCTTGGAAGAATTAGAGTAGGATTTTGAGTTAAACCTCTCAAATTTCATGCATACATCTAATCGGAGGAGTAGGGAACCAACCTTTAATCTGGAGAGTTTTTCCCATTTTTACAAGTCCCACACTTGGGAAAATATTCCATCACAAGAACCTTTGAGGAGGAATGTCACATTCCAAAGGATTTATCCTCAATAGTGGGAAAGGCGATGCGGTTCGAGGTGTATCAATATTTTTGCATCGTGTGGTTCACAATGAAGGATGGGTCATGGAGTCCCTGGTGAAAACTGTCATATTCCTTCACAGCGTGTTACTTCTAAGAAGTAATACACATGTTTAACAATGTGTGCCAATTGAGCTACAATGCAAACAAGGTAGACTATGACTACCATACTCTAAGGAAAACATATGTTTATCTAGGTCAATCTGCCTATATTAAGAGGATTATTTATGATGTTATAAGTATGAAGCTGATAAGTTTGGCTATTGGGGATAGTGGGGCAATGCTTATCTATCTTCATCTCAAGCCTAGGATGGAAAAGGGCAAGTATGTGGAGAATGAGTTTATGCTCCTAGGGCTGCCTAAGGGAAAACACACAATTGAAAATGTGGCAGCTCCAAAGCCTGCCTCGATCGTAGAAGGAGACAAGGAAGAAGAGCTCGATGAGGATAGTGGAGGCTTGGACCATAGAGGTTAGAGGCAACCCACAGAAAAAGTGGAGAGAGATCATGTAAATACTCCCCAAGAGGCGTAAGGAGGAGAGGAAGACTTGGACATGGGTACAGTCCATGAGGAACGCCAGTTTAAAAAGGTGTTTAGAAGAACTAGAACCCAAGGCATAGGAACATCTCAACCTTTATGAAGGTCACCTTGACTCTCCCCTAAAAAATAAGCACTCGAGGGAAAGAGAAGAAGAAATTTGAAGCTTAATGAGGAGGAGGAGTCTGAAGAGAGGACACTAGGAACCCCGAGATGAAGAAATGAGAGATGAAGAGGAAGGGGTGAAAGAGGTAGAAGAAACTATGCAAGAGAAACCTAATACACCCATTACAAATTAGGTAGGAGAAGGACCAACTCTAGACCTTGGCACCCAGGTTCCTAAGGGGCCAAGAACAAAAAGAGAAAGAAAAAGTGAAGAGTATGTTGTCCCTAGTATGGGCTATACTGAGGACACAAGTAAAATCATTTGTGCCCGGTTCCAGAGCATTGTGGGCCTTAAGGAGTTATATGGGTGGGAGCTGATGGATCCAAATATGTCCACTACATGCACAAGGAAGCAATTATCCTGGTCCATGTAGAATCATATGGATGAACCAAATTTTGATGTGTGTGAGGATTCTTGTGTCTCACAAAGAGTGAAGAAGGCACCCCAAAGTAGGCACATGACAATAAAACCTACTCTAATGTCTAATGAGAAGGTCAGTAATGCAATGGTCAAGGTATTCTGTTGAGGTGGCATGGAGAAACATTGATAAGGCCTCCACTATTTTAGTTCCACTTAAAGATAACAAGGCTAAAATTGCAGAGATAACACATTTAAAGGAAGAGAAGGAACGAGAATGGGAAAATACTGAGGCCTTTGTTAGCATAGTGGAGGAAATTGTTGATCACATCCTTAAAACAAGGCCTTATCTAGAATCTCAGGTTCCAGAAAAAAATCCTTTTACTATGCATTATGTGCGCACTTTGGTCAATTTGGTGTTAGATGATAGACCAACTTGGATGCCTGCGTATGAAAATATTACGAACAAGAGGTAGAGAGAGCAAGGGCCTCTATGGTTAGGAAAATTTCAATTTATGAGGCATTGGTCCAAAATTTAAAGGATGAGCTAAATAAATCCGACCAAGCTCTCAATTTATGTGTGGCACCAGAAGCAGTAATAAGGACCATAACTCTAGTTGAGGATAATGAAGTTCATGATGATGAAAGATGAGACACTTGGGCTTGCAAAAAGATTGGCACCGGTGAAAAAAATCACGAGGCCCTTTCGGTAGTTAAGGATCCACACAAAGAGAGGATTGATGAGATTGGGAAGCTCATAGCGAAAAATATGGACCTCTTGGAAGGAATGATGTCAGGTATGTCCAATGTTGTCAGGTACTATAGAATGAGAAAGAGAAGATTACTCAGGATGAACTAGATTCCATAGCCATAGATATTCCAAAGAATACAAGGACCATGCTAAGTGACTAATAGACATTGGAGGCTGAAATCAAAAATGAATATCTAGAGCTAATCCTCCCAGTTTAAGAAGAGGGTGTTGCGAGTGAAAATTCTATTTTTTGTACACTTTGATTCCTTAATTATTTCATTACTTATTCTTCATTATTGTGGACATAAAAAAGATATCCCATTTCTAGGATGGAAATTTACATTAGTGTGGGGTAATGTTGAGCAAACATAATGTTTCTCTAAGGAGTAGACACACAAAGGATACATGCGAGAACAAGGAACATTTAAAGGCACGGGAATATAGGGAATGGAACATGTCATAACACTTTGGCTTAGGACTTAGCCATTTTTATGGATAAGGGATATTTTTGGAGATAGCGTGTGGAGCACACATAGAGATGAAGACTTGTGCTACACACAATAGTATTTTTGGAATAAGTAGTTGTTAAGTGCCATGCATGACCTTTAAGCTAATAATAGGATTTCTTCTTAGATTTAACTATAATTCATATGTTATTAGAACACTTCCATGTTGTACATGCCATTATAAAGTCACATGGCTATTATCAGTATGTGACCTATTTTGATAAGTGCATGGGTGGTGAAGGGAAAGTCCCTACCTCTATAAATATGTATTTAACTATGTAGTTTAGATTGTGTGAATTATTGTAGAGTTATGTTGTTGGTTCTGATGCACGCATGACTCATAGAGATACTTTATAGTGTAAGAAGCTTTTGTGTTTTACAATTTTTAATGCAATAGATTATATTGGCTGGATAATGGTGTTAGACATAACTGGATCTAGTTCTTGTATTGTTAGCCTTATTATTATCATTGCTTATTTCATGATTTCCTAATATCTAGATCTATTTTATGCAATGTGAAATGTTTATGATTAGTTATGTGTCTGAATATGTAGTATCATCATCACACTAACATTATACACAAGCAACTCTAAAGAGGGGCCTAGTACCTTTACATGCTTCAAGTGAGCACTCAACTCAAGTTGAGTGATGTGTCAGTGCACCTGGGTTATTCATAGTAGATTCTAGATTGCATCATAAATTAAACATCATTAATGTTCATTATTAGGCAGTTATACTTCAATTTTCCTAAGTTTGGTATGAACATTTGTATTATTTCATGCATTTGAAAAGTACCTTCATACTTTACTCCATATCATCACACTAATATCACTTTGAAGTACAATAGAATTAGGTATGATATTACAATGATACGACTTAATAGTTTAAAGTTTAAGTTGCTGCCAAAAAAAGGAAGTAGTTTTATTCTCAATTATTCAATCATATAATTAGATTTATGTCCTCATATTTATCTATGTTTAACGAGATAGATATTCATGTTTAAGAAATGTAAACTTAACTTGTTATCGTCATTTTTTAATGATTATTAATCATACTCATAGGAGCAATATATGATTTATTATGATTATCTCTTATCGTGTTATTACAATGTTAGGTTATCATTAATGATTATATGATTAATCATTGAGTATATGATCAATCATATTGTGTATACCATTAAATGCATAGTTAAATGTGTTGTGATATGACATAACTAGAAAATATGACTTTAAAAAATAGAGGAATCTTACGGAGTTAATAAAAACCAATAAACCCATCATTTTGTCTATCCATAAAACAAAGATGAGCTCTAATTCTATGAACAATTGCAAAAAAATCATTTGGAAAAAGATAATATTGCTAGTGTGGACTCTAGAGGTGCCTCTGGAGGTATTGCCTTACTTTGGGACCCTACTAAAGTTATAGGGAAGACTATTTTATCTACTTCTAATCATCGTGTTGTGGTTTTCAATATCAATGATAATGCCTTGACTTGGATCTTGTCCAATATTTATGCTCCCAACACTTTGCATGGTCGAAGAACTCTCTGGAAGGAGTTAAACAACTTTGGAGCTAATTGTGGAAATCTTCACTAGATTATTATGGGGGACTTCAATACTCCTCTCACTCCTACTAAAAAGGTGGCTCCTCTGATTTTAATGCACATATGGATGATCTCTCTGATTTCATTTCTTCCTCTAATCTTATAGATCTTGATATTCAAGGAAATCCCTTCACTTGTAGACACCAAATTTGGTTCACACTCTCCATGCTCCCCTTTCAATCAATTAACGTAATGTGTTCACCTAATCATTAACCCTTTACCCCGCATTTGTATTAATTTAATTACTTATAATTGAATTAATGTTCATCCTCACATTATTAATTAATTTAATTACTTTAATTAAGTTAATTTACATATCACCTAGACACCTCACCCTGAACCCATTCTAGGGGCATTTAATTCAAAGTGACCAAGTCATCACTCTCAGCACTGAGTCATCACTCCCAGTGCTAAGTCACCACTTAACTTAATTAACGAGAATTCTTCCAAAACCTAACTAGACTTCTTATATGACCTTCCTAGCTTCTCTCACATGAACTCCACTTCCCTAAGCAGATTCAATCAAGAACACACCAAAAATAGTAAAGATCTTCCTATTTTTGGTAAACCTAGGATTTCCCACCTTAACGATGCCGGTTATTCCTCAACCGATGCTGGTCACCTTAACTATCATCGGTTACCTTATATACCCTTTTACAACTCTTTACCCAGGTTAGTCATTTTGATTTCAGATAGTTCTATTGCATTCAAGCTATAATCAAAGACTTCTCAACATCTAGATGATGATATATACTCAACCACATGGCCCAAGAAAGCACTTGATGCTAGTCCTAAGGCATTACAATATTCACGGGAACACTCTGGGAAGTATTAGCGCGACACTGACCAAAAATTTCTTCATGGATCAACCACTTCCTTCCTTCACCTACCAAACCTATAAATGCAAGTAAGTATACTTGATTCTCATCATTTTTACATTATTAGAGTGTAGGTTCATTATCTTTTGTTATTACATCTTATTCCTTCTTGCATTCCTCTATCCCCACCTTCTTACAAATCTACCCATCCAACCACCCATGACATTTTGGCTCTCCATACCTAACCTCTATGCATTCCTAAGTATCTTTGGCATTATTAAGAACCCAACCTTCCTCCCTTTATCCTCTCTGTACAATCACAGAGAATTCCAAAACTACTTTTATTTAATTACCAACAAATTTCCCCTACTAATGCCAGTCACCTTCACCGTCATCAGTCTCCCCTCTTAACCGATATCGGTCATAGTGTTTGTTAAGCTTCCTAGGCCCAATCAACCCTTAGTCTACCCAAAATTACCCCATATCTCACCAAAACCTCCCCAAAACCTCACCCAAACTTGATACCCCACCTACAACCTCACAACATACCTTCCCAACTCTTTGTGCAGACACAAAGAGAGCTTACACAACAAATTTTGAAATTCTTCCATTTCCCACAATAACCAATATTTGTCATCCTAAACTACCATTATTAATACCTGTATCAAAATCGGTCACCCTAACCGGCGTTGGTCTCTATGCCTGGTAAAATTGCCTTATGATTACAAGCTTCCTAATCACCCAAAATCAACCCAAACTTCACCAAATATTACCCAGACCCTCTTTGTGACCCTTAGACCACCTACCCAACTTACAACCTGACTGAGACCTTCACCAGTGTATTTATCAAGCATTTAATTGGATTGACATGGATAGTAGTATGAGACACCTAAATCAAAACACTAGCATTATATTCTTTTATTTACATGTTTAGTTATTTTATATTGAGTTATATATCAGTGGATTGACAACCGTTGAGGAAGTATCACACTTCTTGGATCTAGCTCACACTAGGAAGTCCACTAACATTTGTTATTAATTATATCTTGTGGTCTTTCTTTGTATTACAGGTAGTTCCTCTTAGCCACAAGGAAGCTCTTCATAGTCATCCTGGATCGAAATTAGAACAAGTGCAATCTACCTTCACCAACATAATAACAGGTATTCCTCCATGACCTTTTTACCTTATCTTCTTTATCATACAATAATTCAGTGAAACATTTTGGCACACCTGGTGGGACCCATTTTTGGGTTTCCTTTTCATTGTTCATTTTATAGGGTGCATTTTGAGTGTTTATTTCTTTTCAAAAAACTCACATTAAAATTTCTCCCTTAAAATATTCTCCTTCTTTCTATTGTCTAAATAAATTGTGCTTTTGGTGCTCTAAAAAGAACATGTCTTCCTTTCTATTGTATTGCATTTAGTGAAAGATCATTCCTCTTCATGTTCTCTATTTTCTACATCAAACTTAATTGTGGATTTGGGCTTAAAAAATTTACATTTCATTTTGGTATGTCACATTGTAGCTCACATTAAATTGAGGGAAACCTATATGTTGGAAGTCATGCCTAGTTGATGGTTGACTAATTAAATTATAGTTCACTTTGCACATTCTCTATACCAAACCACTTAACAATTTACACATTTTCTTAAACAACATCCTACCTGAAGAAAGTTTCAACAATCACACAATCAGAGGATTGACAATGGGCACCAAGCTGGTTTCTCTGTCTAGTCATTATCTTAGAGAAAGGACCCCCCTCGCCAAAAATTTACCTAAAACCATCCTTAGTTCTTGGATTTTCATAGGGAACCTTTTATCAAACCAAAAACTCTTCTCTATTCACAAGTCAATCCTAAATGGCATAAGCTAGAACATAAAATCAACCACATAGGATTTCATGTTTGCTAGTTTTTTCTTGATTTGTGTTTTGAGGTGAGAGGTTGTATTCTCCATTATTTCTTCCTTTCACACTCCATAATCATAGTTGGTGTATTTAACTCTTTCTAAGTGTGTAAGGGTTCATCATTTCCATACTCAGTTTCGGATTGGTCTTTTATTGGATCTAAGTCACTAAATTCAATTTTTTCCATCTTTTCAAATTTCATAGTGACCGACGTTAGTCCAACGACCATCATCGGTTTACCTAACCGTTGTCATTTTCTTGTTGTTTTGGTCATTTTAACCAAAGTAGCACTCATCACATTTATGTTCTTTTTGGGTTTCCTCAGATACTTCACCATACCTCTGGGTCTTTGAAATCATTTTCAAATCTAGATTTACTTCATTTTCATTAGTTATTATCATATTTTCAAAGCTTTTGATTTTCCACGAATAGCAGGTGCCAGTCACCCTAACCGTCATCGATTACACTCTATCACCGAAATTGGTTCTTGAACTACCGTTGGTTCTGTGTTTAATTTTTTCAATTAAAAACACCATTTTTCACCTTCCAAAACTATTTTTCTACATTCCTTTTGTTCTTTTGTGTCATCTACAAATATCATATTATCATGTCTATGAAAATTCACATGAGTTTGACTCAAAGCCAAGTCAACGCCCTTGTATTCCATGCTAGCCTTTAGTCGCTCCCTAGCCCATCGCCACCTTTCATTTTATCACCTATGGATCCCACTCAGCTTATTATCATCAGTACCGGTGATGAGGAGTTTGCAAGACTCCTTGACCAAAACCTCGTTACATTACAATATTATTTAACCCATTCATCCACTTGATATTCATCAAGGAAGTTTGTATACGACATGTTGGTGTCCATTCCTCCCGCCCTCCCACCTACTTTTACATCGGCTACTACTAGCTCAACCTTACCCTCTTCCACTTTACCACCTGTGGTGTCCAAACTTGACCCTACATCATTGATATATATTGTATCTATGATATTTTTCATGCCTTTGACTCGGTTTCTCTTATGTCACAACCATTCCTTTATCATCCACCTTGAGTGTAGGCCTATTTATACTTGTCACCTCTTATATGCTTATTGCATCTCATCCACCCATGGTTTCGAAGCCCATACTCCCTTCCAAAACATTGTCCTCTCCATCTCGCAGTCTCTCCCTCCAATTACCATGAGATTTGTTACATTTTCCTTACCTACCTACACTAATCACCAACATACCCATGTTTCATATATCATTTATTCAAGATACTTTTCATCTGCATCTATTCCCCCCTCACAATTATCATACTCAGCACCACCATATACTAGGATGTCACCCTCATCATACCTTCATCATCTACCCCCTTATAATGCAGGGAGTTCCCATTCATCAAAACCTACTAACGATCTTATCAAAATGATGATGGAAAAGATATAGACATTGGAAGCATCGGTCTCTAACTTACTTAACTCTTTGACATACAAAAAAATTTGCAATGATCCCATTCATACTTCCATACCCTGTGCATTGGGAAATACCCAAATTCAACCGATTCAATAACAAAGAAGACCCACAAAGAACACTTGCGCGATTATTTTAAACATGGGTGTTATTTGATCTCTCATGATGATGCTTTACTCTTACAAGCTTTCCCAATGTCCTTGATGAACAATCATTGGATTTTTATATTGTTCTACCTAGGCACTCCATTTACTCATTTAACCAAGTAGCTCAAGCCTTCCTAGACCATTTTTTTATCAATATCGTTAAGAAGGTCACCATGACCAACTGTACTCTACATGAAAATACAAAGATGAATCTATTACATATTTTTTTCACTCGTTAGGAAAGTCTAATCAACCATCTCACATTCTAACCGACTCAAACCGAGTTAATATATTTTTCACTAGGGCTTGTTCTAGTCACATCTCGCCACTCTCGGTTCAAACCTTCTACACATTCGATGAGGCATTCACCATGGCTTGAAAACTTGAAATTTGTGCCATTCAAGAGAAGAAGATACAATTGCATAACAAGAATGTTGCATTTAAATCAAACGATAACTCTTCCTCTTAAAAACCCCAAAAAATTATACCAAAGCACAAGGATCTGCTCATGTGGTAGTTTTGAAAGTTAGCCCATCTCACCCATCCATCCAATCAAATTCTTCCAACTTTTATCCTATTCAGGATTTTCGGTTCAAGCAGGAGCAACGAAAATATACTCCCATAGGAGAACCCTATTCTTTGGTTTTAGAAAAACTTCTAAAATCTGAGCCATCACTCTTCCACCTGTCAAACCACATATTGGTTTTGACCCCTCTCATCCTATGCCTATGTGGTAGAAATAAAAATATTAGTGCAACTATCATCACATTAAAGGTCATAGTTACGGTAATTATATAACTGTAAAAAACATTTCCCAAGAAATGTTAGATAGTGGAGATCTCATCTTGGATAACCCTAATACACTCAAGCTAATAAGAACCTTCATATCTTCTAGAATTCATTCAAATCACATCCCATCATCTAACCAAACTAGAAAACCTTCAAATATCGATAGTAATGTTCACGAGGTTAATGTTGTTTTTACATCACACCAACCCTTCCTCAGTTTCCTCATGTTCCCTTTATCAAGGATATTCTTGAACGAGCTCCTTCATCTACAAAGGTACATGTTTCATCTACTCCTTTACCCATAGAGGAGTCTCCCTTATCTCCCCTTGCACCCACGGAGGAGTCTATTATATCTGCTGATGTAGTTTCCCCACATACCTCTCAACCTGACAAACAACCCATAGTATTAACTCTCCTACCCATGGGAGAGTCATGCTTACCTTCCTCTTCACCAAAAGAATAACCTACCTCATCCTACTCATCATCTCCCTTACCCATAGGGGATCCATTAGAGGTGCCCCTTCCTATTGGTGACAACTCTCCCTTAGCTTTTAAGGATCCTATTGATTTTCTCTCAGCTCTTTTACCCATAGATTCTGAAGCCAACCATTTCCCTATCTCACAGACATTCTTTACAGGAATTACTACCAAGTCAACATCATATTTTCCTAAAATGGTGTTGCTTTCATGTCTGGCTGACCACTTGGATTATGTTGATAATTTCATGCTTTAGCGATGCCTTCAGCTACCTTTCTCAACTCATATGCAAATGTTGTCTATTGATACTTCCATGATCTATCCAAAGGTGTTTTAGAAAACCAAACCAACCATTCCCATGCTATTTGTAGTGACCTCTTCTTCATCACCCTCACCCACACCTAAACCTTTACCAATAGCTGAAATTTTCCTTATGCATAAATCCTTACCTATACCTATACCTTCCTCCACATCCAGACTCATTGCCACATTAGGAGTCATATCGACATGAATCCTAGTCCATCCCCCTATCAAACTAGATTTAGCCATGTCCTCACAATCCTATGCAAATACTATTCCCCCACCTAAGAGGAAGAACAAACCTCTTAGGTTTGTATACACCGATTTTGCCTACTACCCCTCTTTCACCTTCACCACTTCCATCTATCCTAGGACCCCACCCATCAACATTTTCCAAGAAACCTTCTAACCATGGTAAAAAAAAACAAAATAGCCCACCTTGTCATCACGGTCCTCTACTACACCCAAATTACCTACACAATATACGGTTTCTTCATTACTTGCATCATTTTTACTGCTTATAACCACACCACTTCTAATAGCCTCATCATTACCTATGATATTTCCTTCTCTTCAACCAATACCTTCCACCTTGCCTCTTCCCATAGCCTTCACCGCACCTCCATTATCACCTTGGCTAACCCATCCCCTTCATTCATCTGCCTTCCTTTCTACATCATGAACTCCTTCTTCACCTTTACCCGGAAGGTGCAACCAAAGTCCAAAACCTACTACCCTCCAAATATGTAGTTAAACCTACAATACCTTCAACCGCTAGTTCATCTGCTATAAATTTTCCCAAGAATGTACAATCCAAAACCTAAAACCATAATACACCCAAACAGGTGGTCAAACCGACTCAACCTCCGATTCCACCTACTATGGTGCCTCTCGACCCACACTTACTTTGCATTGTGATCCATTGGCGGGGTCTTACGCCAACATTTTAGCTAACCTTTTGGAGACCTCTATCATCACATTACCACCACTTAAACCATACAACCCACTCGGACCTAAACCGAAGGTTTTGATGATACAAAAATTTACGCTTACCATCGTGTGCTTTGGGCATGATGTGGAAAATTTTAAGGCTCTTAAGATTATTCTCCTCCAACTATGTCCTCCTGAATAAAATTTTGATGACGATGATATTTTAGATGAGGAACCTATACAACCTTCACCTATCACCACGCATCCTCATTCCTTACCTATTCAACGACCTTAATCTCCACCTCTACCACCCTTTTATCATCCTACAACCTTCAAGATCAATATGGTCCACATAAGAGAACTATCAAAACCTCCACCAAAATGTCAATGTGTTGCCTTATTTTCACAAAACCAATATATGTCCTCACCATATTTTTTCATGTCTTATTGCTACACCTATAATGATTCACTTACCTCTTTACCCCATATTAATATGGTTAACATATACTCACACCCAAAAAGACAAAGGAAAGGAGAAAACAACTATACCATCTTCCACCCTTTTACCCAATATCTCATATGCACTGCAAAAATAATCACCATCCATGGACCCACATACCCTATTTCGATGAGGTCACCCATTATAAAATGATTAAATAATTACACCAATATCCTCTTCAAATGTCTTCTTATGACATTTTCCAAACCTCTCGAGTCTCATCAACAAGCCCTAACGGAGTTCGTAATCCATTGAGGTTTTACCTAATGACCCTACTCTTGTGTCATCCATTATCACTCCTCACCATGTGGCCTCTCTCACCACTTCATCCCCTTCCTTTGCACCCACTACCACTCATCAAATAACTACTCTCAATTTTTCGATGATGATATTTTACCTCTCTAATCGATGATTCGATCCCACCCTATTCATTTCTATCTATATTGATAATATATGCATTTGACGTGTTATGACCGATGGCGGTGCTTGTATCAACATCATTTCTTCTCATACATACAAATTTTATCCAAATAACTCTCCCAGTTATTTAGATAACTTGTATACACTTTTTGAATCTAATTTCTTCATTTTATGGTCACACGTGCTCAAAGTTCACTTGGCACATTCCCTTGATACATTTTCCTCATGTGCCCCCCTTATTTTCCCCACATGCCCTTGTGTGCCTCCCCATCTCCCCTTTCAATTTCCTTTTCCTCTTTCTTCCACTCCTCCCTTGCACACATCCTCTATGCATCCACCTTCTTCATAGTATCTTTTCACCCCGCGCACACACCTCGCACTTGCTTTAATAAGCCAAGTCCCTAGCCCTCGTGTGCACTCCACACATTATCTTATAATAGTTTTTCCATGACCATGTGTTCTCCACTCACCATTTTTCCTCATTTCCTCACGTGCATTACACGTGCCTCCCTCCTATCTTCTTCCCACACTTCATTATTCCTAGTGCATACCTTTGTGCCCTCCTTTGTTTCATTTCGTGCCATGTCATCCTCGACGATGCTTGAGTGTGCACTACGCAACCAGGTCAAAGCACACCAACAGAGCGCTAGATCCTTACAACAAATTAATGAGTGACATGTGGTAGAAATGATAAAACATTTGTAGATTTGTCCATCCTTTCGGTCATTCTATGTGTGTGTGTGTTTTGCATGCACCAATGAATATAACAAACTTTCGATGGTCATATCTTTTGCTACAAATATCTAATCACCTTGAGCCTGGACTTTTCGGATAGGCGTGTATGTAGGCTAAAGTGTAATATATTCAAATTCAAATTCTTGGAAGACCCGATAGGTAAGAAATGAGAAAACATCTTTCTAAGTATTAATGAGTAGATCTAATTGCTCCAACCACCTGATTTGATATGGTCCGCCCTCCTTCCTTCTCTAGGGAAGTGCATTTGAAAAATTCATAGGTGGATTTTCAAGCATTAAATACTTCTTATTGGTGGTTGCATTTCAAATTCACATTTTCCCTCATTCTCCTCTTCTTCTTCCATGGATTTTTCTATAAATGTAAGAGCTGGGCTCAATATTAATGTTGAAATTTTGGATCCTTACACACTTTTGCTAAGGGCTTCATCTTTTATGTATTTCAAGTTGCATACCTCTAAATATGGCTCTTGCATGTGGATATCAGTCTCTTTCACCATTATAACAGCTCTGTACATTTTTAGAAGTAATAGAAGCATCGTTTTATGACTATTCTCTATCCTAACATGTTTGTATTCCTTCTTCTTTCCTTTTCTTTGCATTGCATTCTTGTTGTGCCATTTCACATCCCTTGCAGCTCTTTATTTAGTTGTGTTCCATGAAACTGATATGGTAAATACATTTTAAGTTGTGTTACACATGCCTAGCCTTATTTCATGCATTTCCCTTCATTTTCACTCAGAATAGATAGTGTTCATCCCTCTTTTATAGTTTTATCACCTTTTAGTGTAGTTTCCTTTCATGTTATCCTTCTATCCCTGGTCCCTTGGCATTATTATTTGATTTTTCCCTTTCACCACTAAGACTAGCGAGTAGTAGTAGAAATAGAGAGAAAATCAAACTTCTCCAAAGATTCGTCCCAAGTGTGCAAGGCCCAAAAAATTGGGAATTGTTCCATTGTTATCACAAACAACTCGGTTCTTCCAAATCCAAGACACGGTACAAGTTTAATGACCAATAGTTTCTAGCACACCCAAAGAGAGGAGTAATGAAAGCTTAAATTTCATTTTACTAAGTTCTAGTGTGTGACTTAGTATTTCTAGCCTTTGGAGGCTTGTTTCAACACATATGGTTACTCCCAACATTTGTAGATCTTTGTTTTAGCAGTCCTGAGTGCCTTTCATGAGAAGAGTGCATACAAGAAGAAGTACAACAGCTAAAGATTCTTTCGAGTACCTCTAGCTATTCCCAAGAATATTTCATTCTAGCAATCTCATATGTGCATCTCCATCTCCAGTGTGTTGCGCCCATTCAACTCCTTACAAGAGACTACCAAAGCACCTTGCAATGTTGCATCGGCCACCTCCTCCACTAACAAACTTTACTAAATTCACTAAAGGGATTCCCCTAGTTCTTTCCATGTAACATGATATGCCAAATGGTGCACTCAAAAGTATTCAATACTTTCTTGGCAAGAATTAAGTCACCCCTCGGGATCATATCTAGGATATAATGAACATATGTTCACTCTATTTGATCACACATAACGATGTAGTTATCAGGCTACTTGCGCCTCTTTCAAAGGAAAAGCACTTCAATGGTACCGAGGCTTGAGACTTGGATCTATTGCCACACAGGATGAGTTGGGAACAACTCTTTGCAATTATTTTAGAAGACTTGGAGCAGAATCCATCTTGTGGTAAGACCTACAACCCAAAGCATGCTTTTCTATATTATCTAAAGGATCGAATAGCGATATCTCGGTCATGATCCAATCTATGGGAGGTAGGAATTTACCAGCTACTTATAATATTTTAGTAAGGGAAAAAAATATTATTATTCGGAAGGAAAGATAGCTCTAGACTACATATTCCCTTATTTCCCAGAAATGTCATAAGCACTCCATCCTTCTTTGGCCCTTATTCCTATTCCCGAGCAAAGTGTGCAACATGTTGCATCAACATGCTACTCTCAACGCAGAGAAAGAAGATTAAGAGTTGAAGACCCTAATTAGAAATTTCTCAAATACATTCATATCATTAGAAAAACAATAGGCACAAGCCTACGGAGAGGTAATTCTTATCGGACACATACCCAAATCAACCAAATTGTCATAATCAATATGGAAACCAAATATATGTGCCTAACTAGTAGAATAATAAATGGTATGCTAGTACACATCTACCCTAGCAATTTGTTCCTCCCACATCCTCTCTTCCAATTGCCCAATGCAAGTCGGGTGCTTGTTCCATTCAAAAAAATTGGCACAGATTCGAGTGGTGCTTCCCTCAACATTCCTCATAGTCAATATCATTATGCCAATATTTTGTGTGTTCAAGCCTACATGATCAATAATGCTTTAACCTATGAGCCTTCAACAAGTGCCCCTGAAGTAGAAAACCAAGAAAGGCCAAGTTCTTCTTGAATCCAATTTGATTTTCTTTGGTGATGAGGATTTTTACAATCAACCAAGCCACAGTATGTGTAAAGTGCATGACCACGCGCCTAGTTACGAGACAACACAAGATACAAGAATTGAATGCTTTGGTATAGCACGTAGTTCATAATCCCAGCAATGCAAGTGGACTAGAAAAAGTAGAAATATGCAACTAATACATCCAATAGTAAAAGCACTAAAGTCCCTCGAAAATTTGTCCCACACAAAGCTCCTTCAGAAATGGTGTGCACCCTCCTCGGATAGATCAAGCCTCATCTTTGGCTAAGGCCCCTACCTCCGTGCCTAAACAATCAAGAAAGGATGTCATTGTACCCAAAACGGACAAGTCAATGGGTCTTTCATTCAGCATTTTGGACCAGATGAAGAAGAAAAATATAAATTTCACAATGTGGTATGCCCTAACCATTCCATCTCAGCACAACCTATTACATTTATTGCTAGCATAACTCCCGTACGTTGATCCAAATATTCAGAAGCCATGTGCTACTATCAAAATCTACTTAGAAGAGGAGAAGCAAGTTAGTAAATTTTGAAAACCTTGCCCTTCTTTATTTCTTTTATCATAGGAAAATACCTAGTGCATAATTGCATGATAGACTCGAGATGCTAATACTTTTGTCTTGCCTAAGAAGATATCTGATGTCTTAGGTCTTAAGTATATCCCCCTGACAAAAGAAGTCATGTAAATTGATGGTTCAATTGTTAATACCTTAGGAATCAAAAAAGGATCTTGAGTATACCCTACATGCATGCCTAAGTTTATCAATTACTCAAGATGTGTCAATCATTGACTTACCTCCTTTGTTTTCCTATGTCTATCAAGAAATTTTACTAAAAATTGGGTGGTTACTTGTCTTTTGATTGGTCTCATATGTTACTCAAGACAAGGTATGGTACCCAGTTTACCATATAAGTTGAGCCAATATTTTCCTATCATGTAGAGTCATATGTCCCATCCTCTCTCCAAGCCAACTATTTAATCCAAGAACAACCTTCAATTCCTGAAGAGCATTTTCTTATACATTCTATTCCTGATCTAGTACTTGATGAGTGGGTAGAGAGGCACCATAAATTTGACCCATATGCTAAAGAACTAGAAGCCTATGAAACTAGGCTTGGTACTTACTACATTCTTGAAGAATAAGCTATGTTATCTTGCACACTAAAGAAATACCAAGTTGAACTTGACCTTTGGAAGTTATACTTTAATGGTTCCGTAGTAGAAATGGCGTGAGAGAAGGACTTATTCTCATTCTCCCAAGGATGAGAAATTCTTATTTGCACACAGGTTTTAATTTACTTGTTCTAACAATGTGGAAGAATATGAAGCATTGGTGCATGGTTTTCTTATTTATGAAAAGAGTAAAATTAAGTCATTGCAGATCTTTGGGGACATAGAATTGGTTATCCATCAAGTTTCCAAAAAATACCAGGAAAATAATAACCTCCTCAAATCTTATATTCATAGAGTTTGGGACCTCTTTGAGATCTTTGATGCTCTAAATATATATGTGGTGTCACAAAAGACATGACAAGAAATTTTATCAAATGGTGACGCTTAGTTCTCGGTTCTCTCCAGTGAGGACTTTTTCAAAGGAAACACTCAGCACATTAAAATTGTGATCATACCATCCATTCCAAATAGCAATACCAGCTAGAAAGTGTTTAACAGTGATACACAGATCATCCAGTTCATCCAAAATGAAGTTGAGTTCTCATCAAGCATGCAAGTTGACTTGCATGGAAACTATGGTGACCAAGTGATTCAACAAATGTCAAACAAACTTCCTAAAGGGTTGGTCACCTTAGAGAAAATTTTATCCCTAATGATGAGTTCAAGGGTGAAGAAAAGTATATGCATGGCATGTAAGAAGACTGCTCCCAGTCACGATTACGTGTGAGAAAGAGTTGTTTCTCAGTAAATCTTGCACACATGAAGAAAAGTAGGCCTTCATCTCTCTCTTGTCAAAAATACAATGATATCTTTTCATGGGAGTATGAAGACCTCAAATGTTTTGATCCAAGTGTTTCTCAACACTCCATTGATCTTGATCTTGGTATCAAGCCCATTAGACAAAAGCAAAGGTGACCAGTCAATCCAAAGATAGAGCCCCTCATGAGAAAGGAGTTATCCAAACTCATTGAGGAGAAAATTATTTTTCCCATCAAATACTCTACTTGGGTCACAAATCTAGTTCTAGTGCATAAGAAGAATGGTGAAATTAGACTCTGTGTTGATTTCAAATATTTGAACAAGGAATCTCTAAAGGATCATTATCCTTTTCCTTCAATGGAGTAGATTCTACAGACTATGGCTGGTGCACAAAGATTCTCAATGCTAGATGGGTATTCAGGTTTCAATCAGATCCTAGTCAAGGAAGAGGATCAATTCAAAATGGTGTTTACAACCAAGTGGGGAACATATGCATATCAAAATATTCCCTTTGTTCTATCAAACGCAGATGTTACTTTTCAATGCGCCATGGATATTGCCTTCAAAAGCTACATCAATGAGTTCATCTTGGTTTACCTTGATGACATAATAGTCTTCTCAAAGCAAAGCATGGATCATATCACGCACCTGGAGAAAGTATTTGAGATATGCAGAAATTATGGGGTATCTCTTAAACCCAAGAAGAGTAATTTTACAAAGGTGGCACATGAAAAGATTTTGGGCCATGTGGTTTTAAAGGATGGCATGTAAATATATCTTGAGCACTTTTTATCCATCCTAGCTCTTTTCTTTCCAAAGTGCACAAGAAAGCCTTGCAATACTTCCCGTGCAAGATCAATTTCATTAGGCATTTTTTCCTAATTTTACAGGATCGATTCAACCCATCACCATAATGCTCAAGAAGGACATATTCTTTAGATGGACAATAGAAGGAAGAGAAATCTTCAACAAAATCAAGCAAGAAATTCCTTATGTGCCAACACTCATTAACCCAAATTATTCCAAGGATTTCATCCTTTATGCATATGGCACTATACAAGTGTTGTTATTTTCCTAACTCAAGAAAATGAACAAGGGTTTGGAGCAACTAGTGGATTTATTTAGAAAGAAGTCAAGGATTATGAATTAAAGTACAGTGGCATGGAGAAGTAGGTATTTTCCATCATGTGTGCACTAAATAAATTCAAAATTATGCTCACCATAAGTCATATCAAGGTATCAGTCTCTCACTCTTTTGTTAGAGACTTTATCATGGGAGTAGAGATCAGAGAAAAGAGAGAAGGATGGGTGACCAAAATCATGGAATATGACATGACTATCAAAGCCACAAAACTAGTAATAGGAAGTGTGCTCTGTAGGTAGATTGTTGAAGATGTGCAAAATGAATTTGAGACTTCATTATTTCTGGATGAAGCTCTCCCGCACATAGATCTTGAGTAGAATACAGACCCTAGTGCGCATGACTAGACTAAGGACATGATCACATTCCTTTCCAAGGGTGTATACCCTCCTGGTTTGAACAAAGTAAAGAGAAGACATCTAAGGTTACAATCTATCCCTTATATTTTAATTGATGGACTTATCTTCAAGAAAAATCTTGATGGTGTGTTGTTAAGGTGTATCAATGGCGCAGACTAAAAAAGTGTTAGTAGAATTTCATGGTGGATTCTCTGGTAGACACTTCTCTTCCAAAACTACAGTAATGAAGATCATAATGGAAATAATGTTTTGGCCTACCCTATTTGCATATGCTCATAAGTGGGTCACAAAATGTAAGGAATGTGCTTTCTTTGCAGGAAAAAAATAGATTAACAAATTTCCCCTCTAACCAATCCAAGTGGATCAACCTTTTGTGCAATGGGGTCTCAACTTCATAGGCATGATCAATCCGCCTTTAAGAATTGGACACAAGTGGGTGCTGACAACTACGGACTACTTCACTAGATGGATAGAAGTTGTCGTGCTCAAGGAATTAACTGATTCAGTCATCCTTGACTTTCTCAAGGGCATAGTCACAAGGTTTCGTGTTCCTCAAACCATTATCTCTAATAATGAAAAATCCTTTCTTGGGACCAAAATCACTGATTAGGTGTTAAATCACGGGCATCTACCTAAAGACTTCTTCTAACTATTACCCACAGGAAATGTCCCCGCAGATTCAACAAACAATAACTTGATCGGATCATAAAGCACAAAAATTTTAGGAAAAATAGATATGATTATTAGTGTGAACATATGGTTTGAATAATTATATTATTTAATATTTAAATAAATCATAAGTGTGCACAAATAGTTGTCATGCACAACTCATAGATAGGGGTGTGGGAGTAAGACTAGGGAATAGAGGAGAGATTTGGGGATAAAAAGATAAGACTTGTCTCCATGATTATAGGAGCAAGAAATTGTATAAAATGCCCTTCCTATTCAATAGAAATTACTCAATTATTTTCTATATTTTATTTGTCTCTAGATTTTTCCTATTTTCATGTGCTAATCTCAAATTGTTGTTGCTAAATTTTATCATCAAATCTAGAGTTTTGTTATCATCTGGTATCAGATCAAGTTAGGAAGATTTATGAGAGTGATTTTAGGACAAAACCGCAGCCTCAAGGATGCAAATCTGAGAGTTTTAAAGCTTCTATTGCCATTTTCTAGATTCTGATCTTCAAAAAAAATGGTAATTCATGTTTTTCTAAAAAAACTCATATTCGAATTTTTCTGAAATTTTTGGGGTTTGTTTATTTTTATTATGTGAAAATTTTGTTAAAAATTACAGAAACCCATTTCTTATTTTAAGAGAAATCGTGGAAACAATTCTGACATTTCCAATTATTCTGTAAAAAAATAGTCAATGATTTCCAGCAATTAAACTTTGATAAGCTTTATTATTTTGGTTAAATATAAAGTTGATTATTATTGTAAGGGTGAATTTTCAACTGTGTTCGACACCCATCATGGAAATCCCTCTAGATAAATTTAATGGATTAAATTTTCACACATGGAAGGTGAAAATACAAATGCATTCTCATTCACTTGAAGGTATGATTTCTGCATTACTAGCTGAAGAGAAAAGCACTGAACAAGAAGATGAACCTGAACAGAAAGAGGATGAAGATGACTACTTATACTAGAGTAGTGACTCTCGGAGGCTGGAGGCAAAGGAGGAGGAGGAAAACTACATCTCTTGTTAGTCACCAACAAAGAGATTGTTGCATTGTATTGGTGATATTTATTTTTAGTTGTGTGTTTCATTCTACAAATAAAACTTGTTAAAACAAGTACATGATTGTATCACCTACATTAGTCAGGATGTGATGGGGGTTAAAGAGATACTGGCATATAATGACATGGTTTTTGGTAAACCAGTAAAACCAATTGGTTGTAGGTAAACCATGGACAAACCTTCATTGGTTTTATGGTAACCATGGAAAAACCATTTCTCAGGTTTGTGAATCCTTGGAAAATCACACAGTCATTGTTAGATGCAGTATAGGATGATGCCTTCCCCATGTTCACACTAAGGGGGTGATTGTTAGGAAAAATAGATATTATTATTATTAGTGTGAACATATGGTTCGAATAATTGTATTATTTAATATTTAAATAAATCATAAGTGTGCACAAATAGTTTTCATGCACAACTCATAGATAGGGGTGTGGGAGTAAGACTAGGGAATAGAGGAGAGATTTGGGGATAAAATATAAGACTTGTCTCCATGATTATAAGAGCAAGAAATTGTATAAAATGCCCTTCCTATTCAATAGAAATTACTCAATTATTTTCTATATTTTATTTGTCTCTAGATTTTTCCTATTTTCATGTGCTAATCTCAAATTGTTGTTGCTAAATTTTATCATCAAATCTATATTTTTGTTATCAACAATGAACATCATCCAAATATAGTGACATACAAAGGTCTCACATGCACTCTAGGAATATAGAATCACAAAGAAAAAAAAGGTAATAGGAACTTTTCCTTATAATCATGTCTATGGAAAAGAGGCTACCATTCCTTTAAAGCTAGAATTGAATTCATTAGCGCTTACCCGAAGTTGGAATTTGAAGGCAAAGACTAGAGAAAATCAAAATGGTAGAGTTGGCTAATCTTAAAGAACTAAGTAACTCTATCATGATCAAGCTAGGAAAGCATCATCAAACAATAAAGAAATGGTTTGTCAAAAAGGATAGGCCCCAAGTTTTCAAATTTGGGGACTTAGTTTTTAAATGGGATGTTGAAAGAGCTAAACTAGGGTGCCATTAAAATTTTGATGCACTTTGGAGTGGCCCATACATCATCAGTTTGTGTAAAGAGGCTAAATATTTTGAGTTAACTCATCTTGATGGAGGCACACTGCAAATCCCAGTAAATGAGATCTATCTCAAACCCTTCCATTAAGTTTGTTACATCATTCTTGTATATATTAGATTAGTTTCAATTCCTCTAAGTGCGTTGCGTGTATACTTTTTGTTTGTATATATTTATTTCTTCTCGTGTGCTCCCTACGTGTGCTCTTCTTTTGCTTCCAGGATGTCGATCTTCTTCCAGCAATTTCTAGTAGCTTACAGGATTCAAAATAGAGTCAAGAAATGATCCTTCAAGTGACTTCAAGGGTAGTTATTTAAAGTTACAAATCATAATTTCATGATTATATAGTAGACTCCATGCCTAATGGATTCTCTAGGCTACTAATCTCCTTCATCTAGTAGGAAGATGGCCCCAAAATTTGCCAAAACTATTATCCAAATAACTCTCCCAGTTATTTAGATAACTTGTATACATTTTCTAACTCTGAGTTCTTCATTGTATGGTCCACATGCTCAAATATCAATTGGCACATTTCCTTGGGTGAAATTTCCTCATGCGCCCCCTTCTTTTCCCCACATGCCCTTGGGTGCCTCCCCTTCTCCCCTTTCATTTTCCTTTTCCTCTTTGTTCCACTCCTCCCTTGCACGCATCCTCTATGTGTCCACCTTCTTCCTAACAGCTTTTCACCCTACATGTGTGCCTTACACTTGCTTCAATTAGCCAAGTCCCTAGCCCTCACATGCACCCCGTACATTATCTTGTAATACTTGCGCCTTGACCATGTGTGTTCCTTCTCACCATTTTTCCTCATGCGTGTTGCAAGTGCCCTCCTCCTCTTCTTCTTCCCATGCTTCATTCTTCCGCATGCATACCTTTGTGCTTTCCTCTGCACCATTTGTTGCCATGTCATCCTCTGACATGCTTGAGTGTGCCACATGCAACCAGTCAAAGTACACCAACAAGGTGTTAGATCCTTACAACAAATAAACAAGTGACATGTGGTAGAAATGAAAAAACATATGTAGAGTTGGTTATCCTTTGAGTTGATCCGCACACACCACGTGTTTTGTGTGTGCCAAGACTTTGACAGCTTGTATCTTTTGTTACAAATCTCGATCGGTGTGCACATGGACTTATCAGATAGCTATTGACATAGGCTACAATGCTAAACATTCAAATTCAAATTCTTGGTGGACTTGGTAGGTGAGAAATGGGAAAACATCTTTCTGAGAATTAATGAGCAGATATAATTGCTCCAACCACCCAATTTGATATGATATGCCCTCCTTCCTTCTCCTAGGGAAGTGCATTTGATAGATTTGTAGGCATTTGTAAGCATTGAATGCTTCTTGTTGGTGGTTGCATTTAAAATTCAGATTTTCCCTCCTTCTCTTCTTCTTCCATGGATTCATCTATAAATGTAAGAGTTGGGCTCATTGTTAATGTTGTACATTTTGGATCCTTACGCACTTTTGCTAAGGACTTCATATTTTTGTATTTTGAGTTGCAAACCTCTAGATCTAGCTCTTGCATGTGGATATCATCCTCTTTCACCATTATAACAGCTCTATACATTTCTAGAAGTAATAGAAGCATCATTTTGTGACTATTCTTTGTCTTAACATGTTTTCATTCCTTATTCTTTCTTGGCATTGCATGCCTGTTGTGCCATTTCACATCCCTTGTAACTCTTTATTTAGTTGTGTTCCATGAAACTAGTCTAGTAAATATGTTTTAAGTTGTGCTACACGTGCCTAGCCTTCTTTTATGCATTTTCCTCATTTTTACTCAAAACAAATAGTTTTCATCCATCTTTTCTAGTGTTATCACCTTTTAGTGTAGTTTCGTTTCATGTTATCCTTTTATCCCTAGTCCCCTTGCATTATTAGCTCATTTTTCCCTTTTAGCACTAGGAGTAGCAGTAATAATATAAATAGATAGAGGAACTGGCCTTATCTGGATATCCATCCCAAGCATGCAAGGTCCCACAACTTGGGGAAGGTTCCATTGTTGTCACAAACAACTCGGTTCTTCTAGATCTGAGATGCGGTGCAAGTTTGACGACCAACAACAACCAAATGCACATCCCTAACAATTGCATACATAATAACCCAGTTATGTTGCGTTCATTCAATGATGCCATCACTTCCACCCTTAGCACCATCATTCTCCATATTCATGTGGGCCCCGTATCATTCCATAATTATTCTATGTTTTAGAGGGGGAATTTTGGTACAACATGTTGCTTGGCCGACCTTGGATCCACGTGATGGGTTCTGTTCCTTCAACCTTACACTGATGTTCAAAATTTTAACATAAAGGACATAACTATACTATAAAGGACCTTGGATCCATGTGATGGGTCCATGTGATTCGTATCAACCTAATGATGTCCTTATACTAGTTAAGGCATCTACCACCGCTACCACCTCTCCTTCACCCATGGCCCCATCCACCAATGTTGTTACTTCTTCCACACCTAACTCCTCTATTCCCATTGTTGTTGTAGCCTCTGCAGCTAACCCATCAGCTAACCCATCTACTTCTCAACCAATTAATGCTTCTTCCTGCTGTCTAGTAATTCATCCATTCCAGCTACCCACATATCAACTACCGATTCCTTACAAGGTGTTTTTCAGTGTCTCACTCTGGGGACTACCACCTTTATAACATTGACACATTCCTTTCTCCTCAAGAGTATGGTAAACTTCAGCAACACCCCCACTATGATTACAACATAGGTGAGGTCTTCCCTTATGGTCCTCCCCATCTTTGCACCAACTTAATGTATGGGTGACTTGATGCTTCTACCTATTCACCTAATTCACCTTCCCAAACTTGACCATTTTCATCCAACCTTCAATCTCTCACCAACCACTAATTTTCGCACACCTTCCTCTTTCATTGAGCATGAAAGGGCTTTGGCTTTGGTTTCTATGAAAAATTTTGTAATATTTTCATCCCATGCACCACTCGTAAAAATAAATATCACAGTGGTATTGGATTTTCTAAACCATCACCCAAGAAGGATCAATTCAAACTCATTAAGGATGATAAACCTTCTTCGCCTCATTCACCAAATTCACCACCTTCACCTACAGAGTCTATGGATCTAAAATTCATTCCTCCTAAAAAAATTTCATGAACACCATTTCCCTAGGACCTATAACTTATCAACAAGATGGTGAGGCTTCCTCTTCCCTTCCCTTCATATATTCTGACATGATTGATGATGATACACCTTATATTAACATCATTCAATGTCAAGAAGATGAGTCTATTCTCACCTACATTGGTGCGGAAGATTATTATATTCACCATTTGTTACCTTCTGAGACACAAACCATGTTAAATGAATCTACCATCGAAATCAATATTCACACTCGTGTCGACCCGCACATTCTAAAAATAGGCAAATTTTTAGAAGTTGTTGACCAAGAATCTTTTAATTCTTTCCTCCTATGATCATAGCAATGATTTTGCTTGGTCCTACACTAATATGCCTAGTATTGACCCAAACATTATGGTCCACAATATCATAACTATTCCTGAAGTGAAACCCATGAAACATAAGCTGCAAAAATACATCCTCACATTACCCTTCTTGTCAAAGAAGAACTCCGCTTCTTTCTTTTAGTTTCCTTCATCCTACCCATTGATTATCCCCAATGGATCTCTAACATTGTTCCTATCACAAAAACAATAGGGGACTCTGCATTTACAGATTTCCATGACCTTAACTTATCTTTCCCCAAAGATGACTTTCCTCTACCTATTATTGACCAATTAGTTGATCTCACCAATGTCCATGACATGTTATCACTCATGGAAGGTTTCTCGCTTATAACCAAATATTACTTTCCTGGAATATCAACACAAAACCACCTTCATCACTCCTTGGGGACCTTTTATTATCGTGTCATACCCTTTGGCCTTAAAAATATTGGTACTACATATCAGCGAGCTATGACTTATATCTTTCATGACATTATGCATCACATATTAGAAGATTACATTGACGATCTTCTTGCCAAATCCAAACATCAGGCCGACCATATTACAATCCTTAAGGTCATCTTCGATCATCTCATCAAGTACTATGTTCACCTTCAACCTAAGAAGTGTATCTTTGTGGTTCTCTCAAGAAAAATTCTTGGTTTTATCATTTCTTTGCATAGCATTGAAGTTGATCCCACTAAAATCAAGGCTATTCTCCAGATTCCTCCACCCACTAACCTTAATCAACTCCGTAGTTTACAAGGCAAGTTGTAATATATCCATCACTTTATTTCGTAGCTTTCCAACCATTTTCATCCATTTCATCATCTCCTAAAAAAGGATGTCTCTTTAGAATGGGATGGTGAATGCCACAAAGCCTTTGACACCTTAAAAATCTACCTCCTCCAACCACCTATGCTCATTCCACCTAAGGATGACCAAAAAGTTTACCTTTACATTTTTGGTACTGATCATTCCCTGGGTGTCATGTTTTCTCATCATGATGAGCAACATAGGGAGCAAGTGGTTTATTATATAAGTCATACGTTTTAGACTACAAAACTATATATACTCACACCAAAAAACTCTTCTTAGCCTTTGTTTTTGTCACCACTAAACTTCATCATTATCTACTCAACCACAAAACCTTTGTTGTCACCAATACTAACCCCTTATATTACATGTATGTTAAACCCTACTAACATCAACGTTTTGCACGTTGGCTCATGCTTCTTTCAGACCTAGACCTTGAATTCACCCATCAAAATCTATCACAAACCATCTCTCCTTTCTCTTTGGTCTATGGTACAAAAGTTTTCCTACCTCTCAAAGTACAAATTCCATCTCTTCATCTCTCACTCAAAGACATGCTCAATCATGATGATTTTCACCAGGACCATTTTGCACAACTCGAGTTATTAAATGAACTTCATCTTAATGCTCTCGATCACCTCCAAATCTACCAAAAACATATCAAATGTTCCTACGATAAACGTGTCCAAGAACAAACCTTCTAGGTCGGTGACCTCATCTTGAAGGAAAATCAACATGTAACAAAAGAGGAAAAAAGTAAATGGGGAAAATTTACTCCTAATTGGCTTGGACCCTATATCGTTACTCATACCTATGGATCAGGTGTTTATCATTTTTCTTCACTTGAAGGTAAACCCAAACCTGATCCCCTCAATTCCTTACATATTTGACCATTTTATTGTTGAATCAAGTCCTAAATCATCTTATGTCTATTAAATGTTTATCCCTTGAGCACCATTCACCTTCCATTTACCTATTTTAAGGATCAATGAATAAACAAAAATCATGTGATTACCTATCACATTTCAACTTTATCTTATATATGAGCACCACGGCTCTACTCATGGAATTATTCTCATGGATACTTTTCATCTATTTCAATATGGAATCACATGGTATTTCATCACTTAAAACCCCTCTTTCATAGCTAACCCTTGTGAACTATGGTTTTTTCTTCATAACAAGAGCATATCCTTCTCTATATTCTTGTCCATGACCTAAAAGTCAAAAAAACAATTCAAAAGCAATATATGGGATTTTCAAATTCAAAAATCCTTGAGTCAAACTTCTCACAAAAATATAACTCCCTAAAAAGGACATCTAATATTTCTCTCTTGCTACTATAAATAGACTACTCCCTCAAAGGATAGTTATACAATGTCATGTATATTGTACATAGTCTATCACAAAAGAAGACTATTCCTACAAAAATAAAATAAAAATATTCTAAAGCTTCCCTCATCAATCAGCTTCATGAAGACCTCAAGGATATATTCTGTTCATCCCAAATAGACTTCCCACATCTATCAATCTATAAAGTAAAAGCAAAAAGAAAAAATCTAACTTTTTCATCATGGACTTTCCTATTTTGATCTTGGGTCTCTTGCCAAAAAGGCATGTTGTCGCACACCAGGTTATGCTAAAACCAATTTCATTCACCTCACCGCCTTTCCTTTCTAACCTTCTACCTACTCAATGTACGTGTCGTAAATGTAACATTTTGTGATCATGTGACCTTCTTCACCCATAGAACAGTCAATCATGCAACACCTTTTAGGGTCTTCCATTCATAAGCCAATCTTTGGTATGATAGACTCGTCAAGGTTCTTATCAATTAGGTGACACTTTTGTCTCCTCTAACTGTTCACCTCTTTTCTTACTTCTTGATCCTCCTTTACAGGACCAGACCTTCGACACCTACATTCTAGGAATTCCTTTTCCACCAAAATCACCCATATCTATTCACCATATACAACAACCATGCCTAAATGACCTAGACTCAACCATGCCAAAATGACCTAAACTCAACTATGCCTACCATGCCTATACCTCACTCCATCATGCCTACATGACCTCAAATAACTAAATCACCTTGATTCAATCATGCCTAAATGACCTAAACTCAATCATATCTACATGAACTCGACTCAATCATGTCTATTTCACCTAGTTTCCAACATACATAATAAAAATGGAAATTAAAACAAGTACATCATCCATCCATTCAACATCATAATCTATATAAATGGGAGAGTTTGTGTATCAATACATATATACATAGATACAAATACATACCAGTATCTCAAAAAATCTCATATACAATCTCATGTCTTTGGCACACATGCCAATATATATATATATATATATATATATATATATATATCAAAAATCACAATGATCATACAATGTCACATATAGTGACTAATCCTCACCCCACCTAATATCCTCCTATCTAGTCTCACATGTCTCCTCCTCCCTACCTATCACCTACCCTATCAGCATCTCTCCACCCTCCATGGGTCTCGTTCTAATCTCCTCCTGGCCCTCACCTAAGTCTTGCCTCCAATAACTTGTAACCTCTCCCTAGCCCTGTCCATGGGCTCAACGGCCCCCTGTGCTCCCTAAAATGTGAGTCCTAGATCTCATCCACTCACTAGATTCCTACTGGGATCTTTGCTCAGATATGAGGGAAAATCTATATCGGTAATCGTCAAGTGATCCTGATAGTAGCGATCCTCATTCAAGGCATCCCTGAACCTCACAATTGACCTAGTCTGTGATGGTGTCATGGGTTTCACTGCAACCTATTAACTTTTCCCTACTAATAATGGCCTCGACCCCTATCCTGAGGCCTTCCCTCCTACTTGTGCCATAGGACTTTGTCTTGGTGCAGGTGTTTGTAATATGAAACCTTGTCCCTAGGCATGTGGGGGTACATGTACTTGTGTTGTAACTTGTGCTTATAGGGCCACAACTTGTTCGTGTAGTGGCCAACCGATCCTGTAAACCAGCCACCTATGCCTATAGGGCGAGATACTTGTTCCCCATTCCCATCTCCACCCTGTGTGGGTGCTTGTCCCTATGCTACCTAGGCTTGTAGGGCCATCACCTGAGCCTGTAAAGTGGCTACCTATGCCTCGACCTTGTGAGCTATTCAAGTAACAACTGTGATCTATGCCTAAAGGGTGGCTAACTTTCCTGTAAAGTATCCTCTCGCACTATGATAGTGGCTAAATCTAGTTGTCATGGTCTTGGTAGTACCGCCCATAGCTATGCCACCCACCACTGCATGTATCCATTAGTGACATCTACATCATTAATCCATTTATCTACCACTTGCTCCGTGCCCTGTCCGTAACACTCGGATGTGGTGGAGACATGGGTCTCTCCATGTCATCTCTACAATACTATGGGAAAGGTAGGGGCACATCCTATTGTAATCCAAACTACCATTTGACCCTTTCCACAAGTATCATCTCATGCTTCTCTCGGCCCACCATCCCTATATCCATCTTAGTATCTGAAGCTCGTCTAACTCCTTTTCCATGCCTTTGTAGGATGGATAGTCTACATATAGTATCCAAAAATATCAACTACAGACAAGCCCTCCAATCACTTCCTATAGTATGACATATGATATGTGTCCCTCGTCACTCTCAGTTGTCCAAAGGTGACTAGTACCCATCATTTGAAACAACCTCTCGAGCAAGCCACACCAACCAATCATGTCATGGTAAACCAATTGGGTGTACACACATGATGTACTCGTATTCCCAACAAAGTGTGATAAATAAGTACAACACATACCAAATCTCCTCAATCTCCCATAGGCCCATAGCTCCTATACAACTAAACTAGGAAATTTGGTGCCCAAGAAAATCATATCCGCTCCTCGATCATATCTTGTAGCACCCCCATCAATGCTCATGGAAACATACCACCCTCAGAATTTGGAAATATAAAACATCCAACTGCCACCATCATCATCAACATAGATATCCTAGTCTCCTGCGGATAGGCTGCATAAATATTCCACAAGTGAGATTCACCTTGTGATACCTCAACTCACCCATCACCTCACCAAATACCACCACTATCAACTCCACTAATGCCTCAAAAAAATGGAATATACTGTCTCACCAACAATAGGAAGCCACGGGATCCTATATATGTCCTCTAAGGTGATGGTTATCTTGCCCATCGGTAAGTGAAAGGTATTGGTTGCAAAATCCCATCTATCAATCAGAGAGAACATCAAACTATGATCCTGGGCTATATGCCTATAGCATTAGATCGCACTAAGTCCAACCTCATTCATGTGCTCCCACTCCTCCGTGGTCATGCTAGGTTGCATCTGTACTAGTAAGGGTGGTATTTTGTCCCACATCCTCAGTTGATCTCTCACTTGCATCATCCAACACAACCTTGTCAAGACTTGACCACCTCAAATCACCTATTACCCACCACCCAATGCCCAACCACATCAATCACGCCTACCCCCTTTACCTAATTCACCTACACACCTATTGTCCCTTATCATCATTTACCCACTATCTTAGTTCATTTCACCGACTTACCTATCCCACCTCACCAAAATAACATTTTACCCTCTTCCCTCTACATAAATCTTCACCTACCCCTTCCTCACCTATTTTACTTTCCTACCTAGCCCTTCTTTCACCTATTTACTCTTAACCTTAACCATCATCGGTTTCCTTGATAGTCACCGGTCTTATTGACCATCATTGGTCCCTTCTAACCAGCTTTGATCACCTAGACCTTGATTGATGTCGAAAAATCTTGACCAACATCGACCAACCCTCGACCGTTGTATCGGCTCTATCACGACATCAAAACTAAAAAAACCCATCCCCCTTTCTCAAAAATTCACAAAAATTACCTAACACCCTACTCTAACCCACCCAAACCTATCCTAGCTCCATGCCCAAACCTATTTAACCTACATTGGACCTTCTCACCCCTCATTCCCTTCAATTTTACCCATAATTTCAAACTTAAATCCCACCTAAATTTTTAACCAAAAAAAATTTCAACAATACTATATTTTCAACCAAATGAGGGATTTATATCATCTCCTACCTCTAATCGGTGTCTTCTCCATGGTGGTATGTCTAGCCATTGTTCTAATGGTCCATCCAATCCCTCTCCCGCCTCTCATGCCAAAATCAACTCCTCACCTCCAAACCAATCGAATCAATTGAATAGATCTCATGGACCCACCAATCAAATGCCAATCACCTACTACGCGGATCGCCAACTCATCTCATCATCTTTTACTATCATTTTCTACTCCTCAACTTATCCTATGTCATTTTCTAAAAGTGGAAAAGTCAAAATGAATCCATATAAAACAGATTTTTCTTTTTTATCCCCAAATCGACATGATCGACGTCAATCATGTCGTGCCCTAGCCAACCAATGACATCGGTTACACCATAACCAACATTGGTCACCTGACATGCCCATTTGACCCACCCCATGCCTATTTTTCCTAAAAACATTATTGACCAACAAAGTTTGACCTTACCAATACCTATTATACCCTACTCACAAACCTACACTACCTGTACATTTCCTTAACTACATTTTGGGACTTGATTATTTACCTATATCTCATCCTTACATGTACCCTACCCAATATACCCTGACCTGAACCTCCTTTTATGACATTTGAATTCATGTACTCACTATACCTTCTAATGTTATTACCCATGTTGTTTATCCTAATAAACTTTCCTTGCCTAATGACATGATGCTTATCCCGACCATACCTTTGGTACCATGAAAAAAAAAAACCTATTACCTATTCCTACACTGACCTCATTGTGCTTCATGACCATATCCTATACCTTGGATACCTAAATCACTTCAACCTTGTTTGTGTAAACATATTTCCCTTTTGACAATGTCAAGTTTGCATGCTCTTCCACTTGGTACCGTATTACAATCTATATGTGTGCATGTGTTCAATTACCATTAACCTTTACCCAATATGGTCATTACCCATTACCAAAAATTAGCATACCCTTACCTACACCCACCTATCCTCATTCTCTTCACTTACCCATTTATCAAACCACTCACCGACTCAGTTTAACATCTCATCAGTTCTTGGTTTAAGGGGGATCACTTCCACCCGCACTTGGGAAACCTAACTTTCACTCATACTTGGAACATCGACTTCCTATTTTTTTCAGCATCGCTTATCAATACAAGCTACATGATAAAAGGGGGTAAATGTAGACACCAAATTTAGGTCACACTCCCCTTGGTCCCCTTTCAATTAATTAACGTAATGTGTTCACCTAACGATGACCCCTTTACCCTGCATTCATATTAATCTAATTACTTATAATTGAATTAATGTTCATCCTAACATTATTAATTAATTTAATTACTTTAATTAAGTTAATTTACACATCACCTAGACACCTCACCCTGGACCCATTCCAGGGAATTTAACTCACAGTGACCAAGTCATCACTCTCAACACTAAGTCATCACTCCCAGTGTTGAGTCACCACTTAACCTAACTAATTGAGACTTCTTCCAAAAACCTAATTGGACTTCTTCTATGACCTTCCTACCTTCTCTCATGTGAAATCCACTTCCCTAAGAGGACTCAATCAAGAGCATGCCAAAAATAGTAAAGATCTACCTATTTTTGGTAAACCTAGGATTTCTCACCTTAACCAATGTTGGTTATCCCTCAACCAACACCAATCACCTTAACCATCATTAGTTACCTTATATACCCTTTTACAACTCTTTACCCAGGTTGGTCATTTTGAGTTTAGAGATTTCTATTGCATTTAAGCATGAATCAAATTCTTCTAAGCATCCAAACAATGAGATATTCTCAACCATAGGCCCAAGCAAGCACCTGATGCTAGTCCCAAGCAATCTCGGGAAGTATTGTCATGGAACTAACCACAAAGTTCTTCACGAATCAACCACTTCCTTCCTTCACCTACCAAACCTACAAATGCAAGTAAGTATACTTGATTTTCATCATTTTGTACTTGATTAGAGTGTAGGTTCATTATATTTTGTTATTACATCTTATTCCTTCTTGCATTCCTATATCCCCATCTTCTTACCAATCTACCCATCCAACCACCCATGACCTTCTAGCTATCCCTACCTGACCTCTATGCATTCCTGAGTCACCTTGGCATTATTACAATCCCAAAATTCCTCCTTCATCCTCTGTGTAATCACAGAGAAGTCCAAAACTAATTTTATTTAATTACCACCAAATTACCCCTACGGACATTGGTTACCTTAACCGTCGTTGGTCTCCTCTTATCTTATATTGGTCATAGTGCTTTTTAATATTCCCTAGGACCAATCAACCCTTAGTCTACCCAAAATTACCCCATATCTCACTAGAACCTCCCCAAAACCTCACCCAAACCTGATACCCCACCTACAACCTCACAATAGACCTTCCCAACTCTCTGTGCAGACATAGAGAGAGCATGGACACCCACTTTTGACATTCTACCATTTCCCACAGTAACCGATATTGGTCATCCTAAATGGCCATCGCTTATATCCGTACTCAACATCGGTCACCCTAACCGGCATTAGTCTCGTGCACGTAAAACTCTCTTAGACCAGAAAGATTCCTAATCACCCAAAATCAACCCAAACTTCACCAAATCTTACCCAGACCCCATCTATGACCCTCAGACCACCTACCCAACCTGTAACCTAACTCGAGACATTCACTAGTGTAGTTACTAATAAATTAATTGGATTAACGTGGATATTAGTCCAAGACACCTAAATTAGAACAATAGCATTAGATTCTATTATTTTCATGTTTAGTTATTTTATATTGAATTATATATCAGTGGATTGATAACCATGAAGGAAGTATCACACTTATTGGATCTAGCTCACTTTAGGCAATCCACTAACTTTTGTTATTAATTGTATCTTGTGGTCTTGCTTTGTATTACAGGTAGTTCCTCCTAGCCAAAAGGAAGCTCTTCAAGGTAAGCTGGATCAGAAATCAGAAATGTGTGCACTCAACCTTCGACCAACGTAATAACAGGTATTCCTCCATGACCTTTTTAACTTATTTACTTTATCATACAACAATTCGATGAAACACTTGGAGAGAACCTTACTCAAGTCAGGATGGATATGACCCTCATATCTACGGATTATATTTTGAATCAAATCTTTTGAATTTCCTCTTTACCTATAATTATCTTAGATCATAACCCCATTGTTTTAAACATGATGGATCTTGAGAATAAAACTCACTCCTCTTTCAAATTTCAAAAATGTGGCTTGATAGCATGGAGATAAGGGTAAGAGTCAAAGAGTGGTGGTGGAGTATTGAATTTGAGTGGACTACTCAATTTAAATTCATCCAAAACTTAAGAATGTGAAATAGAAGGTTAAAATATGGAACAAGATGGTCTTCAGGAATTTCTTCTTATAAATAAATAGGTGAAGGATGAACTTTCCTCTTTGGAAGAAAGGGTTACTACTAAGGGAATATCTTTGAAGGATTATTACCTTGAGAAATATTCTATCTTAGTTCCATAATCTTTGTGCAAGAGGAAGAATCTTACTAGAGACAAAATTCTAGAGATCTTTGGTTAAAAAAGGGGAAAAACACAAAATTCTTTCAAATGATAGCCCTCGAACATAGAGCTCATAACAAGATTTTTGAAGCTTCCTTGGATGATGAGTCAATCACTTCCAACTGGATATCATCAAAGCTAAATATTTGGCCTTCTAAAGCTCTTTAAATGATACCACTACTTTATTACTTTTTGAGGCTATCCCTAGTAATCTCACTCTATTGGAAGACTTCCTCGACCTCATTAAGCCTAAAACTATTGAGGAAATTCAAAAATTAGTTTTCTCCCTTGAAGGAGATAAGTCCCCTGAACCTGATGGCTTCTCAACAAATTTCTATCATAAATTTTGGACATCTTCTCTTATATCTCCTTAAAGTGTTTAATGATTTTTTAGAATTGGTAAGCTCCTTAAAGAGATCAATAATACTTTTATTGTTTTTTCCCTAAAAAAAGGTGCCAAGGACTTTAATCATTTTAGACCTATCATCCTTGCTAATGTTCTATACAATATTTTCACTAAGACAATGGCCATCTAGATTCAGCCTCCTCCTTCCTGATTTGATATCTAAGAAACTAGGTGGATTCATCAAAGGTAGGCTTATTCAAGATGGTGTGGTGATGGTACATGAGACTATATATTATATGGATAAAAGTAAAAAGGTTGGATGGTGGTTAAATTAGACATGAATAAGGCCTTTGATACAATCTCTTAGACCTTTTTTGACAAGATTATTGATAAATTCGGATTCTCTCCCCATTTTAGAAAGATCATCCACTCTTGTATTTCTACTCCTAGGTTCTCTATCATTGTTAATGGATCTCCATGGGTGTTTTACTAGTAATAGAGGAATCAAGTAGGGGGACCTATTTCCCCTCTCTTATTCATTATCATGGTAGATACACTCAATTTCTCCATTACTTATAGTTGTCTCTTTGGATTATCTCAAAGGTTTTAAACCTTCAACCTTCAGGATCATTATCTCTCATCAGCAATTTTCTGATGACACTATCCTTCTTTTGCTTCCATCCTCCTGAAGCTAAAACTATGATTATATTAATAAGCTTTATGAAGATGCTTCAGGATAGAAAATTAATTTTGATAAGAGTTATATCTATTTTTTTAACACTCTCTTCAAAGAGCAAAAAAGATTGCCCAAATTTTAGGTTGTGAGATCAACTCTCTCCCTACAACCTATCTTGGTCTTCCTCTTGTACTAATAAGATATCTATGAATTTTTGGAACTCTTTTCTTGATAGGTTTCAAAATATCCTCACGGGTTGGAAGGGTACTATAATCTATAGTGCTTTGAAAAATGTATGCTCATCAAAAACACATTGTAGAACCTCCCAATTTATATCATGTCTCTATTTTAATTCCCTTCTATTGTTATTGACAGAATTGAGATAATTCAAAAACACATTTTATGGAAAGGAATGGAGGAAGAGAATAGATTTCATTTGGTAGCTTGGGAAAAATTTTGTACTCATAAGAAGGTGGGTGGACTTGGCATCAAAAATATTAAAATCATGAATACAACTCTCATTTCTAAGATGGGTTGGAGACTCATAAAGGAAGCTCATCCTTGGACTGATATTATTTGTGCCAAATATCTTACTCAAAATACAACAATGAGCTTCTTGAATGAGGATACTCTTCCTTCAGATCACTTTTCTGGAACAACCTCACAAAGATCAGAAGGGGACTGGATAAGGGATGTAAGTGGCAGCTTGGAAATGGAGAGGATATTCACTTCTGGAAGGAAAATTGGGTGGACTTCAAGGGCTTAAAAAGTAACAATGACTAGGAACAACTTCAAGATAGCCTCACTGCAAAACATGGGTATAAGGTCAGAGACTACATGACTTGTGTTGATGGTATGCTTTAATGGAAGGTTTTGCACACTGATAGGCCCACCTTTAGAAGCCTTATTGATGGAATTCACTAAATTATCTCTAATATTCAAATTATCCAAACTCATGCTAGAGATGAATTTATTTGGGTTGACTCTTTTGATGGTTCCTACTATGTCAACTCAGGATATCAGGTTTTCTCTGGTGAAGTTAGTTGTGATTTTAACTAGAGAAGTATTTGGCATAAAGATATTACCCCCAAAATTAATCACTTTTTATGGCAGGTTCTTAACAAAAAAATTTTACAATTGACAATCTGATCAAGAGGGGCTCCACCTTTCCTAATAGATGTTATCTTTGCAAGGAAAGAAGCTGAAACTATTCACCATCTCCTTCTTCACTCCCCTTTTTCTTCTAGTCTTTGAGAGCTCATCCTTTCTAGATTTGAGGTTGTTTAGACCTTCCCAAAAGACATTATTCATGCTTGGGAGTAGTGGTATCCTCCTTTCAAACACAACATTCTTAGAAATATATGGAGGCTTATTTTCCCCATGTCATTTGGAGAATTTGGAAAGCCAAAATTCCCTCATCTTCAGGAATACTAAATGCATAGAAAAAGACTTCTGAAAGAGATTACCATTGATATTAAAGAAAATATTTTGAAATTCAAACCTCCTAAGAACCAAAGTTTTCCTAAAAGTGAGGAGATAATTCTACTTAATTGGAGCATAGATTTAGAGAACCTCCAAGCAAGTCCTACCACTATTGACAGATCTCTAATATTCAATGGATCCCCCACCGGTTAATTGGTGCAAACTTAATTTTGATGGTGCCTCCAAGGGAAACCCTAGTGCAGCTGTGGGTGGAGGTGGGATTATCAGAAATCAGTTTGGCAAGCTTATTGTTCCTATGTTGGTCTATGGGGTCCCAAGACCAATCACTATGTGGAGGCTCTAGCTTGCATTATGGGGGCTAAGAGAAGCTAAAAAGCATAAAATCTCCAAGCTCATAATTGAAGGTGACTCTCTTAATATTATTAATAACCTTAATGGAAACAACCCCCCTAATTAGACCATTAAGGACTTCATCCAAGAGGTAAAAATATTTGTAATAACTTTGATAATGTTAGCATTTTCCATACTTATAGAGAGGGCAATAAAACAAAGACTCCTTTTCTAACATTGGTGTAATTAGTAATCATTATAAGTGTTGGATCATAAATGAGGAAATTCCAAAGATTAGTGAATGATATTATTATCAAGGATGCCCTAGACAATTGTCCCCATGGATATAATACAAGCCTCGGTTTGATGAAATTGCCTCTCTCGCCAACATGAGTATCCCGCACGCTTGAGTGGATCCTTCACCCAAAAATATTTCATGGATTTTTATTAGTCATTTTATCTCTATGATTTTATTTCTCATTATTTTCCTTTTTTCCTGCTAATCCCTTATTTTCCGGTGACTTGCACTATGTTATCATGAGGGGAACTCCTTGCAGATTAAACTTGTCTTTGATCCATCTTTGGCAAACCAATGGAAGTTTTGGAAAGCATTGGATGTAGATGGCTTCACTATGTTAATTCAGAGGATTAAGGGTTTTGATAAGCATATCTCCATTCTCTTTTCCAAACATTGAAAAATAGGTTTTTAATTTCAAAGGAAAATATTTCCCAATCACGGAGAATTTGATCTCTTTTTCACTTGGGTTGGGCTCGATGGCATTAATTTCTATAAAAAACAAGTTTGACAAGGATGTAGAGGAGAATAAATTTCTCCAGGGCTCTGAAAAATGCAAATTGGCAAGGCAGGTATTGTCTGCTCCTCTATTCCAGCCCCCTATGATGATGTTTCCCGAATGGTGGTTAGGTATGTTACTCTTGAAGGATTTTTTTCTACCCTACCCCTTCACCATTTGGTGCTCTTGAATCATTTCATAAGGTTTCTTAGGGTTATTCTTCATACTACATTCTTCATTCTCTTGAAAAATCTATTTAGGAGGTTCATTCCCATAAGAGAGTTATTCCCCTTCACCAAGGTGTAATTCTCCTTCTTCACCTATATTGTCATGACATGGTTGATAATATCCCCTCAAGCTCCATCCCCCTCCATGAATCCCAAAAAACTAAAATACTTAGAAATCCTTCTCCCCCCCTTCCAAAAGGGTTCTCATAAGCACTTTAAAGGTAAATACCTTGATGTGGCGGAAAACTTGCTCACCATTAGCCAAACTGACCTCCCTCAAATGCCAAAACTTAGTTTTAGGGCCCACCTGTTAATTCACAAGCCTCGGGGGAGGATGTGCCTATCATGGTTAACATTGGTAATAAGGAGAAGCAACCCTCTAATATGGAAATTGAGGAAAATTTTACATAACTTAATAGGACTCAAAAGGAACCGGATCCCCACTCTTGAGAAGATTGTCTCTAAACAAATCAACCACCTCAACATGCAGCACACTTTTCTTGAGTTTTTGCATATTCAAGTTAAATAAATTTGTGATGTGAGTGGTATTCCGAGAATATTTGAAAAGGTGAAAAATCTAAAAGAAGGTGTTCTCCTCCGGTGGCAAGGACCCAATGATGAAGACTGCCTTGGATCTCTTCACATCTCTGGAGGAAGTGAAAAAAATTTTTCAAAATGTCTCATGTAATTGGACCGAGATCCTCCTTGTTATTTTTTTGATTTTTTTATTTTATGTTGGTTGTGTAGCTATTGTTGGGTTGTTATTTGTCTGTTGTTTTAATTCTTTGTGGAAGACTATCTCTACCTTTGTTTCTTTTTGTATATTCCGTCTTATAGGCCTTTTTTGGGGTGTGTCCCCACATATCAAAAAACCACGTTGTTAATTTCTATTAAATTTGGTTGTTAGGCATTTTTCTGGGGTGTGGCACCCACCTATCAAAAAAACATGTTGTTACTCTTAATTATCTAGCCTTTGGGATATTTGTACCACGGGGTATGGTCCCCCCAAAACCATTTACCATTAATAAAAACATTTATTGTTGTATTTTTGTATTATTTTGTATCAGCATAAAATACATCAATAGTGAAATCATAATGAAATAAAAAACATCATATTGTACTTACAATATTACATTCATAATCGGTGGTGATTTCAGCTTTACAACATTTCAAAAACAAAAAGTACGCTATAAAAAAGCAGCACATATTCATATAATGGATGTTAAAACCTTGGCGTTAAAGTACATAACAATATTGTAATTAGTCATAAAATACAACATGACTTTAAATTCCTTGATCAGTTACAAAGTAATACTTTCACCTTTGATCAAATACAAGTACATTTATTACATCATATAAATCAATACAATATCAATCAAGTATGACGTAATCCAGATTTTTACCCTTTTGTATTACTTTTCAAAACCTACAATCTGAAAATAATAATTTATATATGGTTAGCTCAAAATAACTTGTATGAAATATCAACTCCTAACATGTTAAATAATGATTCCAATTAATATCATAAGTTTATCTTAAAAGACTATTGAAGTAATGTGTGCTCCTTATGTAGGAAAATCAATAACGATTAATATGATCTAATGATGTTTTCTAAGTTATTCAACACCTTTCAAGATCATTTATTAAGATTCTTATGGCTATGTTAATAATGACCATGAAAATTTTGATAATGCAACAAAATTATCATTAAATTATTCCCTTTAACTCATTCTAATCTAAAACCCATCATGACTTACTCAAAAAAAGGAGAAACTCAGTGTCTTTCCAAGAAGATAATTTCTTCTACTACAACATCCATCATGTCATATAATTTCCCCAAGGTAAAGTTAACTTTTCTCTAATCCAAGGTTTAACAATCAATTATTTCCATTATAAAATAGTCATGATGAGCTAACAAAGATTTTCATTTATATAATGTTCCATTCATAGCCTTATAATTTCATAATAAAATTCAATCGAATAGCAATATAAACACATCATAAAACTCCACTAGAACATATGGTAAGCTATTCAATTCAACAAAGATCAAATAATATTTTTAAGATATCCACAAAAGGGTATTCGTTACTCCTACCACTTCAAATATTACTGTAAGTAATATATAGAACAAAATGTACGAGACAGATCTCATGGGTTGATATTCTATTGAGGAATCATCTCTACTATTTGATATTACAAAGAAAATTTCCCCATAAACTCACGTGAGAATGAAGGGACAATTATTTTTAATAAATTTACACGAACCTTCCCATATCAAATACAATGTTTAGGACAAGGAACTCTCTTTTGGGATAATAAGTAACTTTTACTAGAAATTCTTAATGCCTCGTATTTCAGCTAAGTATCGTTATCATTAAATAACAAACACCAAAACCATAATATCACTTCCTAATTTTCCTTATACAAAAATATTTTACTAGAAAGACATTACATCCTAAACCCTTGAAATGGTTTATACCCACAACCAAGTCAGTTTCCATTCACTTCACATCCACATGTAGACGGAGTGGTAATTCCTTAATATCAAAGCGATGTAATAATTAATACAAACTAAGAATTTATAATTACATTACTTACAACACTTATCATATTCGAAATCAATATAAATAAAACACAATGCTCAATACCCGTTTGGTTTCGAATGCAAAGATTCCCTATTTTGAAGATATCGATATGGAGATATCATTTTTATTCCACATTTACTAAATTACCAAAATGAGGGGAGAAAACGATTTATGCAAAGTATTATGTGTTTATCTATCAATTTGAAAATGGGAAAGATCACACATAGAAAAATAACAAGTTATCTCATTTAAATATCACACACAGAGCAAGAACAAGCTAACTCTACCATGTTCATAAAAATTGAACATTTACAATAGGAAGGGGGTTGATATCCATGCCTATGATAAAATATCTCTGCAAATATTTTTTTGTATTTCCTTGCAAAAATATTCAAAGCAACAATCCAGTAAGTTCGCACTATCCTCCCAAGAACAAGAATTATCCCAAAAATGAAGAGCATATTTTGTTTAATCTGGAAGATTAGAGTTGATAATATTTAGAATAGCATCTGTTCCCACATTGACAAGTATTTGATACATTGGAACCCTCCTAATCTCAACTGGCACAATTTGAACTTTGATGGGGATTCCAAGGGTAATCCTGGGATTGCTGCAGGGGGAGGAGTGATTCAAGATCATAGAGGCCATCGATTCTGCCTATCTTTGGTAAAATGGGGATACAAACTAACCATTAGGCTGAATCTTTGGCTGCTCTTTGGGGGCTTAGAATTTCTTGGACATATAACATTCATAATATTATTCTGGAAGAAAACTCACTAAATATTATTAATCATCTAAATCAGTCTTCACCTCCAAGATGGTATATCAAGGATTTCATCATGGAATCTATAAGAATTTGCCAAACCTTCAAAAATATTTGAATCAAGCACACATACCGAGAAGGAAATAAGGTTGCTAATGAATTGGCCAATTATGGCATAAATAATAATCTAATTATTTGGGATAATGTTAATCACATCCCTGAGAAGGTACAAAGCAAAGCATTCAAGCAGAAATTTATGGGCACTCAAGTATGGAGTAAGGATAATGATTATTTGAGTGGGCTTTAGAGGAGATAAAAGATTTCCCATGAGGGAAATATCAAATAAGCTACTTGTGCATTAAATTTCATCACTCCCAACATGTGTGCGGGTTTCTTAATATCCGGAACAGGTAGAAATACAACTGCATTTTATACAGCAGTTTAAACAAGGGTTTCGAGGACAAGAGTTGTAAGCATTTTAGAGAGGAAAAAATGGGAGGATCCCCATGCCAGGTTGAACCCAGTAGTGATCCGGAATGGAAGAGAAACAAGGAGCTGTGGAACCTCCTCAAGCAAGGTGGAATTACAAACTTCATTGATCGAATTCAGGGGCACGATCAGAGCATTTTGATCCAATTCGCTATGGATTGGAAGGATTAAAAAGTGGAGTATGGAGGACATAAAATACCCATTAATGAAGAAATAATTGCCAAAGCTACAGGCCTGGAGATGGAAGGCTTCCATTTCTTTAGCAAGAGGATCAACAAAAAGGCTGAGGAGAAGAATTTTGCTACTGATAACGAGGAGCTGGTTTTTGTTACTGTGGGTTTGAGGGTAAGTTCTATCCCATCGCCCTTTGATGAAATCACCCGTATGATGGTCTGGTACATATATTTAGAAGGGAGATATGTTACAGTTCCTATTAAACACCTAGTGTTCCTTAACCATTTCCATAGGCAAATCACTATCTTTTTCTCGCATTATCTTTTGAACTCCCTCAAACGCTCCATCTTGGAGTTTTATAAGCATACCCGTGCTACCCCCCTACATCAAGGTCTTATATTCTTGTTGCACAAGCTCTATGTTATTAAATACCCTAGTCTCCCTTCCTCCCCTAGCATTTTTCCACTCTTTCCCACCACCACTACCCCCACCCCCATCCTTTCCACCACGTCCAAGCCTAAAACAAGGAACCATAAGAAGCTCAAATTGGACACCCCTGTTTCGGGCAGAGTCCTTCGTAGCAATAAGGATTTGGAAGTTGTCCAAAACCTATTACACATCAATAGTGCAGGCCATGAAGAGGCCTTACAAAAAGATGGAAACAAGTACTTCCCAAAGGCTGGAAGCCTTAGAGAATGAGATGATGAAACTGAATGAAGAAGTGCAACATTTGGCCAAGAAAAAAGGCAAAAGGAAGATGGAAGATGATACTGATCTTGACAATAAGCAAGTTGAGGACATCTACAAAAAGCTTAACTCCTTAGACAATCATCTGGGGAGAGCAAAGGATCACCATGAACACAACATGGAAATTTTTAATGCAATCAGTGATTTCCTTGAACAACATGTTCGTAGCATTTTTGTGCTTAGTGGGATCCCGAACACTTTGTGGGGAACAGAACAAGGAGAGCAGTCAAACCATAGAAAATTTGGATGCTAAGGACCCCACACACATGACAACGGTGGCTCTCTTTACCTCACTACAAACTATTAAATCTAGAATTATCAGAGCTACCAAGAAGTAAAGGAGGTCTTTGTTGCAGATGTTGATCTTCATCGTTCCTTTTGTTGTTTTTTGGTTGCATTGTTGCAGCACACACACACTATTTTTCTCTTTTGTAGTAACTTTTTGGTTACGGTTGGCTTTAACACCTATTCTGGATGTTGATCTATTTTTGTGGAACCTATTAATGTTTTATCTGGCTTTTAGGCCCTCTATGTAAATAGGGTATAGTCCCTTCAAAACTATTTACCATTAATTAAAAAAATCTAGCAATTCGCACAATAAACATACCCCCAAATTCTTAGTACATATTAACAAAATATCATTTCAATGTTAAGGTCACCATCTATACCTTCATTGTTATTTTGAAAAAAAAATCCTATTTTTATCAAAATTGTAGGTAACTTCCTTAATGTCATGCACAACTTGCATAACATATCTTCAACAAAACAATGCAAAACCCCAAATACATGTGAAGTATATTCTTGAAGAATATTTACTTTTTCGATAAATTGGGCCATTGCATTCAATGCCTTAACTTCCGCAGTGCCACATAGTGGCCAAAATTATTTCTTTCCCTCCAAAATGGCGGTGGTGATTTAACGAACGGTCCAAGATCTTTTAATCCAAATAATTAAATTACCTAAGATCTGTATGGGTTTGGTTCAATGATCACTCCATAATTATTAAATAAATATATGCAAATGAATATGATCGATGACCATATTGTTAAATTAATTCAATGTTAGATGGGTCGATTAAATCAGTTGAATCAATTAATTAAACAATAAAATATCAAGGAGTATGGTCAAAGACCATATCATTGCAAAAAAACAATCAACCTATTAACCAATTTTACACACATGGAAAAATTGGACATTGGGGTCCCATTACAATCAAATTATGACATTGGTCGTAGGGACTCGCGTTCGGTTATCATGGAGATAACACGATTAAAATAATTAAAATTTCTATAGGTGAGCTCACCTAGCATTAACCGAGGTTAAATTGAGCTCAACTCAATGATAACTCGGTGTTAGTGTTATCCAATTTTACGCACATGGAAAAATTGGAAAACAGGGCCTTATTACTATCAAATCACGACATTGGTCCCAGGGACCCACTTCTGGTCATCAGGTGAGATCGCTCAATTTTTTTTTTTTTGGTATGCGAGCCATCGAGGAGTTTGATAAGCTTATCTCGCTTGGTCGAGCTAAAACAGTGTCAAATCGGGAATAAAGAGACGAGTCATCAAAGGAGTTCGTGCCTTGTCCTAACTCGGTCATAACTCAGATCACAAGCCTTAGATGAGTTCATGAGTAGGAAATGTAAGTTCGGTTGTCCAACTTTGGCTTGTCATAAAAGAGTCTCAATAGGAGCATAGGATGTTCCGATGGTTGGCTCATTGAGGCAGAGAAATGACGAGATTGACTCAGTTTAATTCAACATGGAAAGATCGATGCTTCCTCGTTGGAATATGAACTCAATTTTAATGACTCGACGGAGACAATAGCATAAATGACCGAGCCCGGTCTTGATAAGATAACCCACAAAGAGAAATCATGTCGAGTTCGCGGTGAGTCATAGTTAAAGGAATGAGTTGACCACCATACATAGAGGTTGATATGATGTTGCTCGCAATGAGACCAATGGAGCTCAAGCTTGGACTAATAAAACACAATGCATAGAGTTGGATAAAATGTGAGAAACGAGATGAAAGTGGAGGTAACACACCTACTTCACTAGCTTGCAGCTTCATCTATAACCACCATATCGAACCCATGGGCTAGGTGCTGGAATAACTTCCAGCCATTACTAGAAACAGTAGTGAACACAATCTCAGCCTCATTCGCAAAACTTGCCTCAAGATTTGATCGAGCTTCTTCCATGGAAGCGACTTTCCAAAGTGAAAAGGTGAGACAACTCAACTAAAACTTTATCTCGTTCTTCTACTACAATGCAAGATTTTACAACAACTGATCACGGCTGTGGTCGCATGCAACAAGAACATCAGGATCAACACCAACGGTTCCTTGGGATCACCCTGTGGCAGCTGTCACAATTAACTCTCTCTGGAGGTGATTGTTTTTCTGAGATAAAGTTTACTTCTCTACCATGTAGCTGTTGTGTGAAGCCAATTCAAATTGCCAAGTGAAGGCACGATCATGGCAAGAGAACGATATTTCGCACATGGGAAATATTTCACTTGATTTCCAAGTGGATTTTTATGAATGGCAGGCCAAGCTGAAAATCCCGCTACCGGCTGTGGAAATTGCGGAGATAAGGAACAAACTTGCCAAGGTTGCGGCAAAGCTGAGGCAGGGGCCCGTGGATTAACTTTACCAAGCCCTTATGGGGAGATTTGGAGCTGTTATGCCAGTGTGGAAATATTGGTTTGGAAAACCATGACCAAAATTCCGTGAAGGGGAGATTCGGGAAAACACCGCCAAGCGCGAAAATATTAAGATGGAAAAAATGATCGAATTTCGCACGGGCCATGTAAATAGGATCAGAGCACGTTGTGTGAGTCAAGAATGACGCCAGGTTGGAGGAATGAGTCAAACACCGAGTGGAGCGGCGAGTGCATGGAGATCAAAGGATGCGTGTTGCATGGACTGTGGATTGGGTTTCATAGATCATACGAGAAAGTGTCTCCTTTCATACAGATCCACCCTTGTTAGGATTCCACTAAACTTTCAGACTTTGAATCGGCTAAGATAGCTCCACGACCTTCTCCTCATCCTCTCGCTGTCAGATTCGAACTAATGTGGTCGCGAGACGAGATCAACCACAGCAAAGGCATGCACATGCAAAGACAAGAGAAGTCTTTTGAACGCTTCCAGCAAGCACTGCAGGAAACAAATATTCACTGCCGTATACAATGGATTGGAGTCATGCCATTCAAGGCTTCATAAAATTTGCCCGAACCAGGAGATGAAGGTTTGAAACGGTGCAGAATGAAACGATTCATATTGCTCAGCATGTTTTCTCCTAGAAACGAATTGAATGTGAAGGTCAACTCTGAAATACCTGGCCGCCATTTTGTATGCCACATCTTTGTCAGTGTAAATGGTCTCTTTGAAAAACTCTATGGACAGTACGCAATATTTATACCCTTCCATTATGTACGTCCAATCAGACAATAACAATATTCTTTTACCAGGTTCAGAGAAGCCTGTTTTTAACAATGGACGATTATACTGTAGTTTCAAGTTGTTTTTATCTAGCTCATTTCTATCAGCTTTTATCCACGACTAAGGAAGAATTCATATGGTTGTTACTGTACATTTTTTCCAAGGTCCTCTTGGCTGCCCCAGTTGTTCAATGTATTTTTTTAAGGGCTTATTTTACGTGTTGCAGATTGTAACATAAAGGATCTTTTTAGTTTCTGAAAAAATGAGTATATTGTGTAGCTCACAGCTACCCATTCCATACTAAGATCCCAATAGTGGCATAATTGTTGGTTGGAGCCTAGATTGCAGAGTGCACTACCAAAATACCGAAGGTCTCTTTGTCCAAGAATCAGTCTTAAGGGTGTCTATCGACATGTTATGGGCATGAACCTGGGTCATCATCATGGCAGCATTAGGTCTTTATTGATAATGGCATTTTCTCATCGTTTGGAAGGTACAAATTGTGCTTATTATGGAAAATCCAAAACATTCTTACTACAAGTGTTATATGATAAGGAAGAACCATGAGCATTGTGGTAAAACCATTCTTTTTAGAAATATTGGGTTAAGCTCGGTATTCAAGTGAGTTTGAGCCCAGGAAAGGTAAGATCGTTTGCTGGATGAAGAGCTCGGTGACTTCGCAAGGAGCTCATGGTGATGTTTCATGAAGTTTGAACGTGGAATGCATAAATGGTCTCGAGTTAACAGAGGAAAATGATAAGAATCGAGTTTGATAGCTCACCATTCAAAGGACTCAATGCAAAAGAGTGCGATTACCAAAGCAAGGAAAGAGTTAGTGCGAGGTCAAAATTGAGTGCAACACCGAGTTAGAGGATTCGAAGCTCACCGAGTTGAGATTTGTGCAGACTCTATCCACATGGACCCCCCTCCTCTTCAAGTCAAACGGGTCAATCGGGGGTCCCAACATTATGTTAATTAAATTAATATTTTTATTTAAATATTTTAATAATAATATTTATTATTATTATTTAAATATTCTTTTAATTAATTGAGAAGACTAGGTCATCAGGTAATTAATGACCCATGATGGAACCTTCTCAGGTAGTTCAACTAACTGCAATAAATACATCATGGGCCTTCATTTTAGGAATGCAATTATGACCATTTCCTCTTCTTTCTCACATATTCTTCTATAAATGTAAGTTGGAAGCTCATTTCAAAGGGTTCCAACAGTTCGCAAAAAGTTGACAGCTTAGATATCTCGGTGAGTGTATACTTTTCAAGAATCCTCTCTCTCTTGCAAGTTGTTCTTGTGTGTTGAGAGAAATTTCAAGCCTCCTCTTCAAGACTAGAATGGTAACTATTGCCTCTTCTGAATGTATGATGCATTGTGCATGTTATTGAAGCAATAAAAGTGTGTGTTTTGTGACTAATCTCGGTCCTTTCATCCTTTTATGCTTCTTTGTGCCTTTCTCGTACTTGCAGGTACACTGTGCAAGTTTAAGTTTCTATTGCAGGTTCTTGGAGTTCTGTGCTTATCGAGTGGTGGAGTATTGCATGCAGTTGAGTTGTGGTGTCTGTTCACCCTTCTTGAGTTCATCCTTCTTCACTGGGAAACTGGTATATTTCTCGTCTGATAAAGTTTAACAAAGGGAACGCGTGTCTCTTAGTCTGTGGTATCCTGTACCCTCTCTAAGTTGCAGTAGGTGAAGTTGACCTGTGGTGCACACACCCTCTTCAAATTAACCCTTCCTGAATCTGAAGACACCCTTTATCTAGTGCATCACCATCCCTAGTATAGTTTCATTTCTGTAAATCTCTTTCCCTAAAACCCCATGAAAATGTTAGCCTAGGACTAGATAATCATTTTTGTTACACTAGGAGTAGTACAACACTTAGTTTAGGAAGAGGAAGTCGGCCTTCTCTGGAGGTTCACCTCGAGCCCAAGTCCCACATCTTGAGAGGTGATCCCATGTGTCCCAATCACACCGAACGTCCTATTCACATCCTGGCCATTCGGAGGGTGTAGTGATTTGGTGACAACACTATTCAAGGCTCACAAATAGTACAAGAATGCATTATGTCCGTAAGGCTTTACGAGCACCGAGAATCCTATTCCAAGTCCCGTGGAATCGGAAGTTGAAATCACTCATGGTGGCTTAAGATTTCCTGTTTGATAATGAGACACCTCTAAAAGATGGAACTCTAACTTTTGTGATGTCAAACACTTGCCACCGTGCTAAAACTATTGGCACGCTCGGGCAGAGAGTTGGTACTTCTCCTCTCACTTACACAAGTCAAAGTACCTGGTGACTCTATATCTCTGGATTCCAAATCTCAGTGCAGTAACTTATGCAAAGAATTCAGATAAGAGCTTCTTCAAAGAAAGGAAAGTATCAGCATATCGAACTTTCCTTATCTCCTCCAAAGAGAAGCAAAAGAGGCATTTCCACATCCCCAGTTACAGATTTACCTAGTAGGGGTCATTCAACTCCTCCTTACGGAAGATTTCCTCCACCCAGGAACAATCAACCTTTCGTTGCTATGGCGAGGAACCAAGTTTTTCCCCCTTTCAATGCAAGCAGTCCTCTCATGTTGGCTCAACGTGACCCGATACCTGTTGCGGCACTCAAAATTTACCCTTCTACATGGGGGAAACTCACATTACTCTAGTGGAGCATATATTTGATGTAGCCAAAGATCTCGTATGCAAGACATAATATCACAGAAGACAACGTTGCAGTTAGACTTCTTGCTACCTCTTTCAAGGGAAAAGCACTTCAATGGTTTCACGGGTTAGGTGTTGGCACTATAACCACTTGGGACGAGTTGGGAGAAAATCTATGTAAACAATTTGAAGACAAAAGTGATCACCTATCACTTTTGGAACAACTTACTACCATAAAGAGAGCTTCCCAAGAATACATGAGTGATTTCAACTTCCGATTCCACAGGACTTGGAATAGGATTCTGATGCTCGTAAAGCCTTCTACACATAATGCATTCTTGTACTATTTGTGAGCCTTGAATAGTGATGTAGTAGTTATGATCCAGTCCATGGGAGGGACTACACTTCCTAATGCTTACGAAGTTGCCATAAGTGTAGAGAATTCTTTGATTCAGGCTGGAAAGATAGCTCCACGACCACCAATGCCCTTTTCTCCAGATCTTACGAATCATCAGCCTATCATTGCTCCTATTCCAGTAGACTCCAGCAACCATCTCAATCTTCCTCTGCCTCTTCAAATGACCTATTTGAAGTCAAGTCACTACTGCAAAATTTTGGAAATGAGCTCGTTGCACTCAAAAGGCAACAATTTCAATACAATCATCCATATCAGCCACAAAATCAACAGTATCAGGCTAACCGTCCTCCTTTTCAAGGAAACAATCAGCCTCAAATCAAACTACAAGTCAAGTTACAAATGTCAGGCCCTTGAACTTTCGGAACCCTCTTGCAGCTAGCTCATCTAGAGCTATAGTACCTGTTCAAAATAATCTAGTTCAAGACTACGAATGGTGTTATCCTTGCTCTCAACCTCACAATCAAAATCTTTGTCCCAATGGGGTTCTTAGCCAGGCCCTTATGGTTCAAAGTGTATCTACCCCTTCAGAGTTAACAAACAATTCATCTACGCAAGAAGTAGTAGATCAACCGCAGGCACCTGAAGAATCCACTTTGCTAAACTGGCAAGAAGAAGATTTTTACGGATTAAATATAGATTCTTCATCAGTGGTAGCAAACACTCGTTCCAAGAAAAGAGCAATGGAGCCTCAACCTCTCGAAGCTGATCTAGCGTCCACTTCTCAACCTGGGTTTCAAATGGCAGTTGATAAAAATGCGGGAAAGAAATCACCAGAAACACTGGCTAGCCACGCCGCAGGGAAAGATGGTTCTCCAGGCATCACGGTACCCAACAAACATTTTCCAAAGGAGGACCCCAATGCCCAAAAAAGTGTCATCAAATTTGGAGCAATTCCCTTCAGCATAGTAGAACAAATGAAGAAAACCAATGAAGCGTTACCATGTGGGACGCACTCTCGATCCCTTCCCAAAGAAACCTGTCATGCGAGAAGCTCAAGCAGCTTTAAGTACAACCAACGGATCACCAAGCCATGGAGTGACAAATGCTACAAATTTGTGTCAACCGGAAGGGAAAATCATTCCTACGGAAAACAAACCACCGCCATTCTACATTTCCCTGATCATTGGTGACCACCTGGTACATAATTGCATGATCGATTCTGGTGCCAGTAGCTCTGTCATGCCGAAACAAATTACAGATGTACTAGGCATACAATATGCGCCAGTTATAAGAGGGGTTGTTTAGTTGGATGGCACAACTGTTAAGACTATTGGGGTTATCAAAGGACTTCAACTTACCATTCATGCATGCCCAAGTTTGTCATTCACCCAAGACATATCAGTCATTGATCTCCCTCCTCTCTTTGCCATATGCCTATCACGGGATTTCACTGCCAAGATGGGCGGTTACCTATCAGCTCATTGGTCGCATATGATTCTCAGGACTCGATACTGGAAACCAAAGTAACTATAAGGGCAGAACCAATCTGCCATAATCATGTAGAACCCTACACTGCTAGTCCCATAAATGGAAATTACACCATCGGTGATCCCGAAGAGGAAGATGCCGATCACGAACCAACCACCCTTGTTGAGGAAGTCCCTGATACTTTGCTAGATGAAGTATGTAGAGATCATCAGTATGATCCCTACGCTGATGTATTGTAGAAGAAGAAGCTAGTTTGCTGGTCTTGGAAGAAATAGGATTAGGTACTTACTGTATCCATGAAGAAGATACGATCATACCACAACTTGTCAAAACACCAAGTGATTCTAAAGGATGTGGCAATTGTTCTTCGATGGCTCAAGAAGTAAGAATGGATCCGGTGCTGGTGTTATGTTAATTTCTCCAGAGGGAGATAAGTACTTCTCATCTTTCCGGTTGCAGTTCAGTTGCACTAACAATGTTGCTGAATACGAGGCTCTTGTGCAAGGAATTCAGCTAGCCCAAAGGAAGGGAATCAAGGCCCTGACTATTTTTGGAGATAGTGAGTTAGTTGTTCATCAAGTTTCGGCACGTAGTGCATCCAAAAATGATCTTTTAAGATCATATAAGAATCAAGTCTGGGACCTGATTGAAGATTTTGAAGCTTTTGGAATCCATGCAATCCCTAGAAATCAAAATCAAGATGCAGATAGGCTTGCTACAATTGGTTCACAATACAACATACCAGTTGATATCATGAAAGAAGGGAAGCAATTTGTTAAAATGGTGGTTCAACCAAGCAAATTCCCTAATAATGTGAGTAGTTGGCAAGTGTTTGATAGTGACAACAAATTGTCCTCTTCCTACAAGAAGAGGCGGAGTTTGCTACAAAGAATCAAGATAAGTTGAGGAGTCATATGGTGAGCAAATTATTCAATTGAAAAGCAACAAGTTACCAAAAGGTTTAGTCACTTTGGAATCCATTTTCAATTCGATGACCAAACCACAAGACAAAGCCCTAACATGGTGGTTAGAGAAGAATATTTTGAGGAAGTTGAAGTATCAAATGAAAATTTCTTAAGATCGAAAAGTGTGTACTTCTCGAAGAGAAGAAGCTTTCATCAAACATTATCAAGAGTATCATGACATCTTTGCATGGAGCTATAAAGATCTCTGCGTGGTTTTAATCCGTGTCTAGCTTAACATACCATCGAACTAGATCCTAATGCTAAGCCGCTCAATTCGTAAACAGAGACCAATTAATCCCAAAATTGAGCCACTAATGAGAAAGGAGCTAACCAAGCTCATCGAGGCCTGTATAATTTTTCCCATCAAGCATTCCTCATGGGTAGCCAATTTGGTGCCCGTGAGGAAGAAGAACGGAGAGATCCGGTTATGCGTAGATTTCAGGGATTTGAATCGTGCATCATTAAAAGACCATTATCCTCTTCCATCGATGGAGAAGATCCTTCAAACGGTGGTAGGAGCTCAAATATTTTCTTTGCTCGATGGATATTCAAGTTACAATCAAATCCTAGTCCAAGAATCTGACCAATTCAAAACAGCTTTCACTACCAAGTGGGGCACGTATGCCTACAATAAAATGCCATTCGGATTGTCCAATGCCAAGGCTACTTTCCAAAGAGCCATGGACATGGCATTTAAGGGACTAATCAACGATATTATTTTAGTTTACCTTAATGATATAACTGTATACTCTAAGCATGCAAAAGATCACATCACGCATCTAAGGAAAGTTTTCCAAAGGTGTAGGGAATTTGGGGTTTCACTTAACCCCAAGAAATGTATTTTTGCAGTGCACGAGGGAAAATTATTGGGGCATGTGGTTTCAGCAGGAAGGATTATCAATCGATCCAAATGCAGATTCATTCAATTATGTCCTTATCTCTCCTAAGTCACAAGAAGGGCCTCCAGAGTTTTCTGGGAACCATAAATTTTGTGCGAGATTCATCCCTCAATTTGCGACATTGGCTAAACCACTGACAGCCATGCTAAAGAAAAACATGCCATTCTCATGGACAAAGGAAGGATGAGAAAGCTTTAAAGCCATCAAAACAGCCATTTCTCAAGCTCCCACGCTTGTGAACCCCAGGTTTGACAAAGATTTTATCCTTTATGCTTTTGCAGGTCAAGAGAGCATTTCAGGGATCCTCACCCAACAAAACAACAACCTGATGGAGCAACCAATTGCTTTCTTCAGTCAATCCCTCAAAGAATACGAGTTCAAATACTCATTCATTGAAAATAAGTTCTTTGCGTTATTCGAGCTTTGAAGAAATTCAAGCACATGTTGTCCAACAACAAGATTCATCTGATGGTGTCTCATCCAGGTGTCAAGGAGTTTTTGCTGAACAAAGAAATGAACGAAAAACGTGATGGATGGATCATGAAGGTAATGGAGTATGACGTGCACATCAAAGTCACTAAACTTTTCAGAGGTAAGGGTTTATGTCAAAGAACTTGCAAATGATATGGAATCAAAAAGTAATGAGGATGTGACACTTCTAAATACACGATGAAGATGTTGATCAAGTTGACTAGTTATCCAAAATGAAGAATTTCATCTTCTCAGGAGCATACCCGGCAAACATGGATAAAAACCAAAGACAAACTTTCCGTCTTCAATCTATCCCATATGTTTTGGTAGATAGCGTTCTCTTTCGAAAAGATTTGAACGGCATCCTCCTTCGGTGCATAGGACCAGAACAAGTAAGTAAGATACTAGAAGAATTTCATAATGGCCTATCTGGAGGACATTATTCTGCATGAACAACAGCTACCAAGATCATGCGAGCTGGCTACTATTGGCTGGATTTATTCAAGGATGCCCATCTTTGGGTAAGGAAATGTAAGGAATGTGCCTTTTTCACAGGTAAGCAGAAGTTGGTAGCTCTTCCATTGCATCCAATTCAAGTGGATCAACCCTTTGTTCAATGGGGGTTGGACTTCATCAGAATGATTAATCCTCCATCCAGTGATGGACATAAGTGGGTCCTTACACCGCAATGTACTATTTTACTCGATGGACAGAGGTGGTAGCATTAAAAGAGAGCAATGAAAAGGTAGTTCTAGATTTTTTGGAGGGTATAATGATGAGGTTCGGTGTTCCGTTTACAGTCATTTCAGACAATGCGCTGGCTTTTCTTGGTATGAAATTGAGTGAATGGGCTGTTAAAAATGGGGTATACCTCAAAACTTTGTCCAATTACTATCCTCAAGGAAATGGATTGGCTGAGTCTAGCAACAAAAACCTCATAAGGATTATTAAGCGCACAATGGAGACTAACAAGAGGACTTGGCATACACAGCTTAAGACCGCCTTATGGGCAGATCGGATCACACCTAAAAGGGCCATCGGGAATTCTCCTTTTGTTCTTGTATATGGAAGAGAGGCAAAACTCCCACTCTCATTGGAGTTACCTTCTTTAGAGTTAGCTCATCAACTTGAAGTTATAGAGAGTGATCCTCTGACAGTAAGGTTTGCTTTGAACTCATGGAGTTAGAGGAAGTACGAGACAAGGCTATGAAAACTTTGGAGCAACATCAGGCTCAAGTTAAGAAATCTTTTGACAAGAAGGCATCTGATAGGCATTTTCAAGAGGGAGATTTAGTTCTCAAATGGGATGAATACAGGGCCAAACCAGAAAGCATGCCAAGTTTGATGCTCTCTGGAGTGGGCCATACATCATCACAAGTTGCAAAGAGGAAAATTCATTTCATCTATCTAGGCTCAATGGAGAAGAACTGCCCATTCATGTGAATGGGATACATCTCAAAGCTTGTTTTTGAGAAGCTGCCCACCCCTATAGCTTAAATTAGGTGTTTTCCTCCAAGTGCTTATGCACATTGTTGTGTGTTGTTGTTTTGCTTTCCTTGTTGTTGTGTTTTGTGTTGTTCTGCACATTGTTTCATCATTGGAAGGTGTCAAGGAGAAGAAAGGTTCAAAGTTTCCATAAGAGTTTCAAAATCTGCTTCATTCAAAATTTTGCAGTGTTCCATGGATGTCAAGCATTCAATAGATTCAGTATACTTCATGCTTAGCATTCCAGGGAGGTCTAGGATATCGGCAATGTTCAAGGAGATTCCAGGATGTGTCAAAGAAAATCATACTACTTTCAAGATTCCAACACAGACTCCATGCCCAATGGATGACTTAAGGCTACTAGAATCATGCTTAGCAGAATCATCCCCGAGAGGTCACCAAAAATGTTATCCAATTTTACGCACATGGAAAAATTGGAAAACAGGGCCTTATTACTATCAAATCATGACATTGGTCCCAGGGACCCACTTCTGGTCATCAGTGAGATCGCTCAATTTTTTTTTTTTTGGTATGCGAGCCATCGAGGAGTTCGATAAGCTTATCTCACTCAGTCGAGCTAAAACAGTGTCAAATCGGGAATAAAGAGACGAGTCATCAGAGGAGTTCATGCCTTGTCCTAACTCGGTCATAACTCAGATCACAAGCCTTAGACGAGTTCATGAGTAGGAAATGTAAGTTCGGTTGTCCAACTTTGGCTTGTCATAAAAGAGTCTCGATAGGAGCGGAGGATGTTCTGATGGTTGGCTCATTGAGGCAGAGAAATGACGAGCTTGACTCGGTTTAATTCAACATGGAAAGATCGATGCTTCCTCGTTGGAATATGAACTCAATTTTAATGACTCGACAGAGACAATAGCATAAATGACCGAGCCCGGTCTTGATAAGATAACCCACAAAGAGAAATCATGTCGAGTTCACGGTGAGTCATAGTTAAAGGAATGAGTCGACCACCATACATAGAGGTCGATATGATGTTGCTCGCAATGAGACCAATGGAGCTCAAGCTTGGACTAATAAAACACAATGCATAGAGTTGGATAAAATGTGAGAAACGAGATGAAAGTGGAGGTAACACGCCTACTTCACTAGCTTGCAGCTTCATCTATAACCACCATATCAAACCCATGGGCTAGGCGCTGGAATAACTTCCACCATTACTAAAATTGAGTGAACACAATCTCAGCCTCATTCGCAAAACTTGCCTCAAGATTTGATCGAGCTTCTTCCATGGAAGCGACTTTCCAAAGTGAAAAGGTGAGACAACTCAACTAAAACTTTATCTCGTTCTTCTACTACAGCGGCAAGATTTTACAACTGATCATGGCTGTGGTCGCATGCAACCAGAACATCAGGATCAACACCAACGGTTCCTTGGGATCGCCCTGTGGCAGCTGTCGTAATTAACTCTCTCTGGAGGTGATTGTTTTTCTGAGATAAAGTTTACTTCTCTACCATGTAGCTGCTGCGTATATCTAATTCAAATTGCCAAGTGAAAGCACGATCATGGCAAGAGAACGATATTTCCGCGCATGGGAAATATTTCACTTGATTTCCAAGTGGATTTTTATGAATGGCGGGCTAAGCTGAAAATCCCATGCACTCGGTGGAAATTGTGGAGATAAGGAACGAACTTGCCAAGGTTGCACGGAAAAGCTGAGGCCAGGGCCCGTGGATTAACTTTTCCAAGCCGTTATGGGGAGATTTGGAGCTGTTATGCTAGGCGTGGAGATATTGGTTTGGCAAACCATGACCAAACTTCCGTGAAGGGGAGATTCGGGCAAACACTGCCAAGCGCAGAAATATTAAGATGGAAAACCATGATCAGAATTCCACACGGGCCGTGTAAATAGGATCAGAGCACGTTGTGCGAGTCAAGAATGATGCCAGGTTGGAGGAACGAGTCAAACACCGAGTGAAGCGGCGAGTGCATGGAGATCAAAGGATGCGTGTTACATGGACTGTGGATTGGGTTTCATAGATCATATGAGAAAGTGTCTCCTTTCATACAGATCCACCCTTGTTAGGATTCCACTGAACTTTCAGACTTTGAATCGGCTAAGATAGCTCCACGACCTTCTCCTCATCCTCTGTACAGTTCTGAACTAATGTGGTCGCGAGACAGATCAACCACAGGCAGCAGGCACGTGCAACACAGTAGAAGTCTTTTGAACGCTTCCAGCAAGCACTGCAGGAAACAAATATTCACTGCCGTATATAATGGATTGGAGTCACGCCATTCAAGGCTTCATAAAATTTTCCCGAACCAGGAGATGAAGGTTTGAAACGGTGCAGAATGAAACGATTCATATTGCTCAGCATGTTTTCTCCTAGAAACGAATTGAATGTGAAGGTCAACTCTGAAATACCTGGCCGGCCGTTTTGTATGCCACATCTTTGTCAGTGTAAATGGTCTCTTTGAAAAACTCTGTGGACAGTACGCAATATTTATACCCTTCCATTATGTACGTCCAATCAGACAATAACAGTATTCTTTTACCAGGTTCAGAGAAGCCTGTTTTTAACAATGGACGATTATACTGTAGTTTCAAGCTGTTTTTATCTAGCTCATTTCTATCAGCTTTTATCCACGACTAAGGAAGAATTCATATGGTTGTTACTTGTACATTTTTTCCAAGGTCCTCTTGGCTGCCCCAGTTGTTCAATGTATTTTTTTAAGGGCTTATTTTATGTGTTGTAGATTGTAACATAAAGGATCTTTTTAGTTTCTGGAAAAATGAGTATATTGTGTAGCTCACAGCTACCCATTCCATACTAAGATCCCAATAGTGGCATAATTGTTGGTTGGAGCCTAGATTGCAGAGTGCACTACCAAAATACCGAAGGTCTCTTTGTCCAAGAATCAGTCTTAAGGGTGTCTATCGACATGTTATGGGCATGAACCTGGGTCATCATCATGGCAGCATTAGGTCTTTATTGATAATGGCATTTTCTCATCGTTTGGAAGGTACAAATTGTGCTTATTATGGAAAATCCAAAACATTCTTACTACAAGTGTTATATGATAAGGAAGAACCGTGAGCATTGTGGTAAAACCATTCTTTTTAGAAATATTGGGTTAAGCTCGGTATTCAAGTGAGTTTGAGCCCAGGAAAGGTAAGATCGTTTGCTGGATGAAGAGCTCGGTGACTTCGCAAGGAGCTCGTGGTGATGTTTCATGAAGTTTGAACGTGGAATGCATAAATGGTCTCGAGTTAACAGAGGAAAATGATAAGAATCGAGTTTGATAGCTCACCATTCGAAGGAATCAATGCAAAAGAGCGCGATTACCAAAGCAAGGAAAGAGTTAGTGCGAGGTAAAAAATTGAGTGCAACACCGAAGTTAGAGGATTCAAGCTCACCGAGTTTAGATTTGTGCAGACTTATCCATATGGACCCCCTCTCTCTTCAGTCAAACGGGTCAACGAGGGGGTCCCAACATTATGTTAATTAAATTAATATTTTTATTTAAATATTTTAATAATAATATTTATTATTATTATTTAAATATTCTTTTAATTAATTAAGAAGACTAGGTCATCTTAGGGCAATTAATGACCCATGATGGAACCTTCTCTCTAGTTCAACTAATCGCAATAAATACATCATGGGCCTTCATTTTAGGAATGCAATTATGACCATTTCCTCTTCTTTCTCACATATTCTTCTATAAATGTAAGTTGGAAGCTCATTTCATCCGGGTTCCACCATCCCATAGTTAGACAGTTAGATATCTCAGTAGTGTATACTTTTCAAGAATCCTCTCTCTTACAAGTTGTTCTTGTGTGTTGAGAGAACTTTAGCCTCCTCTTCAAGATAATGGCATTTATTGCCTCTTCTGAATGTATGATGCATTGTGCATGTTATAGGAAGCAATAAAAGTGTGTGCTTTGTGACTAATCTCAAGCCCAAGTCATCATTTTTTTCTTGAGAGGTGATCCCATGTGTCCCAATCACACTGAATGTCCTATTCACATCCTGGCCATTCGAGGGTGCAGTGATTTGGTGACAATAGTTAGCTTGGTTGAGAACTCAGTCATTTATCATTGGAGCTCAACTCGATGGGTCAAGAGCCCAACATTGAAAAGAGTCGGTCGAGTCAAGAAAATATGGGAAAGTTTCCAAAAATGGGAGGATTTTACAAAATAGGCCAAGGGCCATCAAGAAAAAATTAGCTCACCGAGTAGCTTAGTGAGCTACTCGGTGAGTTGGCCAAGTCAGGAAGGCATTAAGTCAAAATGGGAGCTCGGTTCAAGGATTCGAGCTCAATATCAAGCCATAATAGTTAAAACATCAATGGCATATAGGAAATCTTAAAGGTAGTAGCTCAAACAAAGGATCAACTCAATGTCAAGATGAGTTGAAATGATCTCATAAACAAGCTTTCATGGATCTATGGTTATACATTGAAGGCACGCAGAGAAAGAATATGAAAATCCTAACTCAAGGAATGTTTAAGGAAAAGGTGAGCTCACAAAAATCAAGGTTAGCTCAATGTTTAAATCACCATAGGAACTTGAAAGTGGCAAAGATATCATCATGAAGGGCTCGGTTTATAGCTCATTGAGTTAATATGAAGTGCATTTAGTGGGAGATAGCTAGATTTGGCGGCATAAGAAGATCGATGTTTCGATACCCTTACCAAGATCGGTTCACAGGATATGAAACGTTGAATCCATCTTAATAGGATGAATATCTCGAGAGGTTTAAACATGGAGTTCTTATACATTTTCCCACTTGGCTATACATTACAAATCGTCAAGCTCACAGAGTAGGAAGATAGGATTCCTAAGCCAATGGATGGTGTCTCAAGTAGAGGATCTTAAGATGATGAGCTAGCGGTCAATTGAGTCGAGCTCGATAAATGGACATGATAATTCTAAGAATGGGCCACATCATGATGAACTCGGTGAGACTTAAATAAAACACAACTTGGGAGCATTGGCTTGCTTAACCGAGTCGGACAAGGTCATGACCATTCATTATTTTTTGGGTCATTTTCCAGTCAAGAAGGAAAAGTCGGGTTTCAAATTTGTGCTAAGGAATTGACTTGGGACAAGTTCATCCTTTCTGTCAAGTGGGAATTTGATGATGGAAAGCCGAGAATGATGTTCCACATCAAGGAGATTTAGCTGAGCATTTCCAGGGGAAATGATGAGATGGCGAGCCAATGTATTTTCTCCATTTAGGGAAGTGGGAAAAGTTTTGGTCGATCTCGAAACCATGGTGTTTTGGGAAAGCGGGCGATGAGTGCCTACTTGCCAAAATAACGTATTCCAAGTTGATTGGGGCACATTGTATATGCATGACTGAGTCATTAATAAGTGGTTGTGTTAGAGTAAAAGGTGGGAGCATGGTTTCAAAATTAAGCCCGAGTCTTTTGGATAAAAATAGTAGGCCATGCATAGCATACAGGTAAGATGTGTGGTCTAGTGCCTTCGGAAAATGGCTTGATGATCCTCGTATATGGACGTAGCATTGAATTAAGAAGATTGAGTTCATTTTTGTGTAAACTCGAGAAATATACCAAATTTGATAATGGCTCTTCAAACAGTTGGGTGCACTATGCATTGCATGACTCATTGATTCCCTAATCCAATGTTGCAGAATGTAGAAGTAATTCATAACACAAGCTAGTACAAAGGCATCTAGTGATCGATTGAAGGCCTATTTTAAATAAGATTGTCAATTTTCATCATTCACATGTAGAGCTCGGAAGACTTGTGAAGGGAGCTTGGTGGATAGTTCAATGGGTCTCATCCCAAGGACATATATGAGGTGAGCTCATTCATAGTTGTTGAGGCTCGGCGTTAAACTCTTCTCAAGCAAAGATAGCAATGTGTAGCCAATTTGTTGTGAGAATAAATAAAATATAGCTAGATCGAGATCCGAAGAAGGATTCGGGACAACCACAAGTCGGTTGAAGCCATAATGATAACACTCGACATTAGAAAAATCTCATGCGGAGCATGAAGAGCTCGACTTGGTGAACCGAGTTGAAGCTGAGCTAAAATGGTAAGGTGAGGGTGATTTTGGTGAAATAATGCATAAACAATGAACTCACATAACTTGGGGCTCAATACATCTGAAAAGGTGAGTTCACTAAGGCTTGCTCAAACATAGATGGCTCAAGCTACATGTCAAAAAGAGGTCAAACTCAAAGCTCATGGAGAGAGCTCGGTGGTTAGCTCACACAGGGAGTTTTGGAGGTGTCGTTGGAGGAAAATGTGTGAGCTCACTCGAAGGAGTCAACCCTCTAAGTTAAACCATTCACTGAGTGAGTTTGCATACGAGATGAGCTCGCATGGGGATCGAGTTGGTTAAGGCTCCTTGAAGAGTTCTTGAAGCCAAAAAAATGTGAGATCAGCTTGACAGATGAGCTAAGGTGACAGAGTCAATCGACCAAGTCATGGTTGAGTAGTGTGGTCGGGTTATAGCTTGGTGAGCCATGAAGGGTTTTCAGAGCTCTCAACATGGAAAGGTGGAACTCGAGTTACTCGGGGCTCAAAGAGTTAAAATACATTGGCCATGTCATCAAAGAAAACTCAAGAGCTCAACTCAGTATGGGAAGCAAATTGGAGCCCGATAAAGATAAGCTTGACTTACTAGATGAAGAGCTTATTAAAGAGCTCACTAGCTTTGTGGGAAGCTTGATGTTGACGAAGATCACTTGGAAAATGGAGGGAGTCATGCTCGGGTCGTGGATAACAAGCTTGATGGAAAGCTTAGTGTAGAGCTAGATGGGATCAGGTCCAAGTTGGCTCGGTCGGTGAACTCAAAACTCCCAAAAGACAAAGCTTGAAGCCCAACTTGATGGGTTGGCTCGCTAAACCAACCACCGAGTTGGGCTATTTTTTCCCTATTTTCATGGCCCCCAATTTCTTCAAGTCAAACCAGTCTTTAGGGGGCCACCTTTAATTTATTTAAATTAATATTTTATTTAAATATTTTATTAATAATATTTATTATTATTATTAAAATATTTTATTTAAATATTCTTTTAATTAATTGAGAAGATTAGGTCAACAAGAAATTAATGGCACATTATGGAACCTTCTCAAGTGGTTCAACCAACTATAATAAATACATCATGTGCCTTCAATTTAGGAAAGGAATTTATGACTTCTCTCCTCTCTCACAACTTCTATAAATGTAAGTTGGAATCTCATTCCAATGGGTTGGACAAGTTAGACTTCTGAGACAAGTGTATAGTTTTCAAGAAACCTCCTTCTTCTGCAAGTTATTCTTGTATGTTGAGGGAACTTTCAAGCCTCCTTTCAAGAATTGTAATGGAAAATATTTCCTCTTCCGAATGTATGATGCATTGTGCATGTTGTTGAATTAATAAAAGTGTGTGTTTTGTGACTAATCTTGGTCCTTTCATCCTTATATACTTATTTTTTCCTTTCTCATGCTTACAGTACACTTTGTGCAAGTTTAATTTTCTATTGCAGTTCTTTGAGTTCTATTCTTTCAACTGGGTAGATTATTACATGTGGTTGAGTTGTGGTGCTTGTGCACCCTTCTCAAGTTCATCCTTATTCACTGGAAGACTAATATGTTTTTATCTTATTGAATTTTAACAAAGCGAATGCATACTTCTTAGTCTGTGGGTCTATCGTTTACCCTCTCTAAGTTGCAGAGGTGAATTTGTCTCATGGTGTACAACACCCTCTTCAAGTTAACCCTTCCCGATTCTAGCAATACCCTTTATTTGGTTCATAGCCATCCCTAGTATAGTTTCATTTCTTGTAAATATATTTCCCTAAAACCCATGAAAATGTTAACATAGGACTAGATAACCATTTTATTACACTAGGAGTAGTACAACACTTAGTTTAGGAAGAGGAAGTCGGCCTTCTCTAGAGGTTCACATCAAGCCCAAGTCCCATAGTTGGAGAATTGATCCTATGTTTCCCAATCAAACCGAACGTCCTGTTCATATTTTGGCCATTCGGAGGGTGCAGTGATTTGGTGATAACACAACCTTTGCTCATAATAATTACCCAAACCCAAAGGTGTAGAACTATACCATTATAATCAATCTAAAATTCCATTAACCATGTAGTTAAGTATTTATTACTCTCTTATCATTATTGTTATATTAATGACTTTCAATACAATTAACAACTCCTTTATTTTTCTTAAAGGTATAAGATCAAACATACTTAGCTTGGTGCTACGATCAGTACAAGACAAGAATAAAACCAATCAAGATTAATCATAGTACATGGTGATACTTATTTTCATTGGTCACACACTATATGTGTAACAATCAATCTTATTAAAGTAGTCAAATAAATACTCCAAAGATTATATATACATAATTAATCCTTTCTTCCGAAACAAATATTTTCATTTACTATAGATAAAAGTATCATTAAGTCAACTTTAAATTTTACCTTGATGATCTTGGAGTTTACTTGTCCCTCATTAAAAACCATCATATTGCTTTACAATAAATGACCTCCATAATGTCAAAGAGTTAGCAACTTTTAAACAATCATAATTATCAAAATAATACATTGCATCTATGTATAAATCCTTCATATTTGAAACTCATTTATTATAGTAGCCAAGTAAAACATTATTGTTGTAAAAATTTACCATAGTTAGCAAGCATTTATTTGCAGCAAGTGAGATGAACCAAAATGACTATAACTAGTACAACAACTAAGGAATATACCAATGCATCAAAGTGTCACATTCATCAAAGAAAGTAACTTATAACACTCGACATAGCAAGGTGCACTACAATATCCATTACAGGTACAACATTCCTAGTTATATCTCTCATCATTGAAATCATCATACTCAACATGGTAATTACATTCAAACATCAAAGAAAAATAAAAATAATTTATAAATGTTAAGTACTTTACAAATTCTTGGTGAAAAGCATTGTTACACGGTTGGGCATACAACTATACATAAGTGTGTAGATATTTTTAGGATATACATACTCACATATAGTTGCATACTCAGTTATGCAATAGTGTTTATCCCCCTGCCTTTGTAAACCACTCTTCATTTTATAACTTATCCTTTTAATGAATCAAAATGAAATTACAGGATGTGACATACTTACCCCCTTAATGAATCATCATTGTGATGATTTAACTCATTAATATTAATAGAAATAATCAAACACGGATATATCATATAGCTAGGAGAACATTCAACATTTCCATCCCAAAGACTTGAAATTTTTCCAAATTCACTATCTATTTTCAAATTTATTAGTTATAACAGCCTTTCAACCAACAAAAACTATCACTCATCATGATATGACATAATTTTGTCATCACAGTCAATCATAATATACAATATTATTTAGTATACATAACAGATATTCAAAAATAAGTTATATTTTGAAACAAATAAGGAAAACATTATTTTTCAATTCATCCATGTTTTTCCTAAGTTGTGAGTTTGTTAGAACACTTGTCTTTTCAGACCTTTCCCTATGCATTTCCTCTTTTCTTTTGAAATGCACCTAGCGATATTTCACTTTCCCGGTGGTTTTACTAAAATAATTCCATGTTTTTCTCTTTCAAGTATTTACTTATAAGAAACATGTTTCATCCTAAACACTTCTTTCTATACAAGGATATGGAACATTATGCATTCTAGACAATTTAGGTGAAAAATCTAACCTTACAAGCTATTTTAATTTTTTCCTCTAGGACTTTTAAAGGATTACACACATCCAAATGATAATTTTGGCATCCGTGCCACACAATTTAGTGCTCCTTTTGAGTTTCACCCTCGGAGGACTTTGTCTGAAACCCTATATTTTCAAAACTTAACCCGTCGGTAGTTTCATTGTTTCCATAAGCCTAGAATATGCTACATAAAGTATTTAATTCCTAATTTATATTTACAAAATCATTTTTAAAGGTATTGTTGTCTTGTGTTTTTGCATGGGCAAAATTCACCCGAAAACAAGACAACTATACCCTAGTGTCAAAATTTTCATGTCTTACCTATTCAAACACCCCTAGATCAACCTACCCCTCAATGTCAAGTCTAGTCTTGTCCAATTTTGGTTCACCTATTAATACCATTAGTCCCCCTAGGTGATTTAGGAAAATCAAAATCATTCAAGTACCTTCGGAGCAGTGGTTTTCAAGGCAAGTTTGTAAGCATACTTAGAGAGGGATTTCACTAGCCTTTCTAAGCCAAGTGCACCATCATTGAGTAGTGTGGAAGACTCATACTCATCATGGAGGTGTATCTAGGAGCTAAAAACATCATGGAACTTATTTATGGCTATTTTGGGAAGTTTTGGGGATTTTGGAGCCAATTCATTGAAAGTGGGTTTTTGGGCCTTAAGGAGCTTGCACCACAAAATAGTACATGATCTTTAAGAAGTGATTATGGGAGCTCTAGAATGATTTTTTATCCTAAAAAGTATAAATGTAAATAATTTTCAATAATATACATGGTTTAAAACATATATCATCCTAAAACCCCATGCATTTCTCTAGGTAACTCATTCTTTTCGGGTGCAACAAACAATCCTGAGAAAAAAATGGAGCTATTTGAAGGTTTTTCAAGAATAATAAAGTCTTTTTACCCCTTCCATTATTTTGAAAAGGTGTTTTTCATGTGAAATAATATAAATAAGCATGCAAAAATTCATCCGGAGCTCAAGTTATGACCTTTCCAAGTCGCCCGCCAAGGTAAGCCTATGCGATACTTAGTCAATTTTAAAAAGGGACACGTGGCAGCTTGGAGCTGAGGTGAATTTTCTTGACCCATTTACACCAAATTTAAAGTGAAATGGTGCAAAAATTTCACCTCCCCCCTCTTTATCCCTTTAGCCCTCGGTTTCGTCATGCGACCCTCCTCCGACTCAAAAGTGTTAAAGTTTATACCCCTCCTCCAATGCTCAAATTAAACGCATGTGGGCCAAGTGTCACCATGAGGCTAAGGTACACTTTTTTCACATATTTACCAAATTTAAACTTAAAATGTTGCAAAAACATGTGCCCCATCTCTCCTCTTAAAATCTAAAAACTATGTAAGTGCGCACTTAGCCATTTTTCAAAGATTCCACCCCCTACAACCTCCATATGTTGTCGAATGATAGAAAATTTATATAGAGCTTGAATCTACCATTTTTTTCCTTTAACAAACCCATTAAGGCTTACATGATCTGAAAATCAAGAAACAAAAGAAAAACAGATTTCAAACAAGTGAAAATGAAGATTTTGCCTAAAGAAACCACGAAGTCTGCAAAGAAGAATCGCTCATAAATAACAAACCATCAAATGGATCGGCATGCCATTTTTGCATTCTTCTAGTTTTCTAGGTTCCCCGAGGACCCAAAAGTAATTTTTTTCATGCATGCCCCAAATTTTTTACAGTGAGAAAACCATGTTTTCCCCAAAGCAAAATTTAAAAATTTAAAATCTCCACTTTTAGATATTGGATCGAAGCTGAAATTTCATAGGAGCATTGAAGAGAAAAAACTCATATCAAAAAAATGTTTTGTTAGAAATTGAGGCCTGAAACCCCACTTTCCAAAAATAGTAAGCCTCCTACATAGGCAAATATTATTTGTGGAAAACCTATGCAAAAATTGATTCCAACAAGAAGCGGGGTGTACGAAAGTGATCCAAAGGAACAATTGTAGTGGGTAGAGCTGAAAAGATCAAAAATGAAACTTACTAAAATTGTAAGTTTCTTCTATGGGAATTTGATATAATTAGTAATTATCTCAAATAATAGTTTTAGTGGAAGAGGTATGCACATGGGCAATCAAAAGAGCCAACTTCACTTGGTAGGGTTAAGAAATTTGAAATTTGACACTTACTAAAAATAGTAAGTCCCCTTCTCAGGGAACAAGAATTGTTTCAGAATCCATGGAATTCAAGTTCATAAAAAGGGTTTTCTTCACTATCAACAATGGTGTACTCATCAGCATTTTTGGCTTGCTTTCTTAGTGTATACGAGAGATCTCAACAGTGTCTTTCGACACTCATCCTATAGTCTAAATTATTTGCAAATCATGTGCAAAGAGGAGTGTGTAATCATCATCATCAAAATGTTCAATTTATGCTCCATTGGAACTTTCAAATCAGCATGGAATTGTTGCAAAATGTCATTACAAGGGCCATTTTTCATGCTGCTCACTTCTTCAAATCGAGCTCATGAGTGACACTCATGGTCACCAAAGAAATCATTCAACATTTTTTAAACACTTAGTTCGGGTGTCTATGTGTCCTCTAAAGAAGTTTTCTTGCGGTGTGAAGTGTTGGAGGATCCAGAGTTCACCGCATTGGAGTATTTCATTGGATCATCCGATAAGGATCAATCGGTCGATAGGAGCGACTTCTTCATGGTCATAATATCCTCTCTCTCTCTCTCTCTCTCTCTCTCTCTCTCTCTCTCTCTCTCTCTCTCTCTCTCTCTCTCTCATCTTCCCCTATTTCTCTCTCTTCATGTTATAATTCTTATTTGGGATTGCATTTTTTCATAATGTCTTTTTTAATTAAAAAGTGAATTTAGGATTATAATGTAATAAGTCACCTTTATTTTATAAAAAGGGAATTAATTCTTTTCTAAGCATTAAAAAGTCACAATTCATGTGAAGGCATATGAAGGGTCAATGGGGGGTAGGCGAAGAGACTTCCAAAATTCTATAAATTGTAAATAAATCCTCTTTCCAAAGGGTGGTCATTTAATGTGAATTCATGAGAGAGTATTTCTTGTGAAGAAAAAAGAGATAGAATTTCTTCTACTTATCATCTCCATATTCTTCCCACTCTTTCCATGTACAATTTTTCTCAAACATCAATAAAAGGAGTTTATACATTTTTGACTAGGGGATTTGTTGATACTTTGTGGTCACAAATCTTAATTGGTCTTGTTGTATTTTTCTTAATTGTTTCTTCTGAATTTATGTGCGTTGGAATTTTATGCATGGTTGTAAGACTCTGATTTTCTACCTACAACATTAATCCATCTCCCTTTTTCTCACTCTTTTTCCCACTCTATAATAAAAGTCCTCTCTAGCAAGAAATTGTTATCTTTGCCACAAGGTCAGTGGAGTGCCCCTGTTGGATCCCCAGTAGCAAGGCCACCATAGAATCCACTTTTCATACGTGTATGTAAACAAGGAGTTGCACCATTCAACTTGAGGGACATAGATTCCCATAGTGTTGGTAATAAGTCCATAGATTTGTCCACTTGGCAAATTTTTTCACCAATAGTACTTATACTCTTTATGTATAGTAATACTTCTTTTCTTTTTCGCACTTAACCCTTCTATTTTTTTATAACATCAAATATAATTTTTTTGCAGTCCTTATATGTTGATAACATATACCCATTTTAGTTATTTCTTTACTTCCTACAAGAAAATTTGTATTTTGTAGGTCACTTCAACATAAGTATGCTTCTTGTGACTCTGCATATCAATCATTCAATACACTTTTCTTGTAAGTTAACATTATCATCTCATATTGGATGAATCTCTAGCCATTTATGCTATCTTGTATTAAAATTAGGTTGCGTGAATATATTTTCCAGCCCTAATTTGTTGTTTTCAATTATGAAAGATTTCTCATCGATTCTACCTCAAGTCTTGTAAGTCATATGTTATTACAACAAGTTACATGTGGTGGGGAGCATAATTCAGTTCAAGCTCTTTCAATTCTTGAATTTTATAAGCAATAACCAAAATTTTTTGTAGAAGTGTTCCACCCAAACCCCTTTCCTAGGGAGTTCCATTACCCCAATGAAGTTTCTATTGGGACCCAGAACCTTCAAAACAAGTTTTGTTAGTTTATTTTTAGCATAATAAATGACATTTTTAACTTTCTACTCCATAGTTTTAGAAATAGTGTATCCTCAAAGAAGAATACTCAATTCTTTTAACCACTTATAAGTAGTTTACTCATACCTACTTAAAACAATTATCGCTTTATTTGATAATAAATTAGTGATCAAAAAGATCATGAGGTGATCCTTACTTCCAACAATTATGGTCATACAGCCCATTACCACTAAGTAATCCATACTTAGTAACATTTTGTGATGGCTGCATTTAATTCATACAAAAATCAAATCCTTTTTCATTATATTTCAAAGGATCAAACATCATTACTAAGTTGAAATCAATATAGTTCTGAAATCACTTTTCCAAATAATAATGATCTCATGCAAACATCTTCAATAACAATTTTTTAAGTCACATCTCAAATATTTTATTTAAAATTTCCTTAATGAGAAAAACTTCCTACCCAACTCGAATGAGCTACCAAAACACTCTAAATCTTCTTGGTGAGCTTGTAAGAGCTCTATACTCTGAAAACTTAAAATATGTTATTAAAGGAGTATATATTCATATGACACAGTCATCTAATCTGTATATCTCTCCCTTTTTTTATCAAACTAGGCTCTACATAAATTTACCTATATCTGAAATGATGGATCGATGGTTATCAATTGTATTAAATTTCCATAGGATATATGCACATACCATTCGGTTGCAAAACAAGTTTTCCATAAATATAGAAGAGTGAATGGTATCAACCTAGGGCTTCTCTAACAGCCATATTTGATATGATATGACTCTTGGAAAATCAAATCACTCTCAAAAACCATACTCCTTCAAAAAGCAAAGTAGGCTACACCCAACCATACTTAACGGTGATTCAACACAATTCTAGACTCGAAATGGGGGTTGTTTTATATGAATGTTAAACAACATGTAATAGATCACGCATATGGCATGCATTTAAATTCCCATACTTGAATTAGCAAGAGAATATTATACCCTTTTTACACTCAAAAAAATCTAGGTTTTTGTCAAAGTTTGACAAGCATTCACCTATTTTAGAACTCATGGCCATATAAACTAGTATTATCATAATGAGGAAAGATGAATTAATTCAAGGATACAACCATATAATTTGCACACTCGGTTCACATACCATAAGAGCAATATTAAATCAACAATACCTAAATGATAAATACATTTCCTTCTTTATTTCCTTATCAAATATTTCGTTTAATTTCTTAAATAACATATTAATACCAGAGAGATATAAAACCAGATTATATTCTATATTCTATAATAATGCAACAGATTTTAGGTTAGATAGTCTATGATAGATAATGATAACATGATCATTAATTTGATCCCTAAAATCTTATAAGACAAGTGCTAACAACTTAGTTCCAGAATTTTGAAATCATTAGTAAAATCAGTCTTACGTTTTTAAGAGGAATTTCCTTTCTATGCCATGTATGCTTTCTATTTCCTACATACCTCCAAGGAATTTTTATTTTTTTCAAAACATTAAACTACTTATCAACATTGGGGCAATCAATGAAATTCAAGATTCATAAGCCCCTAAATGAGTTTAAGTATAACTCCAATTCCATGATGAAGTTAAATAGTGTCAATGTTGTATTGACAGAAATAGGTCTATAATTATTTTTACAAAATTTTCCTCATGTGAAAAAGAAAAGACCAGATTTCTCATTCAGTTTTTAGCTAATCACTAGATATAAAGAACTCAGTTGTACTAGTATTATACTAAAATAACAACAAGAAGTCCTACATAACTTACCTGACATCTAGTTAGGAATAACTTGGTTCCTTTTCTTGGCGGTTTAAGCTGACTATAACATACACATCATTTGTTTATTGTTTTTCCCTTGTTCCTTTAGGAACTTTCATTATAATAGTGGCCTCCTTCTCATTTGATACATCTTTCAATAGGTGTTTTTGACCGCATTACTTTTTACCATATGCAGTGTGTTGTTACGTGCATTCTTGCTTTTTATTATAGCATATTTTACTTTTTTATTCTGAAATCCACATTTTACTACCATATCTTTCCCATCACTTTTTTCCTAATAGTTAATTGTGAAGAAGAGCTAATGCTCTTTTATATTCTCTTATTATGATTTGGAATTGATTGTAGATTATGTTCTTTCCTTTTGGAGTTTCTGAACACTACTTCCATAGTAGACAGTCCACACCTATCTACTTCATCTACCCTTTTTGGGTTTAATTTCATATTGGATTATAGTTCCAAAACCTACTATCAAAGACTATTCAACAGTCTACTATTTCCTCGTTGATTTTCACCAATTAGTTCAATTTGATTGTCTTGACTGATCATTTCCACTCATTCCCAACAGCTCAAAGGTGGTTATCTAGGTTCGAGTATCCTTAAGGATTGTTAGAATTTTTATCTAACTTCTTAATTGCCGAACCTACAGTATAACCTAGTTCAATTCATTTTCCATGGTACATCCTTCACATATCCATTTTACTCAATTAACAATGTAACATGTTTGGTTAGTGTAAGGACACATTAAGTCCAAGAGATGCAACCTTCATCTCTCGATACCAAAATTAAACACCCAAATTATGCTTCAATAAATTAAGGGAAAAAAATTTAAAAAACCATTTAATTAATTTGATGCCTTCAATGATTATCGAGAATCTAATAGATTAATCCAACATACTAATTAAATTTCCAAAATCCCTTAATTATTTTTATGTTGCAATGTTTAACATCATTAATTAATATTCCATAATCCATCTGATAACATCATAACCATGTACAACAATAAATGCCAATTAGATCTACCTAATCCCATTTTTCATCACTCTTTTGAGTGTGCTTAATTATTAGATCTACCTTGATCTCCTTAATCACCACTTTATGTAAGTGTACATAGCTTGTGTGTAATTGGTTAACCATTTTATTCAGTCTGTGAACTGGTGAAGTTTCAAGTGTCTACCTGAAAATCAGTTTACTGAGTTTCATCTGGTATCTCACACTATTTTATTGGAACTTGTTGAACTTATAGTATAACCAACTAGTACAAAGATTTTTAGGCCAAATTTTTCAATTTAGGCTTTGCATTCTTAGTTTTTACCATACATAAGTCACTCAAAAATTGTCCCATCACCGCATCATCATTCCACACAATTATCTGGATTCTTTTCCATTGTCTTATTATTAAGTTTACAATTAACCATTTTAATTTATTCATTTCCAATAAGGTATGCTTTCATCCTATGGATAGGTTAACTAAGTTTCATGATGATATCCAAATCATGATAGAGGTATGCAATGATCTCAACAAGTCATTGGATAAAGTATGTACCTTATTTCACATGATCATCAACTATATCAATCTACAATCATTGATTAGGTTTAGTCAAGTATAAGACTTAAACCATTTCATAACATAAATTAAACATCATTAATGCTCATTATTAGATATTTATACATTATTTTCCTAAGTCAACTATGAACATCTTTACTATTTCATGCATTCAAAATTACCTTCATACTTTATTCCAAATCGTCAAATACTACTCTCACTAAAGTACAATAGAATTAGGTATGATCTTATGATGAAAACTTAATATTTTAAAGTGTAATTTGTTGCCAACAAAAGGAAATAGTTTGATTCTCAATGATTCAAACATATAATTTGATTTATATCCTCATACTTATCTATGTTTAACAGATACATATTCATGTTTAAGAAAGGTACACTTAACTTTTATGGTTCACATTTGTTAATGATTAGAAATCATACTCATAGTAGCGAGATATCATTTATTATGATTATATCTTATCACATTATCATAATGTTAAGTTATTTTTAATCATTGAACATATGATTAATCAATGTACTTATATCATTAAATGCATAATTAAATGTGTCATCATATGAAATAAATAGCAAATGTGACTTTAACAGTGTTGGTTATTGTTGTATTTTTTGTATTATGTTGTATCATCTTAACATACATCAATAATCAAATCATAATGAAATAAAATCATCATATTGTACTTACAATATTGCATTCATAATCTATTGTAATTTTGGCATTATAACATTTCTGTAAAACACAAGTACGTTGTAAAAATAATAGCAGATATTCATATAATGGAGGTTAAAACCTCGTTATTAAAGTACATAATGATATTGTAATCAATAACAAAATACAACATGCCTTTAAATTCCTTATTCACTTGTAAATTAATATCATCACCTTTAATCAAATACAAGTACATTTATTACATCATATAAATCAATACAATATCAATCAAGTATGACGTAATCTAGATTCTTTACCCTTTCATATTACTTTTCAAAACTTGTAATTTGAAAATAATAATTTATACATGGTCATCTCAAAATAACTGGCATGAAATATCAACTCCCTAACATGTTGTTAAATAATGATTCCAATGAATATCATAAGTTTACCTTAAAATACTACTGAAGTAATATGTGTTCCTTATGTAGGCAAATCAATAATGATTAATATGATCTAATGATGTTTTATAAGTTATCACAACACCTTTCAGGGTCATTTATTAAGATTATTATGGCTATGTTAATAATGACCCTAAAAATCTAATAACACAGCAAAATCAGCATTGAATTATTTCCTTCAACTCATTCTAATCTACAACCCATCATGACTTACTCAAAAAGGAGAAACTCAATGTCTTTCTAAGAAGAAAATTTCTTATACTTGACAACATCCATCATGCCATAGAATTTCCCCAAGGTAAAGTTAACTTGTCTCTAATCTAAGGTTTAATAACCAATTATTTCCCTTATAAACCATTCATGATGCTAATAAATATTTTCATTTATATAATGTTCCATTTGTATCCTTATAATTTCATAAAAAAATTCAACCGAATAAAGCAATATAAAGGTATCATCAAACTCCACTAGACCCTATGGTAATCTATTATATTTAATAGTGATCAACTCATACTATTGAGACATCCACAACAAGGTTACTCACTACTCCTACCACTTCAAGTCTGCAAGGAATAGATAGAAGAAAATGTATGAGACAGATATCATGGTTTGATGTTTTTTAGGAACCATATCTACTAGATTATATTACAAGAAATAGTTCCCCATAAACTGCCTGAGGATTAAGGGCCAATGATTTTCAATACATTTACATGAACCTTCACCATATCGAATGAATTGTTTAGGATAAATAACTCCCTTTCGAGATAATAGGAAAATTTCACTAGTAATGCTCAATACCCCGATTTTGGCTAAGTATATTTATCATTAAATAACAAACGTTGAAATCCGTAATATCACTTCCTACTTTTCCTTATGCATAAATATTTAACTAGCAATACATTGCATCCGAAACCCTAAAACTAGTTTATACCCACGACCAAGTCAATTTTAATTCACTTCACATACACAAGAAGACATAGTGGTAATTCGTTAATATCAAAGGGATATAATAAGTACCCATTTGGTTTCAAATGCAAATATTCCCTATTTGAAAGATATCATATATGGAGATATCTTGTTTATTCCACATTTACCCAAATACCCAAATGAGGGGGAAAATAATTTATTTAGAGTATTTTGTGTTTATCTATCAATTTAAAAATGGGTAAGATCACACACAGAATAATAACAAGTTATCTCATTCAAAGATCACACACATAGTAAGAACAAGCTAATTCTACCATGTTTATAAGAATAAAAAAATGATAGAATGAAGGGGATTAATATTCATGCATGTGATAAAATACCTCTGCAAATCTTTTCTTTATTTCCTTGTAAAAATATTCAAATAA